>ML664175.1:12680686-12846137 GCA_007570785.1 Antilocapra americana
GGAATCAACCTACCTGACTTTAGGCTATACTACAAAGCCACAGTCATTAAGACAGTATGGTACTGGCACAAAGACAGAAATATAGATCAATGGAACAGAATAGAAAGCCCAGAGATAAATCCACGCATCTATGGACACCTTATCTTTGACAAAGGAGGCAAGAATATACAATGGAGCAAAGACAACCTCTTTAATAAGTGGTGCTGGGAAAACTGGACAGCCACTTGTAAAAGAATGAAACTAGAACACTTTCTAACACCATATACAAAGATAAACTCAAAATGGATCAAAGATCTAAGCATAAGACCAGAAACTATAAAACTCCTAGAGGATAACATAGGCAAAACACTCTCTGACATAAGCCAAAGCGGGATACTCCATGACCCACCTCCCAGAATACTGGAAATAAAAACATGAATAAACAAATGGGACCTAATTAAAATTAAAAGCTTCTGCACAACAAAGGAAACTATAAGCAAGGTGAAAAGACAGCCTTCAGAATGGGAGAAAATAATAGCCAATGAAGCAACGGACAAACAATTAATCTCAAAAATATACAAGCAACTCCTGCAGCTCCATTCTAGAAAAAGAAACAACCCAATCAAAAAGTGAGCTGCTTTCTGTAACCACTGTGAGAAGAGCTAGGAGCAAGGGAGCAGGGAGCCTGGTTAGATGGTGATATGGCCTCAGGGTGGTGACCTCGGTGGTGGGTTGGGGGCAGTGGTGGGCAGGGGAGATGGGCCAACCCTTGGCATCCCACACAGCACCCTAAGATGGTGACTGGTCTCCTGCCTCAAACCATCAAGAATATTAAAGATCAAAGTTCTAATTCAGGTAATTCTTACTTTTAGACTAGAATCCAATAAATATTTGCTTCTCTTAAGAAGAATAAAATTGACATTAGTGAGTCACACTTTACAGAAAAGTTGTATACAGACAGCTTCACTTAGTCTTTTTAATTAGCTCATGAGGTAGATAGTATTATATATTTTAAATTAAATTGTATGAAGTTAGTATGAGATAAAATTCAGACAGAACAAAATGGCACTAAAACGAAAAATGCTTCTTTGCTCATGTCCACCATGTTTCCCTCAGACTGCCTAAGTTTGAGTCTATAGAGAAATCCTCTAGCACATAAAAGCATGTCATTTATATCCCTACCCAAACAGGATGAACACAGCACATTCTTCTAGGCCTTGAGTTTTTTCACTTATTAATTCATCTTGGTGCCCTTTACATTCACAGAAGAAATCAATCCCTGGTCTTAATATCTACACAGAACTCCAAGGTCTGGATATAACAATTTTTTTTTGCACTTAAAAAGTTTATTTATTGAAGTACAATTGATTTAAAATGTTACATTTCTTTCAAGTGAAAATGTTACATTTCTTTCATTATTCTTTTAGATTTGTACAGTCTTAAAAATAAATTTGTTATTCCATTAACACTAATCCACATAAGCTTCTTGTAATTTTTGTTTGTTTTTCCTTAATATATATATTTTATTGAAGTATTGTTGACTTACAATGTTTCCGGTGCACAGCAAGGTGATTCAGTTATAATATACACATATATTATTTTTCAGATTATTTTCCACCACAGATTATTATAATATTGACTATAGTCCCCTGTGCTATACAGTAAACCTTTGTTGCTTGTTCCATATTTATTTATTTAAAATTAGAAATCTAATGTTCATACTGAGTCAAACAAGTGGAATTAAAATGTCATATTTGTAGTTAGGCAAAAATTCATAAGTTTTCTAAAATATAAATTATATATACTATATATACACACACACAAGCTTTTCTACTACACTTGATAAAGGCTTGAGAAAGAACATCAGAAAAAAAAAGAGATGGAGAAATTGGAAAACATAAACCAAATGAAATGCGAGCACTGAATATGAAATAGAAAAAGTGAAAAAACTAGATGAAAGATCATCATATAGTCCAGTTGTTTTTAAACATGGCTGCTCATTAGAAACACATCTGGAGCTTTGGAGGAAAAAAGCAATACCTGGGCATGTGTATTTTCCAAAAAATTCCAAAATAATTCTAATGCATCTGGATTTTAAAAAGTGATTACAGATTTTTCTACTAAATGGTAGTTTTGGTGATACAGAAGTCTATTTTTCTGTTGACAGAACATGGTACAATGGTATTAAGTGAATAATAGGTACATAATCACAATAGTAAAAGATGTTTATCATTTTTTACAATCAGGAGCCAGATTTTTTTTAAAAAGATAATTGCAAGCCGTAATGGAAACATGATTAACCTACAATATAAAATAATTACATACAATTTGGAGGGTGAAGCAGGGTGATGTGGTAAGTTAAAGTGCATATGTGCACAGGTTAGGTTTTCATTGCTCAGCCAGTCTATGTCTTTTGGTTGGTACATTTAATTCATTTATATTTAAGGTAATTATTGATATGTATGATCCTATTACCATTTTCTTAATAAAACAATTAAGAAAATTTGGGTATATTTTCTGTGGGTCTTTTCCTTCTGTTGTGTTTCCTACCTAGAGAAGTTCCTTTAGCATTTGTTGTAAAGCTGGTGGTGCTGAATTCTCTTAACTTTTGCTTGTCTCGAAAGCTCTTGATTTCTCCATCAAATCTGAAGGAGAGTCTTGTGGGGTAGCATATTCTTGACTATAGGGTCTTCTTACCTACAGTGAGACTGTAGGTCTCACTTTAAATACATCATGCCATTCCCTTCTGGCTTGTAGAGTTTGTGTTGAAAAATCAGCTGATAACTTGATGGGAGTTCCCTTGTATGTTATTTGTTTTTCCCTTGTTGCTTTTTAATATTTTACCTCTGTCTTTAATTTTTTGCCAGTTTGATTTTACTATGTGTCTTGGTGCATTCCTGCTTGGGTTTATTCTGCCTGGGACTCTGTGCTTCCTGGACTTGGTTGACTATAGTTAAATCCCACTGGCCTTCAAGTTTAGATCCCCAGGCTGGGATGCCTGATATGGGGCTCAAAACCTTGACTACAGTGAAAGAATTACTCTGGTACTATTGTTCTCCAGTTTGTAGGTAACCCACCTAGCGGGTATGGAATGTGATTTTGTCATGATTATGCCCCTCCTCCTGTCTTGTTGTGGTCTTTTTTTCCTTTGGTCCGGGGTATCTTTTCTTGGTGGGTCCAGCATCCTCCTGTCGATGGTTGTTCAACAGCTGGTTGTGACTTTGGTGCTCTCGCAGAGGAGATCAGCACACAGCCTTTGACTCTGCCGTCTTGAACCGGAAGCCAGCTTCTTTTTTCTTTTAGATTTTTTAAACTTTGGAGTATAATTGCTTTGCAATGTTGTGTTTCTGCTGTATAACAAAGTGAATCAGCTATATGTATTCAGATATCCATACATCCCATCCCTCTTGGCCTCCCTCCCACCCCACCCACCTAAGTCACTACAGAGCCCCTAGCCGAGCTCCCTGTGTTATACAGCAGCTTCCCACTAGCATCTGTTTTACACATGAGAGTGTATATATGAGTCCTAGTCTCCCAGTTTGTCCACCCTCCCCTCCCTCAACCTGTGTCCACATGTCCATTCTCTATGTCTGCATTTCTATTCCTACCCTGCAAATAGGTTTATCTGTACCATTTTTCTAGATTTCACATGTATGCATTAATATATGATATTTGTTTTTCTTTTTGACTTACTTCACTCTGTATGACATACTCTATGCCCATCCACATCTCTACATATGACCCAATTTCATTCCTTTTTATGACTAATATTCCATCATATGTATGTACCACATCTTCTTTATCTGTTCATCTGCCATTGGACATTTAAGTTGTTTCCATGTCCTGGCTATTGTAAACAGTGCTGTAATAAACGCTTGGGTACCTGTTTCATTTTGAATTATGGTTCTCTCAGGCTATATGGCCAGTAGTGGGATTGCTGGGGCATATGTTAATTCTATTTTAAAATATTTAAAGAACCTCCCATAATGTTCTCCACAGTGGCTGTATCAATTTACATTCCCACCAACAGTACAAGAGGATTCCTTGTCTCCTTCTCCCTCCTCCTCTAGTGCTACTTGTGGATGCTGTCTGCCGGGTTTGAAGTCCTAAGGTTTTTCAACAAATAAAATACACTCTACTTCAGGATGTGACTATATTTTAAGTTGACAGAGTAAAGAGCAAAACTCAAGGATTAGCTTGCACTTACATAGAGCACAGGTGGCTGAGATGGTAAAGAATCTGCCTGCAATACAGGAGACCTGGCTTCAATCCCTGAGTTGGGAAGGTCCCTTGGAGAATGGGGTGGCAACCCACTCCACTCTTCTTACCTGGAGAATTCCAAGGACAGAAGAACCTGGCGGGTACAGTCCATGGGGTTGCAAAGAGTCAGACAGAACTGAGCAATTTCTTACCAGACAAAGGATTATGTGACTTGTTCTAGGTCATTCAATGAGTAAAGAGCAAAAGCCAAGTTTTGGATTCCTCCATCACTGCCATTTCTACTACACCACACACGTGAAAGAAGGCATTTCACTTTAGCCACCTCTTAGTTGACAGGTCCTCCAAACAAGATCCAACCCCACCTAAGTAGAGGATAGCATGGATTTGCCCCATAGGATGTGCTCGACATTGTTGGTTAAACAAGAGAGAGGGAGGTAAGTAAAAAATGTTTTTGGAGAAAATAAGCCTCTGGGCTATCTGGCCTCTTTCCAGTTGATTTTCTTGCATTCCTTTCCAATCTTTTCCTCTAACCTTGTTGACATGCCTTTGTTTGTGACTCTGGTATCATTACTAAGCTCATGGGGAGAACAATGTATTCATAATGTCATCACAACCTTTTTTAACTACATGTATTTTCAATGGAGATTGGCCATTGTATAATATTTTGATGGATTTGAATAACTCACTGGGAGAGTGGGAGAAAGGGTGGGTTGGGCGGGCAAGGAATGCATTGCAAGAATGAATTGAATGAGTTGTTTGGTATTGTAAACCAGCTTCTTGGTTACTATAATCTTGAGAAGAATTTAGTGGAACTTCTCAGCCATGAATTTTTGTGAAAGGCAGGTGCAACCTCAGTTGATTCTTCTGGAGGCCTGGAAAACAGTACTGACTTGGCATTCTTAGGGCTTTGGAGGCTGGCCTATTACTCAGGCTACACCTTTCCTGATACTTGACAGGGGAATCTGTGATTTTCCTTCATTTCACTTAGAGATGAAGAGATACTTGTGTATCTTTGGCACTTTGAGGGCATAGAATGTGGATAACTTAAAATCTCTTCTGTACAATAAATTCTTTATTTTACTATTGGGAGACTTAAAGTATTAAGCAAAACTTTGCTGACAAAGGTCCGTGTAGTCAAAGCTATAGTTTTTCTAGTAGTCGTGTATGGATGTGAGAGTTAGACCATAAAGAAAGTTGGGTGCCAAAGAACTGATGCTTTTGAACTGTGGTGTTGGAGAAGACTCTGGAGAGACCCTTGAACTGCAAGGAGATCCAACCAGTTAGTCCTAAAGGAAATCAGTCCTGAATATTCATTGGAAGGACTGATGCTGAAGCTGAAACTCCAATACTTTGGCCACCTGATGCGAAGAACGGACTTATTGGAAAAGACCCTGGTGCTGGGAAAGATTGAAGGCAAGAGGAGAAGGGGATGACAGAGGATAAGTTGGTTGAATGGCATCACCAACTTGATGGACATGAGTTTGAGCAAGCTCCGGGAGTTGGTGATGGACAGGGAGGCCTGGCATGCTGCAGTCCATGGGGTTGCAAAGAATCAGACACGACTGAGTGACTGAATTGAACTGAAGTAGTTAACAATGGATTATTGACTAAACAGAAGATAGTAGGTGATAATCTAGGAGAATATTAAGTTGGATACACATCTCACTTAGATAAATTCTAAGTGGATTGAAGATTTAAACATTAAAAACGGAAATTACAAATGTACTAGAAGAACATATGGTAAATTCCTTTGTATGTCTAGAGTGGGAAAGATCTCTGTAAATGTGACTCAAAAGTCAGAATCAATAAGGAGAAGGTATATAACTTTGAGGGAGGGGAGAGTAGGAGAGCAAGAGAGAATCTGCAGTTGCCAAAACATACACACTAAGAAAAGAAGAAAAGCAAATAGCAACATGGGGAAAAACAGCTCCAACTCATTTCATAGAGTAAGAATAAAGAGCTAATTTCTCTAGTATGGCAAAAACTCCTAGATGCTAAGAGGAAAAGAAATAAAACTCATAAGAGAAATGTGCAAAGAACATGAACAGTGAACAATAATAGTTCACAGAAAAGGAAACAAAAATGCTCTAAAATACATGGAAAGATGAGGCTCAACGTTACACGTAATTAAAGAGATAGAAAATAACACTATGCTTGTATAGTTCAGGCCGAGGCAGAAAAGGAGAGATGGAGGCAGGTTATCTTTATTCAGGCAAGGAGGGGCGACAGTCAGCCTATCAACCAGCCTGAGTGTGAGAGGGATCAGGGAGGCTTCATATTTAAAGGGAGGTTTGTGGAAGCGATGAGGGAAACGTTAATCAGGCGGAATGTTCTGGGTAATCTTTAGTTGAGATGGCATTTGTAGTTGAACAGGGGAGTGGGAGGTTTTGGGCAGGGGGTGATAAGTCCCAGGTAGATGCAACGAGCCGGGAGCATCAGGGCGGGACTTATAGTTCGGATTTGTTTTCCCCAAAGTTAGATGATTTAGCAAGGGCCTTTGAGACTGTTGTTTTCTTTTCTAGGCCCAAGAACCCCTTCAATGCTGATACACCAAATTGGCAGAAATTGCCACATTGAGTAACACACACTATTGACAAGGCAGCGGGGAAATGGGCATCTTTAAACATGGCTGGTAGAAGTGCAAATAAGTTCTATGCTGACAATATCAGAGTTACAAATGCACACTCTTCATTACAGCAATTCACTTTTGGGGGCTTTATCCTCTAGATATATGCACACTCATGTGAAATTTAGTATACAAAGATACTCACTGTAGCATTCTTTGCAATAGAGAAAGATTAGAGACAAACCAAATGTCTTTCACAAAGGTACCAGCCCTGGGGCACAGATACGGTGTAAAGCTATGCAGCTGTAAAAGATAATATTTATGTGACAGGATCTCTAAGATCTATTAACTAAAAGAGCAAACAACCCAGGTGACAAGTATCAAGGTAGGGACCAATAGTAGGCTTGTAATAGTAATATGTCGATATGACCTGTGAGTGAAAGTGGCTCAGTCATGTCAGACCCTTTGTGACCGCACGGACTATGCAGTCCATGGAATTCTCCAGGCCAGAATACTGGAGTGGGTTGCGTACCCTGCTTCAGGGGATCTTCCCAACTATGGATCGAGCCTGCATTTCCTGTGATTCCTTCATGGCAGGCAGATTCTTTATCACTGAGCTACAGGGGAAGCCCCTGTCACCATAGATACACAGTGAGGTACTTAATCGATCAGTCATGTCTTACTCTTCGTGACCCCATGGACTATACAATCCATGGAGTTCTTCAGGCAAGAATACTTTTCCCTTCTCCAGAGGATCTTCCCAACACAGGGATCAAACCCAGTTCTTCCGCATTGCAGGAGGATTCTTTACCAGCTGAACCACGACAGAAGCCCATCACTATATATCGGTTGGGATTTATCAGTTTGTCCATTTACCTGTTGATGGACATTAGAGTTGTTTTCAGAGTTCTTTTCTTCTTTACTGTTACAAAAACTGTTATCAGCATTTGTGTACAGTCATTGTATGGACATGTATTTCCTTTTCTTCTGGGTAAATATGTAGGAATGAAATAGATGGATTATATCATAGGTATATAAATTTTTAAAGAAACTTCCAAATTGTTTTCTGAGGTAACTGCACCATCTTTTTCATTCTCATCAGTTGTACTATTTTCATTCTCATTGGAAGTTCCAATTTTTCCACATTCTTAACAACACTTGATAGGACCAATCATTTTAATTTTTACCATTTTGATAGGACAGAAGTACTGTGGTCTTATTTTACATTTTCCTAAAGATTAAGCATCTTAGTGTGTCACTTTTATATCTCTCTTGGTGAAGTGTCTGGATCTTAAGCCCATTTTATTTTTAAATTAGGTAGTTTTCTAGCTGCTGAACTGAGAATTGTTTTTTGTATAATTTTCTGATATGAAGCCCTTTAAAATACCTCTGTAAATATTTTTCCTCTAGTCTGTGGTTTGTCTTTTCATTCTCTTAATAGTGTCTTGTAGAGAGAAGGAATACTTAATTTTGAAGTCCAGTTTTATCATTTTTTCTGTTATATATTGTGCTTTCAATGTCTTATTGAAGAAACTCTTGCCTAACCCAGAGTCACAAAGATTGTCTATGATTTCCTCTAGACAGGATCGTTTCTAAACTTTACATTTATATAATTTTGAGTTAGAGGTATGTGCCCAAGCTTCTTCTTTGATATATGTGTATTCAGTTGTTTGAGGGTTATTTGTTGAAAAGACTATCCTTCTCCAGTGCACCGGCTTAGTGTATGTTATTGTTGTTTTTAACTCGGTTCATATGTACATGGGTTTTTCTATTTCTATTCCCTGATCTATCTATCTTTATACTAATATTAAGCTTGTTTTCAGTATTGTAGCTTCAAGATAAGTCTTGAAATCAGATAGGGTGAGCTCTTCAATTTTGTTCTTTTTCAAAGTTGTTTTGGCTAATTTGAGTACTTTGCATGAATTTTAGAATCAGCTTGATTCTTCCTACAAAAAGGCCAAGATTTATGTTGGAATTGATTGCAGTGACCCTATGTATCAATTCGGAAGACTAATAGTAATTGGTGCTTTTACCTTATTACTAATAACCTTAGAAATTTTAAGATACTTTGAGTCCATTTACATTCCACCTGACTTACATGCTGTTTTTGCCAAATGTTTAAGTTCTAGTTCATTTAAAACCCCATGAGATGTAGCTGTGACTGTTTTATATCCATTTAGATTTATTATTTTTTTCTTCCTTGTTCCTGTCTTCATTTCTTGTTTCTACCTGGAACTGAATTCTCCAGCTTTAAGATCATTCTTTAGTTTTCTTTAGAGCTGTTTGCTTAAAAAATGGAGTCACAACCTAAAGTGTTGCAGGAAGGGGGACCCCTTCCAGGGCCCGAAACTGGGCTCTTGTCTAACACTCGGAAATGAATTGTCTAAGGAGACACATGTGCTGACAAAGCAGGAGATTTTATGGGAAAGGTCACCTGGGTGGAGAACAGTAGGGTAAGGGAACCCAGGAGAACAGCTCTGCCACATGGCTTTTATGGTGATGGGATTAGTTACCAGGTTGTCTTTAGCCAATTATTCTGACTCAGAGTCCTTCCTGGTGGTGCACGCCTTGTTCAGCCAAGATGGAGGTCAGAGAGGAGGATTCTGGGAGGTGGTTGGATATGTGGGTCTCCTTCTGACCTTTCCCAAACTCTTCTGGTTGGTGGAGGCTTATTAGTCCCCTGTTCCTTAGCAGGACCTCCTGTGGTAAAACAACTCATGCAAATGGTTACTATGGTGCCTGGCCAGGGTGGGCGGTTCCAGTCAGTGTGCTTCCCCTAACAGAAGTAGACAGTTGTTTTATTTGGTGGCGATGTTTAGGATTTTGAGCCCTGGAGACAGCATCTCAGTAGCTTGGAGAAAACTGCCTCAAGGAGGCAGGAAGGGAAGTCAGACCATATACAAGTTTGCAACAAAGGGAGAAGGCAGTGTGATCATCGAAGGTCAGATATCAAGTTAAGGGATTTAGCATTCTATGTATGGGAAAATGCAATCTTCTGGGCTCACTGAAACCATTCCTTTCATATGCACCTCAGCTATCTGGGGCCAGTCGTTTTCCTGGTTCACCTTTTTTCTGGCATTCCCTCCAGCTCCTCAGCAGTCACCATGGAGGGTGGCAGCATCCTCTGGATCCAGGTTTTGGGAGCCCTCCTTCACATTTGGAGTCTAGAAATCACTGATGGCAGTGGCATTTCTTATTTACTAATAAGGCAGGAGATACGTTCATAGTCTCTCCCCATAGTCATAAATTTGACCATATTTGGGAGACAGTTCATGACCTTTTTTTTTTTTTTTGGTTCCAGGGTGCTGGGAGCCTTATCCCAGATCAGGTGAAGGTCCTCACTGATAAGTCACTCTAGGTGTTAATTTCTGGATTAGGCTCATTAATAAGTAGTAAAAGATTACCTGGATCCTCTGTCTTGTAACCTAGTAGGATCCAGGAGATATCTCCCTTGTTGCCTCTTCTCATATCTAGAACCACATTGTTTCAGTTATTTTACATTATAAATGTGATCTTTTTTGATTATATATCATATAATACTAAAGACAGCCATCTTATAAAATAAACAAATTACAAGTAATACAGTTAATAATTGAAGTTACAAATACGGATTTAAGTCATAGGGTTTCAGAACCAAACCATCTTCCTAAAATATCACCCATTAGAGGATTTATCTGGTATCAGCTGCTGTAAGGATATCAAGGGCCATATGATTTTGTAAGACAGCTTTTCTCATTTTTCTCATCATAGTGATTTCAGAATTTAGTAGACTAATAATTTGGTTGCTATCATTTAATGCCTTTTGAGAGAAATTTGTTAAGGCTTCAGTGTGAGAAATAACACTTTCCAATCCTACTAAAGACACAAAGATGGTTGCTAAGTGATCATATCAGTGAAATACAGATCTCTTGGCCCATTGGGTTCGTATTGACAGTAAATTTGCTGGAGTCACATCTAAGTTTATACATAAGTAGCCTTGAGCCCAAAGGAATCCTACAGTACACCTTCCTAGCAAACCTGATGGAAGCCAGGGTCATAGATTAGACCCACAATGTCACTGAATCCTGTTAGGTGCCAGCGAGTATATTTCTGTACGTCTGATCCAATCTGTTCCATATCAATCATTGTCTTTAAGAGAAGTGGTACCTTGACAGTTTTTATAAGATACACAGCCTAATTTTCTAAGGTTATTAGGCTGATTATCCTTGGTATGGTCTATTTGTTTCCAGCAGAGGGGGCCCTTTAGGATTAGATTACCATGTTGTTCAGTCATTAAGTCATGTCTGATTCTTTGCAACCCCATGAACTGCACCATACCAGGCTTCCCTGTCTTTCACCATCTCCCTGACTTTGCTCAAACTCATGCCCATTGAGTTAGTGATGCCATTCCACCATCTCATCCTCTGTCGCCCCCTCCTCTTGCCCTCAGCCTTTCTGAGCATAGGGGTTGTTTCCAGTGAATCAACTCTTTGCATCAGGTGTCCAAAGTATTGGAGCTTCAGCTTCAGCACCAGTCCTTCCAATAAATATTGAGGGTTGATTTCCTTTAGGATTGACTGGTTTGATCTCCTTGCTGTCCAAGGGACTCTCAATAGTCTTCTCTAGCACCACAGTTTGAAAGCATCAATACTTCAGCGCCACATTTTCTTGCCAGCTCTTTTTAATCTGTTCTGCTTATGTTAGGTCCTTACTGTTTTTGTCCTTTATTGTGCCTATCTTTACATGAAATTTACCCTTGGTATCTCCAGTTTTCTTAAAGAGATCTCTAGTTTTTCCCATTCTATCCTTTTCCTCTATTTTTTTTGCATTGTTCACTTACGAAGGCTTTCTTCTCTTTCCTTGCTATTTTCTGGAACTCTGCATTCAGTTGGGTGTATCTTTCCCTTTCTCCTTTGCCTTTCACTTCTCTTCTTTTCATAGCCTGGTGTTAGCCAGTAAATCCATCCCACAACTGAGGAAGTGTCCCTGCTATTAGTCTAGAGTTCATATTTTTTGACTAGAATTTAGCCTGTTGTTTTGACTGAGCTAGAGTAACCTTAAGGGAAAATTCATGGCTAGGGTTAGAATAAGTATGTTTGATTGGCCAAGAGAGTAGTTCCCATTTAGTGTTATCAGTAGTAGCCCAGACAGAACTATAATTCCTTTCTTTTAAAATAAACTTTCTAAGTAACATTCAATCAAAGCCTTGGATGGGAGAAACCCATCAAGGTAAACCAGAAGTATTGGATTGCAGATAATTGACCACAAACCCAACAATTTGATTGATTTCTAAAATTTGTATAAGACTGTGCCCACAATAGGGGGGGAAAAAACCCCATGACTTATGTGTAAGAGTCCAAGAAACTAAGAGGAAAACTTAAGAGCAATCATATGGGTCAGGTCCAGGATCTTGGGACAGCCGTCTATTTCTGATGTCATCTTCTTCTCATCCTGGCGTTGGTGTTTCCTTATTATCAGAGTATTGTTTTAAGGTGAATTTGACGGTCAGCACTTCTCTATATAGACCAGCCTGGTGTAGAAGCCCTTTTTAGGCGGGAAATATGAATCCAATAGTCAAATCCCTTCCATTTTACTCTGCATGAGCTAGTCAGAAGAACCTGAAAAGTACCCTTCCATCTAGGTTGGAGAGACTCATTTAAATGAGGTCTTTTTTTTTTTTAATACATATAATCTCCTGGTTGTAAGTCATTGGACATCTGATCTTTATTTTAGGATAGCTTACTGTAATAAACTTTAGAAACTAGTTTAGAATGACTTGTCAATAATTTGATTACACTCTTATAATAATGCAATATATATTCCTTAAGTAATATAGGAGTATATAGTCTTTTATCTAATCTCACTGGTCTCCCTATAATAATTTCAAAGGGAGACAAATGATGTTTGTCAAAGGAGTGGATCTGAAGTTGAGGAGAACTAGTGGAAGGGCCCTAGGCCAAGGGGAAGAATAAGCATCCAAAATTTTAGCCAACTGAGTTTTAATTGTTCCAGTTGTCCTTCCATTGACCCAGAAGACTGGGAATGATAGGCAGGATGGAAATGTTGCGTAATTCGCCAAATTTTACAGATTTCCTTAACAATCTGTCCAGAAAAATAGGTCCCTCTGTCAATATGTAGTTCAGAGGGGATTCTCCAGATGGGAATCACTCTTTCTAAAAGCAGCTTCCCTACCAGCTGTGCCATGGCCTGTTTTCATGGTTAAAGATTTGAATATAGTGCAGTTAGGAAACTTGGATATTTTTACAAAACATTTTAGTATAATCACTAGAATTATGACTGATAACATTTTATCAGATGTTAGGAATTGCATATAAATTATGAAATATCTGTATTAATAATGTTTATCTATATATTACAACCTAAAGTTTACTTTTAATCACTTGACAATGTTTTTGAATTAAAAATACCAAATAAACTTAGATTGACATTTGTCTCCGAGGTTGTTCAAAGATGTTTCCCAGAGTCAGCTGGAGGCTAAAAAGCTTTGTTAGACTTTGATATTTTGGAACTTTGTTAGAAATAGCAAAAAGATTTAAAATACAGGATTATATGTCACTTAAACAATACTTATTTATTTAACCAAGGTCACCAAGAAAATAGATCATTTACGTTTTCATTCCAATCCCAAAGAAAGGCAATGCCAAAGAATGTTCGAACTATGACACAATTGCACTCATCTCACATGCTAGTAAAGTAATGCTCAAAATTTTCCAAGCCAGGCTTCAGCAATACATGAACCGTGATTCATGTATGATTCCAGATGTTCAAGCTGGTTTTAGAAAAGACAGAGGAACCAGAGATCAAATTGCCAACATCTGCTGGATTATTGAAAAAGCAAGAGAATTCCAGAAAAACATCTATTTCAGCTTTATAGACTACGCCAAAGCCTTGTGGATCACAAAAAACTGTGGAAAATTCTGAAAGATATGGAAATACCAGACCACCTGACCTGCTTCTTGAGAAACCTGTATGCAGGTCAGGAAGCAACAGTTAGAACTGGACATGGAACAACAGACTGATTCCAAATAGGAAAAGGAGTACATCAAGGCTGTATATTGTCACCCTGCTTATTTAACTTATATGCAGAGTACATCATGAGAAATGCTGGGCTGGAAGAAGCACAAGCTGGAATCAAGATTTCTGGGAGAAATATCAATAACCTCAGATATGTAGATAATACCACCCTTATGGCAGAAAGTGAAGAGGAAGTAAAAAGCCTCTTGATGAAAGTGAAAGAGAAGAGTGAAAAAATTGGCTTAAAGCTCAACATTCAGAAAACTAAGATCATGGCATCCGGTCCCATCACTTCATGGCAAATAAATGGGGAAACAGTAGAAACAGCATCAGACTTTATTTTTCTGAGCTCCAAAATCACTGCAGTTGGTGACTGCAGCCATGAAATTAAAAGACGCTTACTCCTTGGAAGGGAAGTTATGTCCAACCTAGATAGCATATTGAAAAGCAGAGACATTACTTTGCCAATGAAGGTCCGTCTAGTCAAGGCTGTGGTTTTTCCAGTGGTCACGTATGGATGTGAGAGTTGGACTATAAAGAAAGCTGAGTGCTGAAGAACTGATGCTTTTGACTTCTGGTGTTGGAGAAGACTCTTGAGAGTCCCTTGGACTGCAAGGAGATCCAACCAGTCCATCCTAAAGGAGATCAGTCCTGGGTGTTCATTGGAGGGACTGATGTTGAAGCTGAAACTCCCATACTTAGGCCACCTCATATGAAGAGCTGACTCATTGGAAAAGTCCCTGATGCTGGGAAGGATTGGGGGCAGGAGGAGAAGGGGACAGCAGAGGATGAGATGGCTGGATGGCACCACCGACTCGATGAACATGAGTTTGGGTAGACTCTGGGAGTTGGTGATGGACAGGGAGGCCTGGCGTGCTGCAGTTCATGGGGTCGCAAAGAGTCAGACATGACTGAGCAACTGAACTGAAGGGCACGGAAACTCACAAAATCTGTTATGAAAAGGAGCACTTATGAAAGAAATAACATTTTTAGTCTTGTATTAGCTTAGTTAACTTCAGTTTAAATTTAATTAATTCTGACTATGTAAAGAATTTTTTCCTCAGGATTTCTCTTATAATCTCTAATCACTTTTTGTATCCAGCCTGTCTTTCATTTTTTTACCTGAAGAAAATTAACTAGTTTATTTTAAATTAAAATATAATTTAATTTCTCACATCTTTTTTTTATTGAAAACATACATTTGATTTTCTTCTGTATCCTGAAAAGTTACTGTATTATTTTTAATAGGTTTAACTACATGTTTAAATTAGAATTCTCAACTCTTAAAACCTTAATTTTAATAAAACTAAGAAATAAGTAATTATGCACTGTCTTTACACTGGCATGTTATAAATTGGGGAGCTTGAACATCAGTGATAATTTTTAAAAACTTTTGTTTTCTTATAGAGAACATCTTAGGTGATACCAAACATTTTCATTTATATTTTCAAATACTTTTAATCTTCTTGGTTTTTTTTCTTTTTTAGTAATTGATGTCTCAGTATCTTTTAAAGAAAGAAACTTTCATCACTTAGCTTAAATTGGCACAGCTTTAGAATCTTAAGTTACTAAACATCTGGAAGGATCATATTAATTTTACATTTATAAAATATGTTCAAAGTTTTTGTCCCAAAGTTTTTATCTCATTTACATTTACCTAGAAGTTTTATTGTGTACAGTTACTTTCTTGCAAGAGATTAGTCAGGTCTTATATATTAAACCTAGGTACAATAAAGTATTATACTTAATTTTGATGACTTTAATGAAATTTATATTAATTTAGATCTACACACTTAAACATTAATATCAGGTTTTAACTTAATATTTAATATTTCCAGTTCATGTGAACCTGTAAGTCATCTTGGCCAGTTTTCTTTAAATATAAGCATTTTTCATTAAAATTAAAAAGAGGTCTTTATAAATCCAATTCTAATAATACCTTTTATAAGTAGATATAGTTATAATGTGTACATAGACATAAACTAGAGATCTCATGGCTTTACTAAAAGCTTAGATATGAACCAGGTGTTACAATATTGATATAAACTTATTAGTGACAAACAGCTGATATACCTTCAGTTGACTGCTCAGGTATTAAGGCATACTATCTTATTAGGTTTGGCTGTGGGAACATTCTCAGCAGTTTAGATTTAAAACTGCCACTTCTTTTTTTCCTTTATCTTGCAGGTCTTGCCTGCTTAATTGGGCTTAGTCCACTTCCCTGGTGGCTTAGACAGTAAAGCGTCTGCCTACAATGAGGGAGACCCAGGTTCAGTCCCTAGGTCGGGAAGATCCCCTGGAGAAGGAAATGGCAGCCCACTCCAGTACTCTTGCCTGGAAAGTCCCATGGACGGAGGATCTTGGTAGGCTACAGTCCACGGGGCTGCAAAGAGTCAGACATGACTGAGTGACTTCACTTTCACTTACACTAGGTCCTTGTGGCCTGTATTCTATTTTGATTTATATATTTGTGAGACAAAGGCAGCTGTTTAGTTTTTCCAAGTATGGTTTTATCACCTAACATTACTAAAATCGGTGGCAAGATTTTTATCAAATTGAAATGTAATTTACAAAGTTCTGTTTTATAACTTTAGAGTTTTAATTTATCACATCTTTAAAGGTTTGTATAAGGCATTTCAGTTCAGTTCAGTCCCTCAGTTGTGTCCGACTCTGTGACCCCATGGACTGCAGCACGCCAGGCCTCCCTGTCCATCACCAACTTCCGGAGCTTGCTCAAACTCATGTCCATCTAGTCGGTGATGCCATCCAGCCATCTCATCCTCTGTCGTCCCCTTCTCCTCCTGCCCTCAATCCTTCCCAGCATCAGGGTCTTTTCCAATGAGTCAGCTCTTCGCATGAGGTGGCCAAAGTATTGGAGTTTCAGCTTCAACATCAGCCCTTCCAATGAACACTCAGGACTGATCTCCCTTAGGATGGTCTGGTTGGATCTCCTTGCAGTCCAAGGGACTCTCAAGAGTCTTCTCCAACACCAGAAGTCAAAAGCATCAATTCTTCAGTGCTCAGCTTTCTTCACCGTCCAACTCTCACATCCATACATGACTACTGGAAAAACCATAGCCTTGATTAGACGGACCTTCATTGGCAAAGTAATGTCTCTGCTTTTCAATATGCTGTCTAGGTTGGTCATAACTTTCCTTCCAAGGAGTAAGCATCTTTTAATTTCATGGCTGCAGTCACCATCTGCAGAGGACCAGGAGAGACTTGCTCAAATCCATTCCAAACTCCCAAGAAAGCGGATGGACACAAGGGGCCACTGCTGGTACTATGGCTCCGGTTCCTCATAGAGTTCAGAAAAATGAAAGAGAGAAATCTGCTTTGGGTCATTTCCTGTTGGTCACCAAAACTGTCGACTAAAAAAGCAGTCACAATCTGAAAGCAGAGAGTTATTTTACTTGGGAGGAATGCTTAGGACTCTGAGCCTGGAGATAGCATCTCAGCAGCTCTGAGAAAACTGCTCCAAGGAGGCAGGAGGGGCAGTCAGACCATATACAAGCTTGCAGCAAAGGGAGAAGGCAGTGTGAACACCAAAGATCATAGATCAAGTTAAGGAATTTAGCATTTTACTTATGGGAAGATGCAAACCTTTGACCTCACTGAAGTCATTCCTTTCATATGCCCCTCGGCTCTCTAGGGCCAACCTTGTCTCCACGCAAGAATACCGGAGTGGGTAGCCATTCCCTTCCCAGAGGAGCCTGGAAGGCTGCAGCGGGTAGGGTCGCAGAGTCAGACACCACTGAGCAACTAACACTTTCACTTTCTTTTCTACGTGTCACAGACTGTTCAAGGGACTGGGCGCAAACAAACTTTCCTTGCTTCATGGAGTGAACTTTGCAGTAAGGGGAGAGAGGCAATAAACAAAAAGTGTAAAAGACATGACGGTAAGGGTTAGGGAGGTAAATAAACTAGGAAAGAGGGGCAGGGCATGAGTGTGTGTGTGTGTGAGGGGATGTAACATGGAAGTGGCTGGGAAGGTGACACTTGGGTCCTGAGTTGCAGGGGTGAGCCATGCAGGTAACCAGGGACACGGGTACAGGTAATGGAATATGAGTAAGAACAGAGGCTCTGAGGAAGGGCGGTGCCAGTGGGCCAGGAGCAGCCAAGAGACCCATGGCTGGAGCATGCTTAAAGAAGTGGAAAAAGGGGGTTGAAACATGGAAGGGGCAGGTGGATGATGTAAGGCCTTTATAAGGAATTTGATTTTGGCTGATGCTGAGTCTATAGAGAAATCCTCTAGCACATAAAAGCATGTCATTTATAGCCCCACCCAAACAGGATGAACACAGCACATTCTTCTGTGCCTTGAGTTTTTCACTTATTAATTCATCTTGGTGCCCTTCACATTCACAGAGGGAATCAATCCTTGGTCTTAATGTCTACATAGAACTCTAAGGTCTGGACAACATTTTTTTCTTTTTAAATATTACATTAGTTTCAGCTGTTCAGCATAGTAATTTGTTATTTTTTTTTAGATTTGTGCAAGGTCTTAGAAAAATAAATTTGTTGTTCCATTAACATTAATCCACATAAGCTTCTTTTCTTTTGTTTTTTTAATGTATGTATTTTTTATTGAAGTATAGTTGACTTAGAGTGTTTCAGGTGCACAGCAGAGTGATTCAGTTGTACATATACGTAGATATTATTTTTCAGATAATTTTCTATTATAGGTTATTGTAAGATATTGACTAGTTCCCTGTGCTATACAGTAAATCTTTGTTGCTTGTTGCATATCTATTTTTTTTTAAAAATTAGAAATCTAGCATTCTATTTGTACTAAGTCATAAAAGTGGAATCAAAATGTCATGACTTTTTTAGTTAGGCAAAAATTCATAAAGTTTCTAAAAAATATACATTATACATACTATTTACATGTATATATTTGAAAGCTTTTCTACTATATTTGATAAAGAACATAAAAAAGTTGCAGTAATTGGAAAACACAAACTAAATGAAATGGGAGCACTGAATATGAAAAAAAAAAAACCTGGATAAAAGATCATCATATAGTCCAGTTGTTTTCAAACAGCTGCTCATTAGAAACATATCTGTAGCTTTGGAGAAAAAAAGCAATACCCGGGCATTTGTATTTTTCAAAAAGTTTCAAGATAATTCTGGTATGCATCTGGATTTTAAAAAGTGATTACAGGTTTTTCTATTAAATGGTAGTTTTGGTGATACAGAATTCTACTTTTCTTCTTTTAAAGAAGCTGCCAAATTGTTTTCCTTGTACTATTTTTCATTCCCATTGGGAGTTCTAATTTTTCCACATTCTTAACAACACTTACTAGGACCAATCTTTTTAATTTTGGCCACTTTAATAGGGGTATAGTGGTATTGGGGTTTTAATTTACATTTTCCTAATGATTAAGCATCTTAATATGCTTTTTGTTTGTTTCTTTGTTTTGCCACTTGTATATCTTTTTTTGGTGAAGTGTCTGAATCTTCAGCCTATTTTTAGATTTTTTAAAAATTAGGTAGTCTTATTTCTGAGCTGAGAACTTTTTTTCTAACATTTTCTGAATACGAATCCTTTTAAAATATCTTCATAAATATCTTTCCTCTAGTCTGTGGTTTGTCTTTTTATTCTCTTAACAGTGTAACAGTGTCTTGCAGAGAGCAGGAATACTTAATTTTGAAGTCCAGTGTTATCATTTTTCTTTTATAGATTGTGCTTTCAATGTCCTATTGAAGAAATTTTTGCCTAATCCAGAGTCACACAGATTTTTTGTGATTTCCCCTCGATAGGATAGTTCTAGACTTTATGTTTGTATGATTTTGAGGTATTTGTCCAGGCTTATTCTTTTGTTTGATATATGGGTATTCAATTGTTTGAGGGTTATTTGTTGAAAAGACTCTTTCTCCAATGCACTGGCTTGGCATATGTTGTTTTTAAACCAGTTCATATGTACATGGTTTTTCTACTCTGTTCCCTTTATCTATCTTTCTGTCTTTGTACTAATATTAAGCTTGTTTTCAATACTGTAGCTTCCTTGTAAGTCTTGAAATCAGAGTGTGAGCTCTTCAATTTTGTTCTTTTTCAAAGTTGTTTTGGCTGATTTGAGTCCTTTGCATGAATTTTAGGATCAGCTTGATACTTTCCAGGAAAAAAAGGCTGAGATTTATTTATTGGGATTGATTTCAGTGAACCTGTATATCAATTTGAAAAGTTAATGCTAATTGGTGCTTTTACCTTATTGCTGATAATCTTAGGGCCTTCAAGTCACTTTGAGTCCATTTACATCCTACCTAACTTGCATGCTATTTTTGTCAAATATTTAAGTTCTAGTTCATTTAAAACCCCATGAGTTGTAGCTGTTGCTGTTTTATATTCACCTAGATTTATTGTTTTTCTTCTTCCTTGTTCCAGTTGTCATTTCTTTGCTTCTACCTGGGACTGAATTCTTCAGCTTTAATATCATTCTTTAATGTTTCCTATAGAGTGATCACCCAATAACATTCTCAGTTTTGTTCTAAAAAAGTCTTCTCCTTTAATTCTTGAAGGATAATTTCACAGATTACAAAATTCTAGGCTAAATACTGTTTTCTTTCGGAAGCTTGGTGATATCTTCTCATTATTTCTTGGTTTCTAACCCTTAGGTTCTATCATGTTAGCTGATTTGGAAAACAAATTTTTTTTTTCTGACTGCTTCTATATTTTAGGATTTTCTCTTTGCTTTTGGTTCTCTGCAGTATTCCTATCACATGTCTAGAAAAGGATTTTTAAAATTTCTTCTGATAAAGGTTGGTAAAGCTTCTTACATCCGTGGATTACTGTCTTTTACGAGATTTGGAGGACTCTCAGGTAATACCGGGGTTTCCCTGGTGGCTCAGCTGGTAAAGAATCCCCTGCAATGTGGGAGACCTGGGTTCAATCCCTGGGTTGGGATGATCTCTTTAGGGGTAAAGAAGCACCATCTTACCAGTCTGTAACTGACACTGAAATGGTTCAGAAAGCAAACAATATATTAAACTTGGAGGATCTTAAGAAGGGCATGAGGGAGTACTTTATACTAAATTTTTGCAGGTTTCCTGTAAGTGAATTGTGTCGAAGATATTTTAGGACAGAATGAAGAATCCAAATTAGAAATTCTATTGTCCTGTGTCCCGCAAATGTGGTAATAGATGTAGGAACATCTGTGCTGCCCGGCCAAGGTACATGCAGAGCAGTGACAGTTACCAGTGACACAACCCACCCCTTTGCCTAACGGCTGTTTGATGCATGTTGTGAAAAAATAGAGTAGATACTGAACACTTAATTTGTTAAGCAATTTCTCTGTTATTCAATTTAATCTTCACCACACTTTGTTTCTAGGAATATCTCATTGTTTTAGAATTGAGGAAATATGGCATTGATGGGTAGCATTGAGAGGACCTGGTGATACATTGGTATTAGGAATAAGTGGGTTCCAGGAATGACTTGGGTTTCTCTTAAAAGCCATTGGTACCCTTTAGTGATGGGAGATCTGGAGGAGAGGCTGATTTGGTTGGGAGAGGAGCTTGTAAACGAAGGGGAAATCAAGATGCTAATGTGAGACATTTTAGACTGCAGGAGACACCTGATGGGAGAGGAATGCAAAGATTTAAATTCCAAAGGAGAGGGGCTGGGAGTTGAAGAAATTTGTCCCTCACCCAGTCACAGAACATTTGGGATGGGCTTATGTGTGTACATGAAACATGAAACAAAGAGTAGGAAGTTCTGGTAAATGTTAGTTGTTCCACATGATGTGAGTTTTCAGGGATTCAACACTAGGACTGAGGTTGTCCAGTGGCTATGTGTCCTTTTCTTGCATCCTTAGCCCTGTACTTGAGTCTTGGGTGCCTTTGGGAGAGTTGAAGGGAGACCAAGGGAGCAAGACTTACTGCTCAGCAGGTTCCCAGCATTGCCACTTTTCTTGAAACTTAAATGCCGGAGTTGTGAGTTATAGATAGTAGGATTTTGGTCAGTATCAGGAACTGAGGTCCCTGAATATTGCCCCAAATTAAAGACATGCAGAAATGCTGATTTATCAGAAAGAATTATAAAGTTCTCAAAATGTTTATGAATCTTAAGTAAAACCAACAAACAGCAACAATCTCTGCTCTTGACCCTTCTTCTTGATGCCTCTAATAACTCAGTCAATACACTTGATAATTAATGCCTGGAATTTCCCAGGGGCAGATGGGGCTATGAAGAGTGCACACACACACACATTCTTTTTCAGAAATTGAACAGGAGGCAATACTTGAAATTTCTGTAGGGCTAGCATTTCTACAAAACAAGACAAAACACTAGAAGAAAAAAAATCACAGTAATATCTCACATGGATATTGATGCAAAAATTCTTATCAAGATGTTAGAAAAACAAATTCAACTGTATATAAGAGGATACTACATTGTGACCAGGTGATGTTTACCCAGGAATTTATGTTTGGCCTAATGTTTGAATAACATTTGAACATCAGTATATTTCACCATGTTAAAGACCAAAGAAAAGGCATAATCATCTCAATAGCTACAGAAAATGCATTTTGCAAAAGCCAACATTGATCCCTGCTTGAACTCTCAGCATACTAGGCATCCTCAAACCTCTTTAAAAAAAAACCAGAAAGAAAAACACCAATACAGTATACTAATGTATATATATATGGAATTTAGAAAGATGGTAACGATAACCCTGTATTTGAGACAGCAAAGGAGACACAGATGTATAGAACAGTCTTTTGGACTCTATGGGAGAGGGAGAGGGTGGGATGATATGGGAGAATGGCATTGAAACATGTAAATTATCACATGTGAAACGAATCGCCAGTCCAGGTTTGATGCATGATACAGGGTGCTTGGGGCTGGTGCACTGGGATGACCCAGAGGGATGGGGTGGAGAAGGGAGGTGGGAGAGGGTTTCTGGATGGGGAACACATGTACACTCATGGCGGATTCATGTCAATGTATGGCAAAACCAATACAATATTGTAAAGTAATAAATAAAGGAAAAAAATAAACAAAAGAACCCCCAAAAAACCAAAACCCTATCGCTAAAATTATACTCAATGGCAGATGATTCAATGTTTATCTCCCAAGATTAGGAACAAGTCAAGAATATCTACGTAAGCCCCTACATAAGAACCTTCAAGTTGCAGACTTTCAAAGATGGAAATGTGTGTTCCATCAACATCAGGTGTGAGTGAAATTGCTGCTTGCCTTTTGATTGTGTTAGTTGGGTAGCTAGGCTGACTTTGGGCTTATGAACAAATTGGGTTTATGAATGTGCTCTCGAAACAGAATTCATTCATATGTAGGGGACTTCCTGTACTCCTAACAATTTTGTTCAACGTGGTACTGGAGGGAGAGACTGATAACCACTGCTGTTTCAGACAGGAACCCCTGTAGTGAGCACTGGGAAGAGTGAGCTGATTGGTGGCTGGTCCAAAGGTATGAGAACCAGGCAGCAGGCAGCTGTGGCAGGTCAACTGTCATAGATCTTAGCTGTGAGGGCAAAGACGGGTGACCTATTTGACTCTTCTGTCCAATGGAGAAATGAGGTATCTATGGAAAGCACTCGATTTTCATGTGCAAATGGAGGAAGTAAAATTTCTCAGAATCGCTAATATCTATGGCTAGATGGATGCGTCCCTGGACAAGGACATGAGCATTCATTTTACAGATATTCCCAGAAGGTCTGCTGTGTCAAGTATATGCATGTATGAGTATTAATGCATATAGTGTGTTCAATATAACAACAACATTGATATTAATGTGATAGTATCAGTAATAATACTCAACATTGACTGATTATTGACCACATGTCTGGTTCTGGAACTGTGCTTCATAGTCACAAAAACCCTATATGAAGTAAACAGTATTTAATTTTCTTACTTTAGAGGTACAGATACTGAAGCTTATAGAAATGATGAAATTTGCTCAAGAATGAGTGTGGTGGAGCTAGAATCAGAGCACAGTTGCATTTGAGATCAAAGCTGATCCTTATAAATGCTAGCCAGTATGACCTCCTTGCAGCCTGTTAGCACCTTAATTGTCAGAGTCTCCAGTCCTTGGCCATGTGGACACAGTGAGGCAGCAGGGAGTCCCTGGGTGGGAGGAGAAGAGGTGTGAGGTGGCTGAGGACAGGGGGTTCTCTGATTCTTTCCTAACTAGGCTTTTTTCTCAGGGATATTTCCTTATTCATAGTTAACTTATTAAGAGCTGATATTGAAGCTGAAACTCCAATACTTTGGCCACCTGATGTGAAGAGCTGACTCATTGGAAAAGACCCTGATGCTGGGAAAGACTGAGGGCAGGAGGAGAAGGGGGCAACAGAGGATGAGATGGTTGGATGGCATCACCAACTCAATAGACATGGGTTTGGGTGGACTCTGGCAGTTGGTGATTGACAGAGAGGCCTGGTGTGCTGTGGTTCATGGGGTTGCAAAGAGTTGGACATGACTGAGCGACTGAACTGAACTGATGCCTGACAGTGGGGCTACTGGTCATGGAGCAGTGTCCAGACACCTCTGGTTATTACTCTGGGAAAGTTCATCCTTGTTGGACAGCGATATTTAAAGTTTTTCTCTGTCAAGTTCAAATCTATCACTTGGACCCAAAACATGAATGCTGGGGGCTGTTGGACAAAGAGAACGATGCAACCACTGAAATCCTCTGACCAAAGGGAAGCTTGAAGGAACCCCATGATATAGCTGAAGAGTCAGGAGCTTAAAGTGGTGGTGGAGGGAAGGGGCTTGCTGTGAGGCTCAGAAGTGTCGAGTGAAGGGCTTCTCCATGTGGTCTGGGGCCCTTACCCAGCCAGACCCTTCCACTACGGTCACTGTCCTCCCTCTTCCCTGTGTGCTCAGAAAACAAACAAACAAAAAAAACAATTTCCCCCAACCTCATAGTCCCTGCATGTTGAAGCCAGGAAGATTACACCATGTCTCTGCTCTTCATTTCTGCTTTCAGATGGTGACTTGATCACCACTTCTTATGACAACACCAGTTAGCTGTATTGCAGGCTGTTCATACCTCCAGGTTCCTCTAGATGCCCCGAGCATCTTGGCCACTGGATCTCAGGCATGCCTGCTACTTAGTCCCTGCCAGTCATCCAGGGTGACCCCAGAGACTGGAGGAGTAACTCATTCATCCAGCATTCTGGCCCCACCTGTTTTTTCCTCTCCATTTTAGTAGGTCACTGCTTGGACAGGTCCCCTTGCAGAGTCTGAAATTATAAACCCTGAAGCTCCTTTCTGCAAAGGTGAAACTCTATCTTTTCCACATCCTGCTTCCCTCTAGATTTGCTCCGTGATAGCATTTCAACTTCTGGCACCTTAAAAGTCTTCCTTTTTCTCTCAAAGCCTGAGTCCCTGCTGACTTAGTTTGTTTCCCTCTCCAGTGTGAACCTCATACTCATTTTTTCTGCTCTCATGAACTTCCTCCTTTCTTCTCACCCTTTAACTTTCTTTTCAGGAACCGAGTCGATTTCTCACTGCAGGTAAGGCTAGCTGCACACAAACTGATGAGATAGTGCTGGCGAAACAAAACACCAAAACCAAAAGCAGAACTGCATTGCTTGATTTCACTACACAGTTAGGTGATCACTCTTTAGCTGACCCCTCAATGTGGCTGGGTTCGTTTCTTTACCCTCAGTTACTCTCTTCTTCCCCTCAGCTGTTTGGGATATCTTCATCTGCAACCTCATTCTTTGTGCATTCACTCAGTGACCTAGCCTGCCTTCTTCATTCCTTCCTTCCTCATTCTCTCAGTGACCTAGCTTTCCACTTCTCTGAGAAGACTGTGGCATAAACTTTCCTGTTCCTCAATAAGAGGCCCTCACATCCCCGTGCATTCTTTTCAACTCACGCCCCTGTGTCTCAGAGGAGGAAGTCATCCTCCCTCTTGCTTGAGACCGTCCTGTCTACCTTGTTATCATTCACTTTACCAATAATCATCCCGTCTTTATTGTATCTCAAATTCCTCTCCAGCCTCCCCTTTTTTGGCCATGTTGCATGGCTTGCAGGATCTTAGTTCCCCAGCCAAGTTTCAACCCTGCACCCCACCCCACAGTGCAAGCTCAGAGTCCTAATTGCTGGACTGCCAGGGAAGTCCCCCTACACCCTTGAGTGTACCACAATTTAACCCAAGCGTCCTCATCCTTAAACACAAAACCTCTTTCTCTCCTTTCCCCCTCAGTGTACCTTTCCCCAGCACAGTGTTTGGACTTCTATTTAGCATCTATTTCATTCTAACTTTGATTCTAACAAGCTGCCTCATGATTTCATAACTTGAATCTCCTAACGTATTTTTACATCTTGAGAACAAGGATTTCAAACCACTTTGTAGGTTTTATTTACACCTCGTCCTGGGCCGGATGATGAAACTAGCATTTATCCTTCTCCAATCTGATGTAAAACACGCAGGTCACTGTCCTACTGGGACCTGCTGCGCTTGTTGTAAGACCTGCCCATGGTGTGACAGCAGGTCAGCACACGAGTGGGGCAGGATAGCTTCAGGTTTTGGTGAACATTTTTTTTTGCAGGAAATGGTAACGAAGTGCCTCTTTAACCTGGAATCATCACAGGACAGAATGCTATGAGACAACTTGCTAACAGATGGCAAATTGCTAAAATTTCCAAATGGACTGCTTTTTTATCATCAACCAGAGGACAGGAGAATGAGTCATATTGCAGTAGTATTTGTTGCAAGCGTTGGCTTCATGAGAATTGTTTAGACAGTGAAATCTCTATAGTTAATTCATGGGACATTTGGCAAGGATGAAACTTTACATGCTTCAGGGAGACAGGTGTGTTGAGCTGGAGGGATGCAAAAGAAAAAAAAAGCAGGGTGTGTATTACATTCAAATCAAGATGTGTAAATATCCTGGATAAACAGATCTTGTTATTATAAGAATCAAATAAAGTGAAAAAACTAATTAATGATTCAACAGACTTTCGTTTGAGTTCCTGTTATGGGCAGGGCACTACTTTACGCACAGGGGACACAGCAGAAGCAAACAAAATCCCTGCCCTTGTGGTCTCAGAAGGGCTGACTGAGGAGGGGACGTTTGAAGGGAGACATAAATGGGATAAGGCATTAAGCAAGAGAGTATGTGGGGCAAGAGTATCCAAAGGGAGGGATTGCACATGAAAAAGTCCCGAGGCAGGAGGTGCTAGAACGTTTAGGAACAGCAATGAGGCTAGTGGAGGAATGACGAAGAGGAAAAATGTTGCAGATACAGCCAGAGATGGATAGCCATGCTGATCAGCCAGGCTAAAGACAACATGGGTGTTAAAGCACTTAAAAAAATCCCAGTTGCTGCTAAATGTATTTAAATAGAATTAACTTACTTAAGTGTTGAATAAATTAATTAAAATAGAAACAATTTACTTTGTGTATCTTATATATCCACTGAAGTGCATTGCCCCAAAATCTCTGTTGTTGTTCAGCCCCTCAGTCGTGTCTGACAGTTTGTGACCCCATGGACTTCAGCACGCCAGGCTTCTCAGTCCTACACCATCTCCCAGAGTTGGTTCAGACTCATGTCCATTGAGTCAGTGATGCCATCCAACTATCTCGTCCTCTGTCATCCCATTCTCCACCTGACTTCAATCTTTCCCAGCATCAGGGTCTTTTCCAATGAGTCAGCTGTTTGCATCAGGTGGCCAAAGTATTGCAGCTTCGCTTTAGCATCAGTCCTTCCAATGAAAATTCAGGACTGATTTCCTTTAGGATTGACTGGTTTGATCTCCTTGCTGTCCAAGAGACTCTTAAGAGTCTCCAGCACCACAATTCAAAAGCATCAATTCTTTTGTAGCCAGCCTTTTATTGTCCAGCTCTCAAATCCATACATGACTGCCGGAAAACTCATAGCTTTGATTATACAGACCATTGTAGGCAAAGTAATGTCTCTGCTTTTTAATATGTTGTCTAGGTTTGTTATAGCTTTTCTTCCAAGGAGCAAGTCTCTTAATTTCATGGCTGCAGGCACCGTCTTCAGTGATTTTGGAGCCCGAAAATAAAATCTGTCACTGTTTCCATTGTTTCCCCATCTATTTGCCAGGAAGTGATGGGACCAGATGCCATGATCTTAGTATTTTGAATGTTGAGTTTTCAGCCAGCTTTTTCACTCTTCTCTTTCACTTTCATCAAGAGGCTCTTTAGTTCCTCTTTGCTTTCTGCCATAAGGGTGGTGTCATCTGCATATCTGAGGTTATTGATATTTCTCCCGTCAATCTTGATTCCAGCTTGTGCTTCATCCAGCCTGGCCTTTCTCATTATGTACTCTGCATATAAGTTAAACAAGCAGGGTAACAATACACATACAGCCTTGACATACTCCTTTCCCTATTTGGAACCAGTCTGTTGTTCCATGTCCAGGTCTAACAGTTGCTTCTTGACCTGCATACAGATTTCGCAGGAGGCAGATAAGGTAGTCTGGTATTTCCATCTCTTTATTTTCCACAGTTTGTTGTGATCTACACAGTCAAAGGGTTTAGCGTAGTCAATAAAGCAGAAGTAGATGTTTTTCTGGAATTCTCTAGCTTTTTTGATGATTCAATGATGTTGGTAATCTGATCTCTGGTTCCTCTGCTTTTTTGAAATCCAGCATGTTCATCTGAAAATTCTCAATTTGCATACTGTTGAAGCCTAACTTGAAGGATTTTGAGAATTACTTTGCTAGCAGGTGAAATGAATGCAATTGTGTGGTACTTTGAACATTCTTTGGCATTGCCTTTCTTTGGGATTGGAATGAAAACTGATCTTTTCTAGTCCCATGGCTACTGCTGAGTTTTCCAAATTTGCTGAGTGCAACATTTTAATAGCATCATCTTTTAGGATTTGAAATAGCTCAGCTGAAATTCGATCACCTCTACTAGCTTTGTTTGTAGTGATGCTTCCTAACTCACTTGACTTCATGTTCTAGGTGAGTGACCACACCACTGTGGTTATATGGGTCATTAAGATCTTTTTTGTATAATTCTTCTGGGTATTCTTGTCACCTCTTCTTAATATCTTCTGCTTCTGTGAGGTCCATACTGTTTCTGTCCTTTATTGTGCTTTGCATGAAGTGTTTACATGAAATGTTCTATCCATACCTTTGCATGAAATGTTCCCTTGAAATCTCTAATTTTCTTGAAGAGATCTCTAGTCTTGCACATTCTATTGTTTTCCTGTTTCTTTGCATTGTTCACTTAGGAAGGCTTTCTTGTTTCTTTTTGGTATTCTTTGGAACTCTACATTCAGATGGCTATATCTTTCTTTTCTCCTTTATCTTTCACTTCAGTGGCCTCCTCAGCAACCATTTTGCCTTTCTGCATTTATTTTTCTTGGTGATGGTTTTGATCACTGCTTCTTGTTCAGTGTTACAAACCTCCATCCATAGTTCTTCAGGCACCCTATCAGATCTAATCCCTTGAATCTATTTGTCATTTTCACTGTATAATTGTAAGGTATTTGATTTAGGTCATACCTGAATGGTCTAGTGGTTTTCCCTACTTTCTTCAACATAAGTCTGAATTTTGCAATGAGGAATTCATAATCTGAGCCACAGTCAGCTTCTGGTCTTGTTTTGACTGTATAGAGCTTCTCCCATCTTTGGCTGCCAAGAATATAATCAATCTGATTTTGGTATTGACCATCTGGTGATGTCCATGTGTAGAGTTGTCTCTTGTGTTGTTGGAAGAGTGTGTTTGCTATGACCAGTGCATTCTCTAAGCAAAACTCTGCTAGCCTTTGCCCTGCTTCATTTTGTACTCCAAGGCCAAACTTGCCTGGTACTCGAGGTATCTTCACTTCCTACTTCTGCATTCCAATCCCCAATGATGAAAAGGACATCTTTTTTTTTGGTGTTCTAGAAAGTCTTGTAGGTCTTCATAGAATCATTCAACATCAGCTTCTTTGGCATTAGTAGTTGGGGCATAGACTTGGATTACTGTGATATTGAACAGTTTGCCTTGGATACAAACCGATATCATTCTGTCATTTTTGAGATTTTTTTTTGCACCCAAGTACTGCATTTTGGATTTTTTTGTTGACTATGAGGGCTACTCCATTTCTTCTTCTTCTTCTTCTTTTTTTTTACATAGTGAAAACTTTTATATTTGGAATTAGCCAGCTGGACTCAGTTTAGATGATCCCAATTTTGTTGGCAACATCCAAAGCATCATAGTCAGGAACCAGTCGAGCATATGCCTTCTTCTCTCCATCAGGCCTGATCAGAGTATTAACCTTAGCCACGTCAATGTCACAGAGCTTCTTCACAGCCTGTTTAATCTGGTGCTTGTTGGCCTTGACATCCACAGTGAATACTAGTGTGTTGTTGTCTTCTATTTTCTTCATGGCTGACTCGGTGGTGAGGGGGAATTTGATGATGGCATTGTGGTCAAGTTTGTTTCTCCTAGGGGTGCTCTTCCGAGGATATTTGGGCTGCCTCCTGAGCCGCGGTGTTTTGGGCTGCTGGAAGGTGGGTGACGTTTGGATCTTCTTTTTCTTGTGGCTGTGGACACCTTTTAACACTGCTTTCTTGGCCTTTAAAGCCTTTGCTTTGGCTTCAGCTTTAGGAAGGGCAGGGGCTTCCTTCTTTGCCTTTGGTGCCATCTTCTTGAAAAGCTACTCCATTTCTTCTAAGGGATTCTTGCCCACAGTAGTAGATATGATGGTAATCTTAATTAAATTTGCCCAATCACATCCATTTTAGTTCACTGATTGCTAAAATTTCGGTGTTTACCTTTGCCATCTTCTGTTGACCACTTCCAATTTACCTTGATTCATGGACCTGACATTTCAGGTTCCTATGCAATATTGTTTTTTACAGCATTGGACTACTTTCACCATCAGACACATCCATAACTAGGTGTTGTTTCTTCTTTGGCTCAGCCTCTTCATTCCTTCTGGGGCTATTTCTCTGCTCTTCTCCAGTATCATATTGGGCACCCACTGATGGGGAAGGGGAGGAGGGTTTATTTTTCATTGTAAGCTTGTGCAAGCTTCCTGATGGGAGGGAGTGACTGTGGGGAAACCTGAGTCTTGTTCTGGTGGGCAAGGTCATGATTAGTAAGTCTTTAATCCAATTTTCTGCTGATGGGTGAGGATGTGTTCCCTCCCAGTAGTTTGGCCTGAGGCCACACTATGATCAGTCCAGTTCAGTTCAGTAGCTTAGTCTGACTCTTTGCAGCCCCATGAACTGCAGCATGCCAGGCCTCCCTGTCTATCACCCACTGCTGGAGTCTATCTAAACCCATGTTCATCGGGTCAGTGATGCCTTCTAGCCATCTCATCCTCTGTTGTCCCCTTCTCCTCTTGTCCCCAATCCTTTCCAGCATCAGGGTCTTTTCCAATGAGTCAACTCTTTGCATGAGGTGGCCAAAGTATTGGAGTTTCAGCTTCCACATCAGTCCCTCCAATGAACACCTAGGACTGATCTCCTTTAGGATGGACTGGTTGGATCTTCTTGCAGTCCAAGGGACTCTCAAGAGTCTTCTCCAACACCACAGTTCAAAAGCATCGATTCTTCGGCGCTCAGCCTTTTTCAGTGTCCAACTCTCACATCCATATATGACTACTGGAAAAACCACAGCCTTGACTAGACGGACCTTTGTTGGCAAAGTAATGTCTCTGCTTTTCAATATGCTGTCTAGGTTGGTCATAACTTTCCTTCCAAGGAGTACACGTCTTTTGATTTCATGGCTACAATCACCATCTGCAGTGATTTTGGAGCCCAGAAAAATAAAGTCAGCCACTGTTTGCACTGTTTCCGCATCTATTTCCCATGAAGTGATGGGACCAGATGCCAGGATCTTAGTTTTATTAATGTTGAGCCTTAAGCCAACTTTTTCACTCTCCTCTTTCACCATCAAGAGGCTTTTTAGGTCCTCTTCACTTTCTGCCATAAGGGTGGTGTCGTCTGCATATCTGAGGTTATTGATATTTGTCCAAGCAATCTTGATTCCAGCTTGTGCTTCCTCCAGCCCAGCGTTTCTCATGATGTACTCTGCATATAAGTTAAATAAGCAGGGTGACAATATACAGCCTTGACATACTCCTTTTCCTATTTGGAACCAGTCTGTCATTCCATGTCCAGTTCTAACTCTTGCTTCCTGACCTGCATACAGATTTCTCAAGAGATGGGTCAGGCAGTCTGGTATTCCCATTTCTTTCAGAATTTTCCACAGCTTATTGTGATCCACACAGTCAAAGGTTTTGGCGTAATCAATAAAGCAGAAGTGGATGTTTTTCTGGAACTCTCTTGCTTTTTTGATAATCCAGCAGATGTTGGCAATTCGATCTCTGGTTCCTTTGCCTTTTCTAAATCCAGCTTGAACATCTGGAAGTTCACGGTTCATGTATTGCTGAAGCCTGGCTTGGCAAATTTTGAGCATTACTTTACTAGCTTGTGAGATGAGTGCAATTGTGAGGTAGTTTGAACATTCTTTGGCATTGCCTTTCTTTGGGATTGGAATGCAAATGGACCTTTTCCAGTCCTGTGGCCACTGCTGAGTTTTCCATATTTGCTGGCATATTGAGTGCAGCACTTTCACAGCATCATCTTTTAGGATTTGAAATAGCTCAATTGGAATTCCATCACCTCCACTAGCTTTGTTTGTAGTGATGCGTCCTAAGGCCCACTTGACTTCACATTCCAGGATGTCTGCCTCTAGGTGAGTGATCACACCATCATGATTATCTGAGTCATGAAGATCTTTTTTGTACAGTTCTTCTGCATATTCTTGCCATATCTTCTTGATATCGTCTGCTTCTATTAGATCCAGACCAGAATGTGGTTCACTGGAGAAGGGAATGGCAAACCACTTGAGTATTCTTGCCTTGAGAACCCCATGAACAGTATGATAAGGCAAAAAGAAAGGACACTTAAAGATGAACTCCCCAGGTCGGTAGGTGCCCAATATGCTACTGGAGATCAGTGGAGAAATAATTCCAGAAAGAATGAAAGGATAGAGCCAAAACAAAATCGATGCCCAGTTGTGGATGTGACTGGTGATAGAACCAAGGTCTGATGTTATAAAGAACAATATTGCATAGGAACCTGGAATGTTAGGTTCATGAATCAAGGCAAATTGGAAGTGATCAAACACTATGATAGAGATTGGCAAAAGGAGTTAAGCCTGCCTGACCTTGGGCCTCCCAAGACCTTTGCAGTCAGTGCCCTTGACTCTGGGGCAGGCCACTTTCAATCCATGCCTCTGCCAGAGACTTAGGCACACAGGCAAGTCTGGCTCTGTCTCTTGTGGGTCGTGCTACTTTTTCCTGGGTCCTGGTGTGTGCACAGGTTCTGTTCATGCCCTCCAAGAGTCTCTGTTTCCCCAGTCCTTTGGAAGTCCTGTGATGTAATCCTGCTGACCTTCAAAATCAGATTCCTGGTGATACTCAATTGTTTGCTGAATCCCCAGGTTGGGAAGTCTGTTGTGGGCCCTAGAACTTTCACAGCAGTGTGAGAACTTCTTTGGTATAATTGTTCTGAAGTTTGTGAGTCGTCCACCCTGGTTCTATATTGGGACTAACGGTGACCTTTTTTAGAAGACTTATGCACACACTGTGGCTTCTAGGACTGCTGTTGCCAGAGTCTTTGTCCCCATGAGAGGCCACTGCTGACTCTTGCCTCTGCAGGAGACCCTCAAGCAGTCAAAGTCAGGTCTGTCTCAGTCTCTTCTGGGGGTCACTGCTCTTTCCCCTCCATCCTGGTGCATACAAGGCTTTGTCTGTGCCCTCCAACTGTCTCTGGCGGAGGTGAGGTTTGATTTTAAATGCGATTGCCCCCTCCTACCATTTGTTGCAGCTTCTCCTTTGCCCTTGGATGTGGGGTATCTCTTTTTGGAAGGTTCCAACATTCTTCTGTCTGTTCAGCAGCTATTTGCGATTTTGGTGTTCTCGCAGGAGAAGATGAGTGCGTGGTTTTCTACTCCGCCGTCTCTGTACCCACCTGATAAGATACCATGGACTGGTCACAAGACATACACCTGCAGATTTCAGCAGGACATGGCAACTTCTAATTGTCGTATAGAAGAGATCATTTATTATGGATGTTAAATGAACATGTTCTCCCTGGCTTACTGTTTGTTACTTGACTTTCCTTGTGATGTCTTCTGCCATCCTAAGATGTTTAACTTCTAAACTGTTAAGTCTTGAGGTTTTAATACTTTATTTATAGCATCTGTGTTACCTATCTTTCTTTTATTTTTTTATCACCTTTCCCTTTAAGGTATACAAATATCCTTTGTTTTTCTAACATTTTTATATTAAAACTTTTAATCAATTTGGATTTATTTGTACATGGAATGAGGTGCAGGTCTAACTTTGTCTTCCAGGTGGATAACTAATTATGCTAGAGCTATTTATTAAATAAGTGTTTTGCTGGATATATTGACAAGTATTATTCAAAAGTAAAAAATTGTGAAGTTTAGGTTTTCTTAAAGCTCAAGCTAGTTGCAGACTATTAATAATTAATGACTCCAAAAATACTTTGGAGAGTTTGCTAAATGCAAGGCTCTGAGTGGTACAAACAGGGATAAGATATGCTTCCCTTTGCTGGAGATACACACACACACTGAAGTGGCCCTTTCTCCTTGCCTCCTTGGCTGACCTAGACAATTTACTTGAGAATTCTAAGACTCTGTTTTATCATCTGTGAAATGGGAATAATAGCAATATATTCACAGGATTGCTATGGAACTAAATAAGTGACGCATTTTGCTATGTCTGGCCCATAAAAAGCACTAAACAAGCATTAAGCAGATAAGATTTAGAGCAAGTTTTATTAGTAAGATAGTAGTCTCCACCATAACCCCTCCGTATTTTTAAAGTTTGAGAGTGCTCAGTGCTCAATAATGATTTGTTGAATGGCCAAATAAATGGTGGTTTCTGGAACCGTGGTTTACTCACTGCTACTTCTCTAGAAAAGGACTTTTACTCAAAGAGAAGGAAAGAGTTGACTTAGATCTCAAAACAGCATCTAATTAATAGTAACTAACATCTATAGAGCATTTCTTTGTGCCCAGCCATTGTTTGTACTGCTGTTCGGGTTTTACATACATTCATTTTTTAATTGTAGCTCTGTGAAGTGGAACTCATTCTTTTTCAAATATTTGTTTGTTTATTCATGGCTGTGCTGGGTCTTTGTTGCTGCCCGTGGGCTTTCTCTGGTTGTGGTGAGCAGGGACGACTCTTCATTTCAGTGCAGGGGCTTCTCAGCGCCATGGTTTCTCTTGTTGCAGAGCATAGGCTCCAGGTGAGCAGGCTTCAGGAGTTGCAGTACTCAGGTTTAGGAGTTGTGGTGTATGAGCTTAGTTACTATGGGACATGTGAAATATTCTGGGACCAGGGATCAAAGTCATATGCCCTGCATTGGAAGGCAAATTCCTATCTACTGTACCACCAGGGAAGTCCAGAACTCATTCTTGATGAGGAAACCAAGTGTTGACTTAAAAAAAAATGTACAACGTGAGAGTAGTGAGTTAAGTTTTATTTGGGGCAAAATAGGACTGTAACCTGGGAGACAGTGTTTCGTACAGCTCTGAGAGACTGCTCCAAGGAGGTGAGGGGAGGAGCTAGGAGTTTTGCAACAACGGGCAGGTAGTTGGAACATCAAAGAATTATTATTAATGAACGAAAACCAGATATATCAAGGAACTTAGCACTTTTCTATGTATGGAAAGATGCAAGAGTCTGTGCTCACTGAAATCATTCCTTTCATATGCATTCGTATGCACCTCAACCATCTGGGGTCAGTATTCTGTGTTTTCACATCTTGCATTTCCCTGAGGCTCACATGGGCTGCAGTTGCTGATGACTCTGGCATCCTTTGCTTACTGATATGGCAGGAAATATTCCATTTTTTTCACAAGGTACAGAGAAGTTAAGTGACACTTCCAAGAAAGTCATACTGCTAAGAAACAGTAAATTGGGATTTGATCCCAGGGATTCTGATCCTGCATTGGTGCCTGTAATATAGCATTGGGCAAACAGGGGGTTCACTGCAGTGGGTGCTGAAACCCCCACAGTTGCTGCATCAGAAGTGGTGCAGTGGCTCCTTTCTCACTGGATTTAGTTCATCCTAACACCAGCCCTTTAGATGGAGTGGCGTGGCTTCTTAGTGGTCCAATGTCCTTATCTCAGCATTGTGAGACCAAGTACTAAAACTAATGTATGGTAAGAAATGTCAACCTCCTTCACCTGAGGATATCAAGGTTACTTCCATGTGGAAAAACTTCCTTATCAGGATCTTTTCTCTTGGCAGAAGTAAATGTAATTTCAGATCCCTGGAATGATATGACTAAGGAACATTCTTCCCTTTTTAAAGGTTAAGAAGCCAGAAGCTCAGAAAAATTGCTCCCAGCAATTGATTAAATCCTATGATATGTTAGCCTGGTGAAATTACATTGGAAGGGCTTGAACTTGGAGGAAGTCTACAATATGGAGAGGAAGGGTAGTCTAGCAAGTCCAAGGCTCAAAATAGGAGCATTAGGCTGCATGACTGAGCATGGTCCAGCCTACCTTGGCAGGGATGGGGAGTATGTGGGAGGGTGGGGACGAGGAAGAATTCCTGCAGTGCCGTGGGAGGTAGCATCTGGTAGCGTGCTTTATAATTTGTTTGACCACGAGTTTGACATGTTTGACCAGGTCTAACTCTTTCTTCTCGGACAACATAGGCACAGTAAACCTATTACTCTATTTACTGAAAGCTGTGAAGTGAAATACTTCAGCCTGTCCAAAACTCTCAGCCAGGCCAAGCCCATGGGAGCTTAAACAAATAATTGTGGTATCAGAAACCTAGAAGACGAAAAAAAAAAAAAAAGAGAGAGACATTGTAGTCCTTGAATGATCAAACCAAGCATTTTCCTGCTGGTTGACCTTTTTCTTTTTTTTTTTTAATTGCTTTAACCCAATAAAATTTTAAGACAGTCAGTCAAAGAAATTGTATTGTTCAGAGGATAAGGCCCCCACTCCTCTCAGCTGTAAGCCCCTGGTCTCCACCTGACTATGCAAACAAGCAGATGGCAAATACTCACTGCCCAGTAGGGGCCCTTTGAATGAGGAAATGAGCTGCGAAGTCTCTGACCTAGGACCTCTTAACTATCATTCAAATAATGTTTACCAAGTGGTGCGCATGCTGTGAGTAATTGCCTAGCATACAGTTAGTTCTAAGATCAGACTTTGTAACTGTATGTGTAGAATGACTTTTTTAAAATTTTATTTTTTTTAAACTTCAGTTTCTCCATGCTTTTATCTTTAAAATGTTTATTTTTTAACTGAAGGGTAATCACTTTGCAATGTTGTGTAGGTTTCTGTCATACTTATGGCTCAGCTGGTAAAGAACCTGCCTGCAATGCGGGAGACCTGGATTTGATCCCTAGGTTGGGAAGATCCCCTGGAGAAGGGAAAGGCTACCCAGCCCAGTATACTGGCCTGGAGAAGTCCATGGACTCTCTAGTTCATGGGGTCGCAAAGAATCGGACATGACTGAGCACCTTTCACTTCTGTCATACACCAAAATTTCCCTTCCCTCCCACCTCCCTCCCCATCCCACCCCTCGAGGTTGTCACAGAGCCCCACAGAGCCCCGGTTTGAGCTCCCTAAGTCATATGGCAATTTCCCCCTGGCTATCTCTTTTACATATGGTAGTATATATGTTTCCATGCTACTCTCTACATTTGTCCCACCCTCTCCTCCCCCTCCTGCGGTGTCCACATGTCTGTTCTCTGTGCTGCATCTCTATTAGTGCCCTGCAAATAGGTTCATCAAATAGGATCATCTTTCTAGATTCCATATATATGCATTAATATACAATATTTGTTTTGCTCTTCCTGACTTATTTCACTATGTATAATAGGCTCTAGGTTCATCCACCTCATTAAAACTGACTCAAATGTGCTCCTTTTTATGGCTGAGTCATATTCCATTGTATGCACATTGTATATATGTACCACATCTGTCGATGGACGTCTAGGTTGCTTCCATGTCCTAGCTATTGTAAATAGTGTGGCAATGAACATTGGGGTACATGTGTCTTTTTCAATTATAGTTTCCTCAGGGTATATGCCCAGTAGTGGGATTGTTGGATCATATGATAGTTTTATTCCTAGTTTTTAAAGGAATCTCCATACTGTCTTCATAGTGGCTATATCAGTTTACATTCCCACCAACAGTGCAAGAGTGTTCCCCTTTCTCCACATCGTCTCCAGCATTTACTGTCTGTAGATTTTTGGTGATGGCCATCCTGACCCATGTGAGGTGCTATCTAATTTGCATTTCTCTAATAATGAGAGATGTTGAGCATCTTTTCATGTGTCTTTTAGCCATCTCTATTTCTTCTTTGGAAAAAATGTCTGTTTAGGTCTTTTGCCCACTTTTTGATTCGGTTGTTTTTTTCTGGTATTGAGTTGTATGAGTTGCTTGTATATTTTGGAAATTAATCCTTTGTCAGTTGTTTTATTTGCTATTATTTTCTCCCACTTCTGAGGGCTGTCTTTTCACCTTGTTTATAGTTTAAAATCTTTTAAATTTAATCAGGTCCCACTTATTTTTTTTTTTATCTCCATTACTCTAGGAGGTGGGTCATAGAGGATCTTGCTATGGTTTATGTCATACGGTATTCTGCCTATGTTTTCTTCTAAGAGTTTTATAGTTTCTGGTTTTATATTCAGATCTTTAGTCCATTCTGAGTATACAGTGGGGAAAAGATAATCTCTTCAATAAGTGGTGCTGGGAGAACTGGAAAGCTATGTGCAAAAGAATGAAATTAGAACACCTCCTAAAACTATATGCATGTGTCTTTTTGAATTGTGGTTTTCTCAGGGTATATGCCCAGTAGAGAGATTCCTGGATCATATGGTAATTTTACTCTCTCTAATCTTGTGGTTGGTGTTCCTGGCATGCAGCCCCCAAAACTTTCAAAAGTCACTTCATTAACACAATGAAAGACACTTTTACTGCTCTAAAAACTTAGAAAATTCTAAGAGTTTTAGCAGCCCAGTGCCAGAAAAGGGGCTGAAGACTAAATATATATTTCTTACTATAAAGCACAGTACCACACCCAGGAAGGAAGAAATCCTCCCCTTCCATCCTCAGCATCCCTTTGGATATGTAGCTCTACCCTCAGGGATGACACCCCTTCAGATTCAAGCCTCCTATTCTTGGGCAGAATCTGTCTATTTACTTTGCAACTCCAGAATAGCCCCGAAGTATTCCAAAATAAAAGATTAACTTTAGCACCAAAGCTGAATACTGCCTTTCCTTTAAATGTAAAACTCCTGGCAGTGTTGACATAGTGGTCTCTGTGGCTTCTAGCTATCAAGGTACTAGAATTGTTGGGTGCATCAGTCACTGTGTTGGGAGCCTTGGGAGCTTGATTCCTCTGGGGGCCGGTGCGAGTGGTCACCGTAAGTTCACGTGCAGAAGGCTGAGGAGAGTTGCTGACAGGAACTCACCTCCAGGAAAGAGAAGTTCAATTGCAGGGTTGTGGCTGGGCGTGGGGTTGGGTGAACGGGCGTGGGAGTTGAGAGTACAGCCCTGCAACACTGTGCCTGGGCCCAGCGGAGAGGGTGATGGCAGGAAACAGCAGCTGTTGGTAGCAATGGTAATAACCAAATGAAAAGAGCTGATTTTTTTTGGTTAGAGACACAATGTTGAAGAGGCTGAGCTAGCATTAAGCTCAGTTTAACACTTGGGGCACACTGGTGAAGGAAGCAATGAATTCTTTGGGAAATATCTTTAAGATAGTCTCAAAGTATCCGTAGGATCAGCTGTGTGGGCTGTGATCTATGCCATCGCCCAGGACCCTGCACTCACAAGGGCCCTGTGCTTGATTTAACGCTGTCACTGTCTTGACACTCTCAATTTTTTTGGCATGGGACTTTATATTATCATTGTGCTCCAGGCCGTGCAGTTGTGAAGCCAGCACCTGGGGTGGTGCTGGCACAGTTGCACTCTCTTGGCTGGCAGGGGCTAAAATGTGCTGTCTTGGTGAAACATTGGAGGCAGGGTCTCCTAGCAATACTGGCTCAGCTTGTTCTCAGCTCAGCACCAGCAAGGCATCTGTGTCTTTAAAGGCTCAAGTAACTCTAGAGGCAGTGGGTGACAGGGACTCGGCTTGGGCAACAGTGTCATTGACAAGTGGCACTAGCTACAGTGGAAGCTGTAAGGTTCTTGCAGATAGCTCTTCAGTCTGGAGATGGTTCAAAAGAATAGTTCAAGAAAGGAGAATTTGGCATCCCAGTGAGCACAGGACCCACCCCCGGGGATGACTTTAAAGGACAAAGAGTGGTGGTCCTGGTCCCCAAAGCCTGTGGGGACTGGGACCAGAGACAGACTTCTAAAAATTTCATTTTAATCCCAAGACTGGTGCAGCCTGGGGAAACAGGTGTAACACATGAAAAGTGTAGATTCCAGTATAGATCTGTTCACTAAATTCTGCAGCTGATCCTTTGTTGTTGCTAAGTTGTGTCCAACTGCGACCCCATGGACACCAGGCTTCCCTGTCCTTCACTGTCTCCCAGTGTTTGTTCAAATACATGTCCACTGAGCCAGTGGTGCTGATCCTTACCAGACCCTAGAAAAGGGGGATCCTCTAGCCCATTGCTATATTTGTAGTGGGGATAAACATAGTTCCCTAGTGGCTCAGACAGTAAAGAATCTTCCTGCAGTGTGGGAGATGTGGGTTTGATCCCTGGCTCGGGAAGATCCCCTGGAGAAGGGAATGGCTACCCACTCCAGTGTTCTTGCCTGGAGAATGCCAAGGGCAGAGGGGCCAGGTGGGCTGCAGTCTATGTGGTCACAAAGAGTTGGACACAACTGAGCGACTAACACTTTCAACACTTTCAAACATAGTTCTAGACTCTAGGCCAATATGAATGAGTAATGACAATAATACCAGTTTATGCTTATGTCTGTTATTGTTTCAAGGCGTTTTCATAAACTTTAACATAAATGAGCAAGAGAACCAACCTGTAAGGCAGGTCAGGTAGGGACTATGCCCGGTGAGGCTAAAAACATCAACTGACGTGCACACTGGGACCCTGCAGGTGGAATGTGGGTGTGTTCTTGCTTCTCCAGATTGGCTAGGGGAGTGCTTTCTTTATTTTGGCAACTTGGAACCCGGAATAGAAACTGGGGCACAAAGAATACATTGAATAAATCCTTGCCAGTTTCACTGAACTTGAAGCGAAATGGTAATGTGTGGAATCCAGTTCTTAGTTTTCTGGTTGAGACTTGATGACCCAAAGAACTGGAGTGCTTCATGCTTGTTGGGGAGTGAGGTCTAAAGAAAAACTATGGCAGCAGAAACTAACACAATGTTGTAAAGCAATCAGACTCCAATAAAAAATAAATGAAAAATGAATTTAAAACAAAACTCAAAAACAACAAAAAATAGAAAAACCATGTAAAACTGAGAAATGAGGCAAAGAGTGCTGTACACCCTTTCACAATCATATTAGTCACTTTAAGCATCAGCTAACACACCTGCTAAATCTTCTGATACTGAGAGATAAGATTTTAGGCTGCTATTTTCTACTGATTAGGGCCCAGAGTCCATAAGATTCATGTTAACTTGTGGATGTTTGTCTTGAATAGATGAAAATGATTTTGTCTTTTAGAAAAGATAACCTGAAAACTTACAACTGATTGATCTCATATGACATTGACCAGAAGGTTTATTTTGGCTTTTTTTTTCCCCTTTAACTATGTGTTTACCCATCCTATCCTCCTTGGAATCAGCTCTAATATTCTACTGATTCTCTTATTAATGAGGTAAGTATGTCTTTGACATAGGCTCCTGATTAGTTTGTCATGTGTTAAACATCTTGAAATTTATACTTTGATAGTTCAAACCTGTATTATTAAAATTTTGCTTGGACTGAGTTATATTTTAGATTTTTTAAAAAATGTGACTAGGTCAAAAATCAGATTTGTCCATTACTATTCTGTTCTTTGGTACATGTAGTTATAAATCTCTGAGAAACAATTTTTGACAGCTGTAATCACAGCTGTATTGCATCAATACATTGGATATTATCTTTCACAGTACACGTATTCCTAAAAGGCTTCATTATGAAGAATTTTGAACATGCGTAAAAATGGCAGAATAGTAAAACAAGCCTCAATGAAACCATCATATAGCTTCAGTATTTATTAACCTATTAGCCAATCTTGACCTTTTTATCCCTCCATTTACTGTTAATTTGAAGCATTCCAAAATAAATCATCTTATCTGTAAATATATTCTTAAATCATGACATAAAAGCAAGACACAAAGTTTATTGGAGTCATTCTGTCTACCTCTATTGACATGGTCTGTCAATATAGCCAATCTCAAATGCTCAATATACTCAGTTTTGTCAGATGAAGCTAAATGTCTGTCTTGGGAATTCCCTGGCTCTACAGTGGTTGGGACTTGGCACTGTCACTGTGAAGATTCTGTGTTTGATCCCTGGTTAGAAGACTAACATCCTCTAAGCCACATGACTCAGATAATTAAAAAAAAAAACAACAACCTGTCTTTTTTTCAGTTGATATAGTATGAACATATTTCTCTCACTGTCATTAGAAAACATTGCCTAGAAAAGATTCACTAATACATCCATCTGATTTTAAAACTATACATATTACATATGTATATAACATGGTCAAACATAGTCAAGTTGATTTAAATATTTTTGTTTGTTTTACATCTTCAGGTAATAAAGACTAAGAGTAATAGTAGGGAAAAAAAGATGAAACAAAAAGAGGAATTAATCTGTAGTTTCTTAACTTACAAGATAGACTAGGTAGCACAAGGAAACTATTCTAGTAGTATAGTTGATCTTTGAAAAACACGGGTTTGAACTGCTTGGGTCCACTTACATTTTTTCAATAGGTATATTGGGAATTTGTTTGGAGATGAACAACACTTTGAAAAAGTGAGCAGATGAATAGTGTAGCATCCTCCTTCCCTTGGGGAAAAAATAGTGTATCAGTCTGTCATCACAGGTGAGTGGCTTAAAAAAGTAACACAGCTTTCAATCCTGTTTATGAGTATAACTGTGATACAGTGTACCATAAACATAACGGTTCATTCATCAGGTATAGGCTACTCTACTGTGAAGCAGTTGTATTGATTATACTAGGCTACCATACAGCAATTGTATTGCTGCTTTTCAATGCATGAGTCATTATACCCGTAAATAAATATGAATTTCTTTTCTACCTTATCTTTCCACTTTTGATGTCTCATGTTGGTAATACATATAATACCTATAGTATTTTTGTCTCCTATGAGGCAATATTGATAAAGGTATTAACAGACAATTCATCTCATAAACAACAATGTAAACTTATAGTATCAATGAATACAATGTCATAAATTATTTTCCTTACAATTTTATTAACACTTTCTTTCCACTAGCTTACTTTACTGTAAGAATATAGTATATCATGCATATAACATACAAAATATGTATACATTGACTGTGTTATCAGTAAAGCTTCTGGTCAACAGTAGGCTGCTGCTGCTGCTCAGTCACTTCAGTCAAGTCCGACTCTACGCGACCCCACAGACAGCAGCCCACCAGGCTCCCCCGTCCCTGGGATTCTCCAGGCAAGAACACTGGAGTGGGTTGCCATTGCCTTCTCCAATGCATGAAAGTGAAAAGTGAAGGTGAAGTCGCTCAGTCATGCCTGACTCTTAGCGACCCCATGGACTGCAGCCTACCAGGCTCCTCTGTCCATGGGGTTTTCCAGGAAGAGTACTGGAGTGGGGTGCCATTGCCTTCTCCACAACAGTAGGCTATTACTAGTTAACTTTGGGGGGAGTCAAATTTTCAACCATGAGGGCAGTCGGCATGCCTAAACCCCACACTGTTCAAGGGTCAGCAGTGAAAGAGTAGTAGAGGAGCTTAAGGGGGAGATGCGGAACATGATTACAAGGGACTAAGTCCTGGTCCTCCCACGAAGCAGCTGTGTAGCACTCAACAACTTAACTTATCTGTGTCCTCATCCACAAAACAGGGGAAATCGTAGTACCAACTTTGTTAGAAGGCTGTTAGGTTGTTATGAGGATTAAGTAATATTTCTAAACCCCATAGTCCAGAACCTGACACATGGCAAGGACCAAGAAGATATTAATAACAAGAGGGAATGATGCTCATTTTTTCAGATTGTCTTCCAGATCATACCCAGATTTGTAATTTATGTTCTCATGATTATAGTGGGCATATAGTTTTGTAATCTGTTTTTTTTCTTGTCTGTAATTTGTCTTTTTTCAAATTACTAGTATATACGCTATCCTATGTGTTGAATTAGCTTTCACAATGATGATGTTGTTTAATATTTCATAGTGATGTGGCCTGCTTTGTTAACCTCTTACTCTAGTACACGTGTCACTCAGTTGCTAAGTTGTGTTTGACTCTTTGTGGCCCCATGGACTGTAGCCTGCCAGGCTCCTCTGTCTATGATATTTCCCAGGCAAGAATATTGGAGTGGGTTGCCAATTCCTTCTCTAGAGGATCCTACCAGCCCAAGGATTGAACCTGCGTCTCCTGCATTGGCAGGTAGATTCTTTATTTAGGTTATTTCTGTTGTTGTTGTTCGGTCATTCGTTCGTGTCTGACTCTTTGCAACCTCATAGACTGCAGCACTCCAGATTTCGCTGTCCTTCACTATCTCCTGGAGTTTACTTAAACTTATGTCCATTGAGTCAGTGATGCCATCCAACCATTTAATCCTCTGTCGTCCCCTTCTCTGCCTGCCTTCAATCTTTCCCAGCATCAGGGTCTTTTCAAATGAGTCAGCTCTTCGCATCAGGTGGCCAAAGTATTGGAGCTTTAGCTTCAGCATTAGTCTTTCCAGTGATTATTCAGGACTGATTTCCTTTAGGATGGACTGGTTTAATCTCCTTGCAGTCCAAGGGAGACTCAAGAGTCTTCTCCAACATCACAGTTCAAAGGCATCAGTTCTTGGGTGGTCAGCTTTCTTTATGGTCCAAGTCTTCGCCCATACATGACTACAGGAAAAACATAGCTTTGTCTATATGAACCTTGTCGGCAAAGTAATGCTTCTGCTTTTTAATATACTGTCTAGGTTTGTCATTGCTTTTCTTCCAAAGAGCAGGCATCTTAGTTTCATGGCTACAGTCTCTGTTGAGTGATTTTGGAGCCCAAGAAAATGAAGTCTGAAAGTGTTTTCATTGTTTCTTCATCTATTTACCATGAAGTGATGGGACCAGATGCCATGATCTTAGTTTTCTTAATGTTGAGTTTTAAGCCAACTTATTCACTCTCTTCTTTCAACTTCATCAAGAGACTCATTAAAGTTCTCCTTCGCTTTCTGCCATAAGGGTGGTGTCACTTGCATATCGAAGTTATTGATATTTCTCCCGGCAATCTTGATTCCAGCTTGTGCTTCATCCAGCCTGGCATTCCTCATGATGTACTCTGCGCGTAAGTTAAATAAGCAGGGTGACAATATGTACTCCTTGACATGCTCCTTTCCCAATTTGGAACCAGTCTGTTGTTCTACAGTATGTTGTGATCCACACAGTCAAAGGCTTTGGCATAGTCAATAAAGCAGAAGTAGATGTTTGTCTGGAATTCTTTTGCATTTTTGATGATCCAACAGAGGTTGGCAATTTGATCTCTGGTTCCTCTGCCTTTTCTAAATCCAGCTTGAACATTTGGAAGTTCACGGTTCATGTATTGTTAAAGCCTGGCTTGAAGAATTTTGAGCATTACTTTGCTAGCATGTGAGATGAGTGCAATTGTGTGGTAGTTTGAGCATTCTTTGGCCTTGCCTTTTTTGGGATTAGAATGAAAACTGACCTTTTCCAGTCCTGTGGCCATTGCTGAGTTTTCCAAATTTGCTGGCATATTGAGTGCAGCACTTTCACAGCGTCATCTTTTAGGATTTGAAATAAATCAATTGGAATTCCATCACCTCCACTAGCTTTGTTCGTAGTGATGCTTCCTAAGGTCCACTTGGCTTCACATTCCAGGATGTCTGGCTCTAGGTGAGTGATCACACCATGGTGATTATCTGGGTTATGAAGATCTTTTTTGTATAGTTCTTCTGTGTATTCTTGCCACCTCTTCTTAAGATCTTCTGCTTCTTTTAGGTCCATACCATTTCTGTCCTTTATTGTGCCCATCTTTGCATGAAATATGCCCTTGGTATCTCTAATTTTCTTGAAGAGATCTCTAGTTTTTCCCATTCAATTGTTTTCCCTTGTTTCTTGGCACTGATCACTGAGGAAAGCTTTCTTATCTCTCCTTGCTATTCTTTGGAACTCTGCATTCAAATGCATATATCTTTCCTTTGCTCCTTTGCTTTTTGCTTCTCTTCTTTTCTCAGCTATTTGTAAGGCCTCCTCAGACAACCATTTTGCCTTCTGCATTTGTTTTTCTTGGGGATGGTCTTGATCACTGCCTCCTGAACAATGTCACGAACCTTCGTCCATAGTTCTTCAGGACTCTGTCTATCAGATCTAATTCCTTGAACTATTTGTCACTGCCACTGTAAGGGCTTTGATTTAGGTTATACCTGAATGGTCTAGTGGTTTTCCCCACTTTCTTCAATTTAAGTCTGAATTTGGCAATACAGAGTTCACGATTTGAGCCCTAGTCAGATCCCTGTCTTGTTTTTGCTGACTGTATAGAACGACTCCATCTTTGTCTGCAAAGAATATAATCAGTCTGATTTCGGTATTGACCATCTGGTGATGTCCATGTGTAGAGTTATCTCTTGTGTTGTTGGAAGAGGGTGTTTGCTATGATCAGTGTGTTCTCTTAGCAAAACTGTTAGCCTTTGCCCTGCTTGATTTTGTATTCCAAGGCCATACTTGTCTGTTACTCCAGGTATCTCTCAACTTCCTACTTTTGTATTCCATTTCCCTATGATGAAAAGGACATCTTGTTTTGTGTTAGTTCTAGAAAGTCTTGTAAGTCTTCATAGAACCATTCAGCTTCAGCTTCTTTGGCATCAGTTGTTGTGGCATAGATTTGAATTATTGTAATATTGAATGGTTTGCCTTAGAAAAGAATTGAGATCATTCTGTCGTTTTTGAGATTGCATCCAAGAACTGCATTTTGGACTCTTTTGTTGACTATGATGGCTACTCCATTTCTTCTAAGAGATTCTTGCCAACAGTAGTAGATAAAATGGCCTTCTGTATTAAATTCGCCCATTCTTGTCAATTTTAGTTCACCAATTCCTAAAATGTTGATGTTCAGTCTTGCCATCTCCTGTTTGACCACTGTCAATTTACCGTGACTCATGGACCTAACATTCCAGGTTCCTATATAATGTTGTTCTTTACAGCATTGAACTTTACTTTCACTACCAGACACATCCATGACTAGGCATTGTTTCTGCTTTGGCTCAGCCTCTTCATTCCTTTGGAGCTGTTTTTCCGCTCTTCTCCAGTAGCATATTAGGCACTTACTGACCTGGGGAGTTCATCTTTCAGTGTCATATCTTTTTTCTTTTCCATAATATTCCTGGGGTTCTCAAGGCAAGAATGATGAAGTGGTTTGCTCTTACCTTCTCCAGTGGACCATGTTGTCAGAACGCTCCACCATGACCTGTCTATCTTGGTGGCCCCACATGGCTTGGCTCATAGCTTCATTGAGTTAGACAAGGCTGTGATCCATGTGACCAGTTTGCTTATTTTTTTGTGGTTTTAATTTTCATTCTGTCTGCCCTCTGATGGATGAGGATAGATGCTTATGGAAGCTTCCTGATAACAGGGACTGGCTGCAGGAAAAACTGGATCTTGCTCTGGTGGGCAAGACCATGCTCAGTAAATCTTTAATCCAATTTTGTGCTTATGGACGAAGCAATGTTTCCTGTGTGGGAACACAGCTCTGGCCTCAGGCCAAACTGCAGAGAGTGATTTCTAGAGTCTTGCTATTACACAAAAGTTAGATTTTTTTTTAAAGGAGTGACAGAGAAAAAGAGGTGCCAGGAATGTTTAGGGGACAGCAAAAAGGGGGAAGGGGCTATTGATGAGGAAGGTAGAAAAAGTGTTCCTAAGTACCCCCACCCTCACCTCAGTAAAAGCAGAAAAACTTAGGTGCTGCAAAAATAGTAACAGAGGTTAAGAGGGTTAACAGGGGCCTTAGAGGACAAAGCCACTGAACCCGGAGTCAGAAGATCTGTCTGAGTGTGGGGACCCCAGCCCACCATTGGCATGCTGCTCAGCTCCTATGCATCCTGGTGGTCTCACCAAGGTCCAGGGATCCCCACCTGCCACACAGAATGTTAGGAACCCAGAGAGCAGCCAAAACACTGAACATCAAAAGGATTGTTCTGGCTGCCAAACCTGCCATCCAGGAGAAGTTGGTGAATTACTTCAGGAAAAATTTCACTGTTTCTTGGAGCAGAGGGGTGACAGGAGAGAGAGAGGGATTGTGCAACCCATGGAATAATCCAGAACTGAAACAGGGAGGCACATGGCCCTCTCCTCTGACATCTGACCCAGGGAGGCTGAGCTCCAGTGGCTTTACCTGAGGCTGGCCAGGACCTCTGTCCTATGGTATCTAGGAAACTACCTTTGGCCTAAATCCTAGAAATGGCAAATCTTTGCTCTGAAATCTCTGGGCATCCCTGGTGGATCACTGGTAAAGAATATGCCTGCAATGCAGGAGGCCCAGGTTTGATACCTGGGGAAGATCCCCTGGAGGAGGGAATGGCAACCCACTCCAGTATTCTTGCCTGAAGAATCCCATGGACAGAGGAGCCTGTTAGGCTACAGTCTATGGGATGGAAAAAGAGTCAGACACAACTAAGTTACTAAACAGAAACCGCTCTGAAACCTTTGGTTCCAGTCCTCTAGGCGCTGACCTTGCCACACCCTTCCCAAGATCTGCTAACAGGAAAGTGAGATTAGTGAACCCTGGGGATTTACAGCGCAGACAAAAGAAGCTCTCACAGAGTAACATATTTTTTAAAGTAGTGAAGATTTTTTTTGAAAATTCACGCATAATTCACATAACTCTGTAAGTGATTCACTTATCTCTTGCTGAAGAAAATAAGCATCATACCATCAAATCAGACTAGTGTGAGACTTTACCTTTACCCTGGCCTGTTACCCCACACAAAAAGGAGCCTGGGGGTAGGGAGGAGGGAGTTGGAAGGTCCTGGGTGATTTCCCCACTTCTGCTTCTCTTCCTTCTCCTTCTCCTCCTTCCTCTCCTCTTGCTAGAATACTTACTGCTAGAATACTTGCTAGAATAAAACTGAAAAGTTTTAAAAACTTTTTAGATTGTAATAAAAATATATTCAAACTGCTTTTAGTTTTTAACTAAATACATTCAGGCTAACAGAAAAGTTGCCAAAATAGAACCCCAAAATCCCATGTACGTTTCATTTCCCTAAATGTTAACATTTCACTACTTTTGCTTTGTTGTTTTTTCTCCTCACCTTATCCTAGCTCCTTGAACACAAAAAAGCACTTATTCTTTTTATCTGGGCATCATTTGAGAATAGGTTACTTACTCATGAGGCTTCCCTGGTGGCTCAGCAGTAAAGAATCTGACTGCAAATGCAGGAGACATGGGTTTGATCCCTGGGTTGGGAAGATCCCCTGGAGAAGGTAATGGCAACCCACTCCAGTATTCCTGCCTGGAGAATTCCATGGATAGAAGAGCCTGGCGGACTACAGATCATGAGGTCGCAAGGAGTTGGATATGACCATACAACAACAATAATTTATACCCCTGATCGTCAAAGCTGTATATTGTCACCCTGAACGCTGGGCTGGATGAAGCACAAACTGGAATCAAGATTTTCAGGAGAAATATCAATCACCTCAGATATGCGGATAACACCACCCTTATGGCAGCAAGTGAAGGGGAACCTTAATGAGTCTCTTGATGAAAGTGAAAGAGGAGAGTGAAAAAGTTGGCTTAAAGCTCAACATTTAGAAAACTGAGATCATGACATCCGGTCCCACCACTTCATGGCAAATAAATGAGGAAACAATGGAAACAGTGGCAGATTATATTTTGGGGGGCTCCAAAATCACTGCAGATGGTGATTGCAGCCATGAAATTAAAAGACTCTTGCTCCTTGGAAGAAAAGCTCTCACCAAACTAGTTCAGTTTACTTCAGTCACTTCAGTCATGTCCGACTCTTTGTGACCCCATGAACCACAGCATGCCAGGCCTCCCTGTCCATCACCAACTCCTGGAGTCCATCCAACCCATGGTCATCAAGTCAATGATGCCATCCAGCCATCTAATCCTCCATTGTCCCCTTGTCCTCCTGCCCTCAATCGTGCCCAGCATCAGGGTCTTTTCCAATGAGTCAGGTGGCCAAAGTATTGGAGTTTCAGCTTCAACATCAGTCCTTCCAATGAACATTCAGGACTGATCTCCTTTAGGATGGACTGGTTGGATCTCCTTGTAGTCCAAGGGATTCTCAAGAGTCTTCTCCAACACCACAGTTCAAAAGCATCAATTCTTCGGTGCTCAACTTTCTTTATAGTCCAACTCTCACATCCATACATGACCACTGGAAAAACCACAGCCTTGATTAGACAGACCTTTGTTGGTAAAGTAATGTCTCTGCTTTTTAATATGCTGTACAGGTTGGTCATATCTTTCCTTCCAAGGAGTAAGCATCTTTTAATTTCATTGCTGCAGTCACCATCTGCAGTGATTTTCGAGCCTAGAAAAAGAAAATCAGCTACTGTTTCTACTGTTTCCCCATTTATTTGCCATGAAGTGATGGGACCGGATGCCATGATCTTAGTTTTTGAATGTTGAGCTTTAAGCCAACTTTTTCACTCTCCTCTTTCACTTTCAGCAAGAGGCTCTTTAGTTCTTCTTCACTTTCTGCCATAAGGGTGGTGTCATCTGCATATTTGAGGTTATTGATATTTTTCCCACCAATTTTGAATCCAGCTTGGGCTTCTTCCAACCCAGCATTTCTCATGATGTATTCTGCATATAAGTTAAATAAGCAGGGTGACAATATACAATCTTGGCATACTCCTTTCCTAATTTGGAATCAGTCTGTTGTTCCATGTCCAGTTCTAACTCTTGCTTCTTGACCTGCATATAGTTTCTCAAGAGGCAGGTCAGGTGGTCTGGTATTCCCATCACTTTCAGAATTTTCCACAGTTTATTGTGATCCACACAGTCAAAGGCTTTGGCATAGTCAATAAAGCAGAAATAGATGTTTTTCTGGAACTCTCTTGCTTTTTTGATGATCCATTGGATGTTGGCAATTTGATCTCTGGTTCCTCTGGTTTTCTAAAACCAGCTTGAACATCTGAAAGTTCATGGTTCATATACTGCTGAAGCCTGGCTTGGAGAATTTTAAGTATTACTTTACTAGCATGTGAGACGAGTGCAACTGTGTAGTAGTTTGAGCACTGTTTGGCATTGCCTCTCTTTGGGATTGGAATGAAAACTGACCTTTTCCAGTCCTGTGGCCACTGCTGAGTTTTCCATATTTGCTGGCATATTGAGTGCAGCACTTTCACAGCATCATCTTTCAGGATTTGAAATAGCTCAATTGGAATTCCATCACCTCCACTAGCTTTGTTTGCAGTGATGCTTCCTAAGGCCTGCTTGACTTCACAATGCAGGATGTCTGGCTCTAGGTGAGTGATCACACCATCATGATAGACAGCTATTAAAAAGCAGAGAGATTACTTTGCCAACAAAGTTCTGTCTCGTCAAGGCTATGGTTTTTCCAGTAGTCATGTATGAATGTGAGAGTTGGACTACAAAGAAAGCTGAGCACTGAAGAATTGATGCTTTTGAACTGTGGTGTTGGAGAAGACTCTTGAGAGTCCCTTGGACTGAAAGGAGATCCAATCAGTCCATCCTAAAGGAAATCAGGATGAAGCTGAAACTCCAATACTTTGGCCACCTGATGCAAAGAGCTGACTCATTTGATAAGACCCTGATGCTGGGAAAGACTGAAGGCAGAAGAAGGGGACAACAGAGGCTGAGATGGTTGGATGGCATCACCGACTCAGTGGACATGCGTTTGGGTGAGGGAGTTGGTGATGGACAGGGAGGCCTGGCTGCTGCAATTCATGGGGTTGCAAAGCGTCGGACACGACTGAGCGACTGAGCCGAACTGAGCTGATCCATAACCCTGAAGACTTACTTCACTGTGTATTTTGTAATTAGAATATCCTCTTCCATGACCACAGCACAGTTAGCACATTCAGGAAATCTGACCTCGTCTGCATTCTAATTTTGTCAATTTTCCCCTTAGTGGTCTTTACAGCACATTTTCATTTATAGTACGTTTTTCTATCTAGTATTTTTCCTATCCCAGTGCAGGACTGTGTGTTACATTTGCTTTCTGATCTCTTGAGGCTGCTTTAGTCTGCAACTCTTGCTCAGCCTTTCTTTAGCTTTTCAGACATTGACCTTTTTTTTTTTTTTAATGTGGGCTATTTATGTTACAGAATGTTTCTCAATTTAGGAATGCCTGATGTTTCCTCCTCATTGTAGTCATATCTGGTTGGAACATTATGTAACAGAGTGTGTGTCCTTCTCAGGATGTTGCATCTGGAGGCAAGTTATATCTATTTGCTCCTCACTGGAGATGATAGTCTCCAGGTCCGGGTGTCAAGGTATTGTCCAGTTTCTCCACTGTGTTATTTCACCTTTTGGAATCAATAAATAATCTGTGGGGGCACGTTAAGATCATGAAGATATCCTGATCCTCTTCAAACTCTCTACCCTGTGTTTAGAATCTGTTCCATACTTCGAATCCATTATGGTCCCTGCATAGACCAATCTTTACTGTGATAGTTGCAAAATAATGGTTTTATTATTCTAGCACTCCCTACAGTAGAATACCAACTGATGTTGGCATTCTTCTGTAGCGAAGGGCACTCACTCCTCTCATTTGCCTGCTTGCCCTTCTGTCCACCCATCCGTCTATCCATCATATATTGATCTATTTTGTCAGTATAAACTCATGGATTTCTATTCAATTTGTTATACTCTAATATTATTTAGTATATTGTAATGCTCAATTATTTGAGATAGCTTCAAGCTGGTTCCTGTATTCTTTTAGCATGCTTCCATTATGTTTTGTGTACTCCCTTCCTTTGTGGCACAGTAAGACATTCCAGTCTCATGCTGTTCTTCCTTAACCCAGCTCTACAATCATCCACTTCTCTGAGGAGCCCCAGTTCCATTTAGGTGAGAGGCCAAAAACCTGGGCACTAAGTGTGCTCACGGTTTTGGGTGTATCATTGCTCCTAGGCTCTGTCAGTGGATTGACCTAAGGGAGGTATGTATATAAACAAAAACTGATTCATGAGTTCTAAAATTATACACGGACCCATTCTCGAAACCATGAGTTCATCTTGGTACTCTAATTTTTCCCTGCAAGAATTCTTCTTTACCTTTTTTCACTTTCCCACATTACATTTTCCTTCTTCCATAGTGGGGACACTGGTTCTCAACAATGTCAACATATCTATCATGTTGCTTATTTGCTCAGACCTACAATAGTTTTAGATTTTCAGGCTCAACCACTGTGAAAATTTACTAGAAACAATTCAAGGTTTGTTTGCAGTTCTTTTGTCTTTATCCTAAAGGTACATAGTCAAACTGCTGCATTTAGAGTTATTTGGATCAGTTCTCCCCCTCACCATCTTCAGTGGGGCTATGTCACTCATTTGAAATACAGTGGGGTGCTCGTTTCGGCAGCACATATACTAAAATTGGAATGAAACAGAGAAGATTAGCATGGCCCCTGTGCAAGGATGACATGCAAATTCGTGAAGCGTTCCATATTTTTAAAACTGGAGCCTATTATACAGAGTGAAGTAAGCCAGAAGGAAAAACAACAATACAGTATACTAAAGTATATATATGGAATTTAGGAAGATAGTAATGATAACCCTGTATGCGAGACAGCAAAAGAGATGCAGATGTATAGAACAGTCTTTTGGACTCTATGGGAGAGGGCAAGGGTGGGATGATATGGGACAACGGCAATGAAACATGTAAATTATCATATGTGAAATGAATCGCCAGCCCAGGTTTGATGCATGATACAGGGTGGTCAGGGCTGGTGCACCGGGATGACCCAGAGGGATGGAATCGGGAGGGAGATGGGAGGCGGGTTCTGGAAGGGGAACACATGTATACCCATGGCGGATTCATATCAATGTATGGCAAAACCAACATGATAATGTAAAGAAAAAAAAATTTTTTTTAAATAAAATGAGTAAGATAGAAAAAAAAGAAATACAGTGGGGTTTATTTATTTCTGTTTGTCTTTAATTTTATTCCCTCTACCCTCAGCTGCTTAATTTTATTTTTTGAACACATAGAACATTATCATGCTTCCAATAGGTAAAACTGTTCAAAAATATACTCAAGAGAAGTTATTCCTTTCACCAATATCCTTTCCATCTTTCCTCTCTTTCCCCTTCCCTTTTAGGTTTCATTACTTCTTTTTCTGTACATAAAAAAAGGTTGATACATGTATATTCCCCCCTCCTCGCTTTTTCTTTTATTTTGCTTTTTTACTTGACTGTATATCTTGGAAATTATTCCATGTTAGTTCAGGGAGGTCTTCCTCATTCCTTTGTACCGCTGCGGAATATTCCATTGTTTTGAAGTACTATAGTACAAACATCTCTTATGTTTGGTCACTTACATAGTAGTTTCAAGTATTTTGTAATTGTAAAAAATGCTGCACTAAGTAACTTTGTACATTTTTTTTTCAAATTATTGCATATGTAACTTCAAGGCAAATTCCAAGTAGTGAAAATTGTTACATCAAAAGGTAAATGTGTATGTAATTTTGTTGTTCAGTTCCTGTCATTTGCCAAGTTGTGTTTGACTCTCTGTAATTTTGTTAGATACTGTCAAATTCCTTTCTCAAAAGATCACGCTATTTTGCGTTCTCACCAGAAATGTTGGAGAGGGTTATTTCCTCAGACTCATTAACATATGTGTTTTCAAGGTCTGGACTTGTTAACTAGTATTTTTCTTATTAGTGAGGTCAAATGTCTTTTCACGTATTTAAGGGTCATTTTTTTTATCAGTTGATTTTCTGTTTGTGACTTTTATTTTTCTGTAAAATGTTTGGTCTCTTCCTTCTGTTTAAAAACTTATATATTAAGGATATTTGTCCTTTAATTGTGATATATGTTACAAATACTTTCTTCCAAATTTATTTATCTTTTTATCTTGCTTTTGGTCTATGTATAGATTTTATATTTACGTAGTTAAATGTATCAGTCTTTTATTTTATGGCATATGGATTTTGAGTCATTAATAGAAAGTCTTTCCCTATAGTCAGATTATATAGGAATTCATCTATTTATCTTCTACCATTTGAAAAGTTTCTTTACAATTAACATCTCATATTTTCAAATATTTTTATTGAAGTCTAATCTATGTATCGTAAAATGTTCATTCTTACATGCATCACTCTGTCAGCTTTGATGAATGGATATCCAAGCACAGAGCACTTCTGTTGCCTTCTCTCTTTTCAAAGCTGTCAGATCTGCTTTGTGTTCTGAAGGTTCTCCTTTTCCTAGTCTGCCTCCTGCCCCTTGATCCATCACAGATATCCACCCCCCACCCCCCAACCCCGTAAAGCTCTTAGACGTTTAATCTTGTCTTGTTTCTGTCTCTTGGAGGACTGGTACTACTTGGTAGGCAGTAACAGAAATGCCCTGTGACCCAAAGCGGGGACTTTGTGCTCCATCCTCACAACTCTTGAATCCTGCAGGGCTGGAGTTTCCAGTTCCAATGGGACGTACTCTTATCTGGAGGAAGAGCCTGTAATCTACACCTATCACTAAGGTCCTTTGAACTCCTTGCATCCAACGGCAGTGGGTAAGGAGTCATTATGTCAGCAGGAGTATTGACCATAATCATCAGGAAGAGTCATGGCTGCTTTCACACAATGGGGGGCAGGTAGGAATGTGTCTAGAAACTTGGGGTAATTCTGTCTCATGTACTGTGAAGCAACAAAAGAAGGGTCTGATGACCAAAGGTGCAGACCCTAGAAAGTAAAGGTTGATGTCACATCACTAATAAGACACCAAGGCCAATGAGTTGATAGATGAAGGAGGGGGGAATTTAGAGTAGACTGTGGGTAAGGGACTCAGCGGCACCAGGTCCATTGCTGAGACCAAACAGGGCTCTAATTCATCCCACCAGTCTTCTGAGTTTCTTCTCAGGGAGAAGGCCCACGGGAAGCTTGGAAGCCTGCTTCCTGAACACGGTTAAGAAGTGGCTATGTTTTGGCCAAGGAGCACTCTACTCATCACATATTAAGAAAAGCTGCTGGGGTGCATGGTGGACTGGCAGCTCCAGATGCTGCCCTATGAGTACTGAAGTTGCACTTTCCCTAGGATGATCCCAGCCTGTGGGCTGTGCACGATGGGGGCATGTGTGCCCACACATTCCTGCCAAGTTTGGGACTTCTATATCAGGCAACTTTGACTCCCCGTTATCCTTGCCAAAACTCTCAGAACTGCATTGTGGGCTGATGCTCTTCCTACATAATCTTCTCTCTCCCTTTGACACATGACCTAGGTTGTTGGACCTAGATTCCTATTTGAAAGCACCCCCACCCCCTTTATTCTTCATAGGCAGTCCCCCAGTAATCATCTTGCATGTTCAATCCCATTTTAGTGTCGGCAACTCAAAGGACCTGAACCAGCACTTTGAGGTTGCTGAAACGGAGTGGCCAATTCTCTTCTGTAGTTAAAATTGCCCCTCCCTAGGGCCTGGAGGCCATGTCATTTTTCATGTACTTTCTTTTCTAAGCATAATCTCTCTCCAATTTCCATGAGGGTAATTATCCTCCTTTAGCGATCTCTTTTATGAGTCTGATGGAATCCTGACGCATCCTTATCACCTGACCTCTAGACAAGACCAGACAGGTCAGCAACCCTGAGTGAACACAGTGGGGGCTCACACGCAGACCCTAGATGAAGCAGTCACACTGCACCAGTCACAGAGACCAACTCTGAGGGTTCAGCTACCAAGCAGAAGGCTCATACTCACACTGTGTTTGAAATATAATCTCAAGAAAGCTGATGTTTCCTAGAAATTAGGGGTCCTATATTCTTGTTTCAGGAGCCAGTGAATTATACAGACTTTGGGGTCTACCCCAGGCTGGAATACTTTGATTTACAAAGTGTTTACATTATTGAAGGGTTCTTCAATATTATACATATATATACAAATATACACACGAATATGTATAATGGTTATATATGTAACTTACATGTAATTTATGTAATTGCATAGAAAATGCACACCCTGTATACAATATATTGGCTTCCCTTGTGGCTCAGCTGGTAAAGAACCCACCTGCAATGCAGGAGACCTGGGTTCGATCCCTGGGTTGTGAAGATACCCTGGAGATGGGAAATATACTATATACTCCAGTATGCAGTATAGAATTGCATCTTTATAGAAATTCATGAACATCCTTTTTCTCTTTTTTTTTCTCTTCTTATTCTAATAGGGTAGTATCAAAAACTTCAAAGTGCAGTAACATGGTCATTCAAATAATGTATAACTAGAATGATAGGATGATCTTCCTTTATTTTTCACCTCAAACACATCCTCAGAAAACATTAAGATAATATTGGACTAAAAATGTAACCACATTTTTATGGTCAAAATCTGAAAACTTGGACTTTGAGATTTTCAAGCAGAGGACATTATCCTAACTGAATTATTCCCATTTTGGAAAGCGGGGAACAAAGGAAAAGAACTAAAGCTGATTTGTGTAATAATGTGAGCTGGTGGCTATATAATTTTTGTTTTTTAGTTGAGATATAATTGCTTTACAATATTGGGTTAGTTTCTGCTGTATACTCAAGTGAATCAGCTGTATGTAGACATATAGCTGTCTCAGACCTCCCTCACACACTCCACTCTGCTGTCCGCCCCTCTCGGTTATCACAGAGCACGAAGCTGAGCTCCCTGTGCTATGCAGCAGCTTCCCACCAGCTATCTGTTTGACACATGGTAGTGTATCTGTGTCAATTCCAATCTCCCAGTTCATCCACCACATGCTGGCTATGTCATCCCCACGTCGTGTCCACACATCTGTTTTCTATATCTGTGTCTCTTTCCCGGTCTTGCAAATAGGTTCACCTTGAGAGGGAGTTACCTTGCGAAGACTGAGTCAGTTGGGAGATGAGTTCTCTTCCTTCTTGGGATTTAAACTATATTTATTTCTCCATGTTCTGTGCTGGCCTGTTGAGAGTGGAGAGTGGAAGTTCTGAAAATTAAAACTGTGGGATCTTTTATGAAGGGTTGGGAGTGATAGTTGCCATCACTGGATGTCCTACTGAGCCATGAATCACACATACACACTGACTTGTGATTCCAGATTCAGACTGTGGAAAATGTACAGCAAGTGGAGGGCAGGGAATACTGGGGTAAAATTAATCCCTACAGACAGAGGTCCTGGTTTTTTCTTTGTTTGTTTTGTTTGCACCTTATGGGATGTGGGATCTTAGTTTCCTGACCAAGGATTGAACCTGGGGCTCCCTGGATTGGGAACTCAAAGTCTTAACCACTGGACTGAGAGAGAAGTCCCTGGGCTGGTTATTTTGCATAGAAGGCAGAGGCAATATGAGGTAGGCAAGAGATCCAAAATAGGAGCTTGGGGGTGCTTTGAGAGGAATTTCATATCAAATTATAGCCGTTCTGTATTGATTGAATTCTCTTGTTAGTCATGTCTGACTCTTTGCAACCCCATGGACTGTAGCATGCCAGGCTTCTCTTCTTCACTATCTCCCAGAGTTTGCTCAAACTCATCTTCATTGAGTCAGTGATGCCATCCAACCATCTCATCCTCTGTTGCCCCCTTCTCTTCTTGCCCTCAATCTCTCCCAGCATAAGGGTCTTTTCCAGTGAGTCAGTTCTTCACATCAGGTGGCCAAAGTGTTGGAGCTTCAGCATCAGTCCTTTCAATGAATATTCAGGTTGATTTCCTTTAGGATTGACTGGTTTGGTCTTGTTGCTATTCGAGGGAATTTCAAGAGTCTTCAGCACCGCAGTTCGAAAGCTTCAATTCTTCAGCACTCAGCCTTCTTTATGGTCCAACTCTCACATCTGTACATAATTACTGGAAAAACCATAGCTTTGACTATTTGGACCTTTATCAGGAAAGTGATATCTCTGCTTTTTAGTATGCTGTATAAGTGTGTCATGGCTTTTCTTCCAAGGAACAAATGTCTTTTAATTTTGTGGCTGCAGTCACTGTCTGCAGTGATTTGAGAGCCCAAGAAACTTAAATGTGTCATTGTTTCCACTTTTTCCCTATCTGTTTGCCATGAAGTGATGGGCCCAGATGCCATGATATTACTTTTTTGAATGTTGAATTTCAAGCCAGTTTTTTCAGCCTCCTCTTTTACCCTCATCAAGAGGCTCTTTAGTTCCTCTTCACTTTCTACCATTAGAGTGGTATCATCTGTATATCTGAAGTTGTTGATATTTCTCCTGGCAATCTTGACTCTGTATATAAGTTAAATAAGCAGGGTGACAATATACAGCCTTGATGTACTCCTTTCCCAATTTTGAACCAATCCAGTGAGTTGCTTCCAAATCCTTCAATAAAGACTGACATGCCTGGACAATATTGCGTGGTGGTTTCCTAGAGGACAGTGAAATGAACCTTTCTCCTGGTGCTTGAGGACAAGGCGTGCCATCTTCTCACCAGAAGTGAAGCTCTAGGCAATGGCAATGGGAACTGTCCTGAACAGAGTCAGGAGCAGGGCTGAAGAAGCAGTCACCATGGGGATTCCACTCATGTGTGATACCAGACGGAAATTCTGACTCCCTGATATTACCAGGAGACAAAAGGACCCAGTCTGGAGGCCATCACCAATGGTCTCCACAGGGTCAGAAACACCGTGGAGGTCACATGAGCCTGTGTGAGCAAAAGAGTGGCTCCGCTGACTGCAGTACTCTGCCCGTTTTGTGTGACAGAAAGTAGGTCAGCTTCCTCCATGGTTTGCTGTGGGACAAAAAGACCCCAGACACAGAATGTCACAGTATTCTGAGATTACTTCTAAGAACTGCATTGCGGGAAGGACGGAGATGCATGATCAGACTGTTGGGCAATCATCACAGACTGGTATCTTACCACATCAAAATGACAGAATGTATTTTATTGATGATTATGACCTAAGATCCCTTTTGAATGTTGCCGTGTGTCCACAAAGAGGATCACGTGGCATCAAGGCAAGACAAAGGGACTTTGTGATATACCTTAAGGAAGGGAAAATGGATCTTATAATTCTACCTTGGCAAAGTTTAAATGGCTCTTTGAAAAGGCAGTTAATATGTATTTATAAAAGATTCCAGTGTTAGCCAAAAAAGTCGTTAAGAACTGATTGTGTTTCTAGAAGTTTATCTTGCTTTCTGTGGCCATTTACCACTCGGTGTTGTGGTAGAAGAAATGATTTATTCCTTTCAAGTGTAACTTTCTTCTCTAGTTTCCAGAAAAACATAAGCGTGAGTAGCAGGGACACTGTGAAGAGTAGTCTGTACTGATTTGGGGATCTTTATGAAAAAAATAACAGACTGTACACTGTATTTATCTAGCATTAAGCATCAGAAATTAAAGGCAGAAACACATACCCTGAAGCTGTTAATAACTCTTTGTGGTACTGAATTGGAAAATTGATCAAAATTTTAGGTAAAATGAAGCTGGTAGTATAACATTTTATCCTTGCAATGTTAACAAATTCTCATTTTTTTCCTTTGATTAATGTGAATTAAATGCACATGGGATGAAAGAGGCTGAGCCAGGTCTTGAAGGACTATGTGAAATAGTTTCAGGTCAACAGTTCTTTCACACAAGACATATTAACCGTGTTGGCCCACCCAATAGTATAGGTTTTTTGCTTTATGGTCACCATGAGACTTACATATAACAACTTGTATTTATCACGATCTGTTTTAGGTTGATAACAGCTTAAGTTTGAACACATTCTAAAACTCCACATCTTTACTCCCCTGACAGTGTTTTATATTTTTGATATCACACTTTTACATGTTTTTATCTTATATATTCCTTAACTAATCATTGTAGCTGGTTAATTTTACTATTTTTGTTTTTAATCTTCATGCTAGCCTTAAAAGTGATTAAAACACTACCTCAGTCCTATCTGACTCTTTGCGACCCCAAGGAATGTAGCCAGCCAGGCTCCTATGTCCATGGAATTCTCCAGGCAAGAATACTGGAGAGGGTTGCCATTCCTTTCTCCAGGGGATCTTCCTGACCCAGGACCTGGGGTTTCCTGCACCGCAGGCAGATTCTTTACCATCTGAGCCACCTTTGAGCCACCAGGGAAGCCCAATTACCTTTATCTTTATGCTCTTCAATGTTTTCTTGTTCTTAATTAGCACCTTTGCTTTTCTGCCTAGAGAACTCCCTTTAATATTTCTTGTAAAGCCAATTTAGTGGTGATGAGTGTCTTTAGCATTTGCTTGTCTGGAAAGCTCTTTATATCTCCTTCAATTCTGAAAGATAACTTTGCCAAGAATTGCTTTTTGTTCTTTCAGCACTTTGAATATATAGTGCCATTCCTTTCTAGTTGCAAAATTCCTGATGATAGTCTCATGGGGATTGCTTTGTATGTAAGAGTTGGGTTTTTTTCTTGCCACATTTAAGATTCTTCCCTTGTCTTTAGCTTTAGACATTTTGATTATAATGTGCCTCGGTGAGTTTCTTTGGGTTCCTCTTCTTTGAAATTTTCTAGACATTCTGGGTCTGAATGCTCATTTCCTTCTTCTTGCCTTATGTTCCCTGTCTCTTTGTTGAAGTACTCACTGTAATCATCCATTTTTCTCCCAACTTTGGAGAGTATATTTATGACCGTTAGTTTGAATCCTTTATCAGGTAAATTACTTTTCTTCTTTCCATCAAGGGTTTTCCCCCTGAGGTTCTATCTTTTTCTTTCATTCAGAACATAGTCCTCTGTTTCTTCATGTTGCTTGACTCTGTTGGTTTCTCTGCAGTAGAGAAAACAGCCATCTGTCCTAGTCTTGAAGAAGGGGCCTCGTGCAGCAGATTAAACCCTGCCTTAGCTCTCAATAGTCTCCAAAACCTTTGGGATTGTCCAAGCAACTTATTTTATTTTTAATCACTCCCAGTGTTCACTTGGGGTGTTTACTTGTCAAGGACGGTCTCTAGAATTGTTAGTTTCTAGGGAACCAGAAATGTAAACCTTTCTGGCCACAGAGCCAGGTGATCCAGAATCGTCCCCTGGGTAGCAGACAGAGAGCCCACGCACCAAACATATGTGTAAGAGCTGGCTGCGTGCTGTAGATGTATCAAGATTCCTTCGTTTTTTAGGCTGAATTATATATATATTTACACCACATTTTGTTTCATCCATTCATCCATTGATGATTTACAATGCTTTTTAAAAAGTTTGAAATATAATTGACATACAGTAAACTGCGCATATTCAAGTCTACTTTCTCTCTCTAATATGGCAGACCTCACTGTATTGTGCTTTGCTTTTTGGTGCTCAGGAGATACGGCATTTTTTAAAAACAAGTTGAAGGTTTGTGGCAACCTTGTGTCAAAGGTCTGTTGACATCATTTTTCCAACAGCATTTGCTCACTTTGAGTCTCTGTGGCATGTTTTGTTAATTCTCCCATTATTTCAAAGCCTCCACCAGCAAAAAGATAACTCACCAAAGGCTCAGATGATAGAATTTTTTAGTGATAAAGTAATAATTATGGTATGTACATTTTTTAGACACAATGCTATTGCACACTTGTACTGTGGTATAGTGTAAACATAACTTTTACATGCACTGGGAAACCAAACAATTTTCATGACTTGTTTATCACAATATTTGCTCTATTATGGTGTCTGGAACTGAACCCAGCATCTCCAAAGTATGCCTTTTTCGATAGGTATGTATATATATTCCCATAAAATCATCTCAATGCATATATATTTCTATTTCTATAATATGTATATTTCCATAAAATAATCATCCATAAAGTATTATATATATATATATAATCCTATAAAATATACATATATATATTTCCATAAAATCATCGTCTCAATAAAAAAAAGATCCCTTTATGATGCAGCATTAACACAAAACATACAAAAAGGGCATAGTTTACATAAGAGAAGCAAATGTTCATTGTTGGTGGAGTAATCACAATCCTAAATTTTCTCACAAATACCAGTAGAGTATTTTATAAGTGATAACAAAGAAGGTTAACTATAAAGGCATAAAAACTTGTTTTTTATTATTGATATTGGGTCAGGCAGTGTACCCGAATGTAGGAAGAATGAAAACATTCCTTGAAACAGATTTCAAAGCCATGACCTGTCAGTGTGACATGCATCACTCTGAACTATGCTGAAGGAGTTAGCTGTTAACTTGTTAGGAGCTTCCTGCTGAATTTGAACGGAAGCTGGTCAATATCCAAAGACAGGTGATTCGGTGGGGCCAAGGCCCAAGCTCCATATGTGGCCGAATATAAAATGCTGACCAAACCCCAGGCTTTTTCATCTTCAAGATTACACTGTCAATGCTAAAAGTTAGAGCACAGGTTATACAGGTCATCTGTGTTGAAATATGTTGAAAGGAACTCTTTCTATAAGCATAAAGTAAACATTCTAAATGACCAGAAAGCTTTGGGTCTAGCTTATTTGTTGTAGCATTTGTTCTTCCCCAGTGGCTCATGAAAAGCGATGTATCTTTTAATCAACAGTATCTTACATCTGAAGAAAGGTGGTGATTAGGAAAAGATATGAAAGGTAGTTGCAAGCTCCCAAGCATGGTGTTTCTGATTGTCTCCCCTTCTTTAGATGCCTTTGTGTCTGGCACCCTAGAATTTGTGAGAAGCTTGGGCTTGGGCTGCACAGAATGGGATCCTACCTGGTCAAGCAGACCTGGGCAGTCCTATTTAAGTATTATTACTAGCCCAAGCTGATACATTTCACACGTATCCAAACTACAGTTGACCTTAGGATAACACAGAAGTTAAGGGAGTTGACCCTCTGTGCAGTCAAAAATCCAAGTATAACTTTATAGTCACCCCTCCACATCTGCAGTTCCACATCCATGAATTCAACCAACCACAGACCGTGGAATGCTACAGTACTTATTTATTGAAGAAAAAAGTCTGTGTATAGCTAGACCTGTGCCATTCAAACCTCTCTTGTTCAAAAGGCCAGTTGTATTACTTAAAACACGTGAGTTTTCCCTGAAATGATGAAGCAAGGTTATAATACCTTTCAACTGTTGTGTAAGAGAGTTCAGTCTGTCTCACCCAGCAATAAATATTTATTTATGTGTTTAAATAATATTTATGTCTTTTTGCTCATTTCTTCCCTGGAGGCTCAGATGGTAAAGAATCCGCCTGCAATGCAGGAGACCTGGGTTCAATCCCTGGGTCAGGAAACTCCACTGGAGAAGGGTATGGCAACCCACTCCAGTATTCTTGCCCGGAGAATTCCATGATCAGAGGAGCCTGGTGGGCTACAGTCCATGGGGTGGTAAAGAGTCAGACACGACTGAATGGCTAACATATATACAGGTAGATATGTAGGTTTATTTAACCACTTTCCAGTCTAGGCTGACTGTGCTATAGAGTATTATAAGTGGCAATTGCCTGTGGAAGGGTTGGCTTGGTAAGTTTACTTCAATGGAGAAAAGGGAAGTCAAGGTAATGATTGGACTGATCTAATCACATTTTTTTAATTGAAGTATAGCTGATTTGGGGGCTTCAGTGGTGGCTCAGATAGTAAAGAATCTGCCTGCAACATGGGAGACCCCAGTTTGATCCCTGGGTTGGGAAGATCCCCTGGAGAAGAGTATAGCTATCCACTTCAGTATTCTTGCCTAGAGAATTCCATGGACAGATAAGCCTGGAGAGCTACAGTCCATGGGGTTGCAAACAGTTGGACACAACTGGAATGATTAACATAGCTGATTTACAATGTTTCAGGTATACAGCAAAGTGATTCAGTTATACACTCATACACATTCTTTTTCAGATTCTTTTCCATTATAGGTGAATTGATCACTGACTAAGTTTGTTTACCAGTATAACCACATGATTTTATTTTCTATTCCATCCATTTCATTCTAGTCTGTCGGTTGGACATAAATACTAGCCACGATCCTAGGTCCTGGGGATATGTAATGAATACGACATAGGCTTTATCTCTGAGAAGGTGGCTGGCCAAAGGAGTGAAATAGTGGAGTGCCAGGCCAGAGAGTAATTGACGGTCTTTAGCACATTGTCACAAGTGCCAAAAGAGGGTCAGATTTTGACTGGACAATCTTGGTATCTAAGCCTTCTGCTTATAGAACAAAGTGAAAAAAAATATGAACAAACATTAGGTCTCAGCCTAGGAGTGACCTTACTCACAAATCCTCCCTAATTCACATTTTTGTTTCCAAAGCACCTTATCATATCACCTAAAACATGGTCTAACACCAGCCTGTTTTCTCTGGTAGTCTGTTAACTTCCTTGAGATAAGGGCCTAAATTTGGCCCACCAACAACTCCCTTGTATGCAGTATTGAAATGATAAATGTTCTTTGTGAAAATATTCTAAAAAGAATGTATCATTTGCTTCCCTTGAGGGGATATCTTTTTTTCTAGAGAACTTGCTCTTCATATTTAGGCTTTTAAACATTCTACCTTTGAATGTTTAAAAGTAGCAAAATTAATTTTTTAATGAAAAATCTAATAAAAATGTTATTAATTTAGAGACTTGATGTAGATGATCATAAATTGTCATCTCACACTAGGCATATTTACTTGGGGGCCAGAGAATATTTATCTAGCATGACAGATATATTAATTGATATATCTTGATATTTGCAGATGAGGAAGTTGACAAAAAGGAGGATGTCAAAGAAGCCTGCATCTGTTCCGAGTGCCCTGAATGGTGCTTTCAGTGGTAGTGTCTTTAAGCAAGGTGGCTTAAGTATAAAGGAACCATGCTGAGCAAAGCTGTCTGGATTTTATTCCCTGAGCAAAGGGAAATTTTATTCCCTGAGCGAAGGGAAATTGTTAGGGATTTTTTTGTTCGGCAGGGGAGCTGCATGGGCAGAGCTATGTTTCAGGGTGATAATATGAAAATAAGAGAGACTAGATTGGGACAGGGGAATAATTTAAGAGGCTGCAGCTATAGAGTTTAAAGGTAAGAAAGGAGGGTGGTGAGGATGGAGAGCTAAATCAAGGAGGAATCTGAGGGCTTGACAATCCGCCAGAAGACTATCGCACTCACTGCCCTTGTTGCCTGGGAATTACTGCTCCATAAATGTCTTACTGAATGAGCGAATTCCTGTAGATGGGAAGGAACAAAGAGGAAGCTGAGGTTACTGCCAAGTCTAGCCCTGGTGCCTGGGTAGAGTCGGCCAGGATTTGGAATGATGGGTCTGGTGCAGGAAGGGGAGAGAAGATGTGCTCAGGCTGGGTCAGCGGAGGGGTCATCAGCCTCTATTTTCTTTTCCCAGTTGTACTTCCTATGACTATGCTTCTGCCCTGCTGCCACCTTCTCCCAATGCTATCAGCACATCTTTTTAGTTGTCACTTTTTGAGGGGAGCAAGGAGGTTGGATATTCTTGTTTTTTAAGAAACTTGTGGGCATTTGCATGCTCCCTGGGAAAATCTCATCATCCTTGTTGCAACTGTAGTAAGATTTTAGTAAGACAAAAGGCTCAATAACTGGCAAGGGATGTTCTGTTTAACTGAAGTTTTCTGATGTCCTTCAGGTAAGGTAGGAAACTTTTTAAAATACTTGGGTGACATACTTGTAAAAAGGAGCAGTCTACTTTACTTTGAAGGCAGATGGTTGACAATTATAATTAAGAAAAATAATTTAGAACTTGGGAATAAGAGGTAGGCAGCATATACCCTTGCAGTGATGACATGAACACAGAGGCATTCTTCCATGAGCTCACCCAAGGGTTAGTTACTTACCCGAGGCAGGACTTCTCACCTTCACGCTGTTCACCTTTTGGGCAGGATACGTCTTGGTATGGGGTCTGTCCTCTGCAGGGTAGGATGTTCAGCAGCATCACTAGCCTCTACTCACTAGATGTCATCCCTCCCCCTGTACCCCCACCTCCGGCTGAGTTGTGGCCAGAAGCCATCATCTCCAGATGATGCCAAATATCCCTTGAGAGGCAACATTACTCCTGTTTGAGAACCGCTGATTTAGAGAATGAACATTTGACTTCGCTATTTGCTGTTAATTAAGGGCACCATCACTGTAGATGGTGACTGCAGCCATGAAATCAAAAGACGCCTACTCTTTGGAAGGAAAGTTATGGCCAAACTGGATACATATTGAAAAGCAGAGACATTAATTTGCCAACAAAGGTCCATCTAGTCAAGGCTATGGTTTTTCCAGTAGTCATGTATGGATGTGAGAGTTGGACACCAAAAAGGTTGAGCGCCGAAGAATTGAAGCTTTTGAACTGTGGTGTTGGAGGAAACTCTTGAGAGTCCGTTGGACAGCAATGAGATCCAGTCCATCCTAAAGGAAATCAGTCCTGGGTGTTCATTGGAGGGACTGATGTGGAAGCTGAAACTCCATACTTTGGCCACCTCATGCGAAGAGTTGACTCATAGGAAAAGACCCTGATGCTGGGAAGGATTGGGGGCAGGAGGAGAAGGGGATGACAGAGGATGAGATGGCTGGATGGCATCACTGACTCAATGGACATGGGTTTGGGTGGACTCCGGGAGTTGGTGATGGACAGGGAGGCCTGGCGTGCTGCGGTTCATGGGGTCGCAAAGAGTCGGACATGACTGAGCAACTGAACTGAACTGAACTGAACTAAGGGCACAGACTCAGTCAAGTTACTGCTCCATTTGCAGATCTTACTCTATTGAGATGTAAACAATTTCTCCCCAGTAGAAGGGAGATTCCAAATGTTATGGTTTTCTATTATCTTGTAGGGCATTAGCCAGTGGTGTATCTGCAAGAGGAGCTTGACTCTAGCCTTCTTTTATCAGTTCAGTTCAGTCGCTCAGTCGTGTCTGACTCTTTGCGACTGCATGCACTGCAGCACGCCAGGCCTCCCTGTCCATCACCAACTCCCGGAGTTTACTCAAACTCATACCCATTAAGAGGGTGATACCATCCAACCGTCTCATCCTCTGTCGTCCCCTTCTCCTTCCACCTTCAATCTTTTCCAAAAGTCATCAGGGACTTTTCAAATGAGTTTGTTCTTCGTATCAGGTAGCCAAAGTGTTGGAGTTTCAGCTTCAATATCAGTCCTTCCTTTGTAAGTGTGTACAAATAGCAAGTTTCTCAGAATGCTCTTGGAACCAGCTTTACCATCTGACTGCTTCTTTTAAGTAGTCAGCCAAGCATTTGATGCATTTCAGTGTATGTTTGGAAAGAGTTGTTTTTTAACTTTTGGGAAAATTATGCATTAACTTTTCCTGGCAATCTCATGACTTGGGGCTGCCAGTGTGAACTTTGGGTCAGAAGGCTCCTGGCTTTTGGATTTGGTTTCCACATTTTCTCAGGTCTCTCCCTGTGGTGATTTGACATTCTTCCTGTCCCTCGCAACCCTTTCCTCTGGCTGTTCCCATCGACCAGCCACCTACCTGGTTGGGCCCTCATCATATCCACTTGACCACCTGTCATATCTGCCCTGCAGTCCTCCTCACTGCCAGGATTTTGCTCCTTCCTCCCATCCCTGGTAAAGTCCACCACCAAATAAGGATTTCTGAACCATGGCTCTGACATGATGCTTGCAGGACAAAGACTCCAGGAAGCAGAAACACAGAATTTTTCTTTTTCTTTTTAAAAATTTTCTTGAAGCATAGTTGACTTACAATATTGTGTTAATTTCTATTGGACAGCAAAGTGACTCAATTATATCTATGTATGTATATATATTCTTTTTCATATTCTTTTCCATTATGTTTTGTCATAGGTTATTGAATATAGTTCCCTGGGCTATACAGTCAGACCTTGTTATTTATCTTATATATAATATTGATAGTTTGCCTCTGCTAATCTCAAAAGCCCATTCTTTCTCCTCTACATCTCCTCCTCCTTGGCAACCACGAGTCTGTTTTCTATATGTGTGAGTCTGTTTTTATTTCATAGATATGCTGATTTGTATTTTAGATTCCACATATAAGTGACATATGGTATGTGTCTTTCTCTTTCTGACTTATTTCACTTAGTATGATGATCTCTTTGTCCATCCATGTTGCTCCAAATGGCTTTATTTCATTCTTTTCTTATGGCTGATCAATACATTGTGTGGGGGTATGTATGTGTTTGTGTGTGTGTGTGTGTGTGTATACACACCACACACCACATTTTCTTTATCCATTCGCTGTCAATGGACATTTCCATGTCTTGGCTATTTTGAGTAGTGCTGTGGTGAAAAAAATTGGTCTTTCAGATTCAGGGTCAGAGGTTCGGATTAAGGTTTAGAGTTAGGGTTCCCACACAGTCAGGAAACGGAGACCCAGAGAAGTCAAATGCGGTGCTAAGTTGCTTCAGTCATGTCTATTTTCAACCCTATGGACTGTAATCCACCAGGCTCCTCTGGCCATGGGATTTCCCAGGCAAGAATACTGGAATGGATTGCTATTTCCTCCTCCAGGGGATCTTCCTGACCCAGCGATCAAACCCACGCCTCCTGTGTCTCCTGCATTGGCAGGCAGTAGCTGATTATAAAGTCACACAGAGAGGGAGGGAAATCATTTTGAAGAGGTTAGTAATCAGGTTGAATGTCCTGAGGTGGTCTCTGGACACTGGCTTTTGCATAAATCCCAGATATTACCTCTTCCCCTGTCATTTCCTTTCCATTACGTCATTCCATTGCATTCCATAAATCCCAGGTGTTACATCTTTCCCTGTCATTTCCATTCCATTTCCTTTGCAGGGCAGAAAATGGTTGCATTCATGGGCATGAGGAAGGGAGTGCCAGTTAACCCAAGCGTTTTGGGCTTCAATCAGAACTTCTCAAGGCAATCCTGACCAGCTTTCCTTGAGCTTTAGTATCTTGCCTGCTTTTACCCCAGAAAGGGCTGTCTGGCTTCCTTCTTCTGCTGCTCATTGGATTGTGTGGCTGGTTTTTCCTGAGAATCCTGTAGTTCATCTGTTTGCTTTCCACTGGCTGTTCTGCTTTCTTCCAGCCCCTTGGCCTCCCAGTGCTACTTCATCTTCCTGCATGAACACCGCCTTCTAAGCTCTCCTTTTTGTACTTCTCCCACAGAGAGCTGATAAGTGTGTTAGCCCCCTACAAGTATAATTGAGTCAGCTTCGTGTCAGATGCTGTTTGTCTTTGCATAATTGTCTAGATCACTATGGGTACCATATCCACTTTTCTTTCCTCAGTTGGGATTGTGATTAGAGCCCCACTAGAGTATCATATTTAATACCTGAGCTCCATCACTCAGAAAGTAGCCAAGATTAAATGCTTCTTAATAGAGGTAATAAAATTTCATGTGGTGTGTATGTGGCTCAGTTGTGTCTGATTCTTTGTGAGTCCATGGACTGAAGCCTGCCAGGCTCCTCTGTCCATGGAATTCTCCAGGCAAGAATACTGGAGTGGGTAGCCATTCCCTTCTCCAAGGGATCTTCCTGACCCAGGGATCAAACCCTCTCCCTCATTGTAGGCAGATTCTTTACCATCTGAGGCATCAAAAATCCCATTATATAATACCAATTAAGATTTAGTTTGTTTGCTTTCTTTCTCTATTCAGGTTCTGATATTCCCCACAAAAATCACCAGCACTGTGTGGTTTTTCAAAACCATGGACTGGTGTTTACGTAATCAAAATGGAATGTATTTTTAGAGCTTAAGACACTCTCCCTTCAGGCAGCACTGTGTTCTTAGGTCCCCATGCCCCTTCCTCCCCCCATTCATTGGTTCTTGGCATTTTCCTCAGGTGCCAAGTCAAAAGGCTCACAGCTTTATTTCAAAGCATAGTTTTTTGATCCTATTATAATCATTATTTTGCCTATTTCATTCCATACATCAAAATATATTCCAGATGAATCCAAAACTTAAATGTTAAAAAAATTTTTTAAAGAAAATGTGAGTGAATAGTGTATGGCCCTGGAATGGAAATGAGCATTCTAAGCATTACATGACTTTCAGAAGCCAAATCGAAAGTATAGATAAATTTAACTATATTTAAGATAACTGCAAACTTCAACACATCAGTGTTGACCATTGGAAAGAACTCCATAAAATACAGTCAAAGTCAAACAACACATTGGGAGGAAATACCTCTAAAACCAGAACAAAGGATAAATAACTGATACATTCAAAGAGCTCTTACAAATCAGTTAGAAAAACTAACAGCCCTATAGAAAAATGGACAGAAAAAAAATCAACAGGAAAGAAATATAAGAAGATATACAGGCAGGGACTTACCTGGTGGTCTAGTGGTTAGTACTTAGCACTGTCACTGCTAGGGCCTGGGTTCAACCCCTGGTTGGGGAATTGAGATCCCGCAAGCCTCATGGCGTGGCCAAGAAAAAAGCAAATGACCAAAAACAGGAAAAGAAGCCCAAGCTCACTAATAATCAAAGAAAAGTAGACAAAAATCATAGTGGAATAGCATTTGTCATCTTCTTCTTGTGGAAAAGACAAGAAAGATAATATCCGGGGATGTTGAGGGGAAACAATTATTTTTGTGGTTAAACTGGGTAAAACCTTCTGGGTAGTGCCAATTTAGACAATTTTAAGCTGTATAATCTTTGACCTAGAAATTATTCTTTTAGTAATTTAGTCAATAAAAATAACTGAACAAATACACAAAACTATAATTTTTAATGTAGCAATTTTTATAATTGGAAATGCATTGGGAATAACTTCATTTACATTGATAGAAATGTATGGACAGTGAGTGACTTTCAGTGTGTATTGTAAAGAAAAAAAAGCAAGATTCAAAAGGGCAGATAAAACAGAATCCCCTTTTTGCATCATCATCATCATATTGGCTTCCCAGGTGGCTCAGTGGTAAAGAATTCACCTGCCAACATAGGAGAAGCAAGAGACATGGGTTTGATCCCAGGGTCGGGGAGATATCCTGGAGGGGGAAATGGCAACCCACTTTAGTACTCTTGCCTGGGAAATCCCATGGACACAGGAGCCTGATGCAGTCCGTAGGGTCACAAAGAGTTGGATACAACTGAGCATGCACACACACACAATAATAATTTATGTTCACTGCTGTTGATATGCATTCTCCTAGAAGTTTCCTACCATGAATCAATCATTAGGTTTCTGGATGGATTCAGTGATCCTTCCTCCCTTCAGAGAAAGGCAGGTTTCAGTCATTCAATCACCTGGTCACTCACTAATTCCATAAACGTTTGCTGTGCCCCTGAGGCAGTGAGAGTGAGGTTAAGTAGACAGACTCTGAAACTGATTGCCTGAGTGTGAACCCATCACATGGTGCTCTTCCTGGGCAGGTTAATTTCTTCTCTTAGACATGATCCACTCTGCCTTCCACTGCGAGTGGAGGAACTGAGGCCCAATGAAGGTAAAGTTTGCGTTCTAGATGGCTTCTCAGTTAGGGAGAGGCAGAGGCCAAGTTGGAATTGTTTCAGGAGAGGCAGCCTGGCTAGGAATTGTATTCCTAGTGTGGTCAGTGAAGTGTGGATAAGGGAGTGGTTGTCAGGTCAGACTCCAGGGTACAAATTCTGACCCTGCCCCATGCTAGTTGTGTAGCCTTGAGGAAGTTACTCAGTGTCTCTCTGCCTTACAGGATTTGTTGTGAGAATTAAATGTAAAGGGCTTGAGACCATGCCTGGAACACAATATGTTTCAGTCTGTGTTGCTTATTATTTGCAAGCCTTCAGGGATTAAAAGGTAGACCAGAAGGCATGGTCCTTGTAACTGAAGGAATTTATGACATAGCAGAGAAAGTGTTGGGAAATACTCTGATGAAGTAATGTTTCAGGATCTTAAGAGAGCAAGGAAGTGGGGGAGTCATAACCTAGAGGCCTAGAGGCGGCAGGGTGGCCTTTCCCTCTAGAGAGAATAAATTGGGTCAAAGTCCAGAGCTGAGCGGAGAAGTGGTTATTTCCAAGAACTGAATGTGAAGCAGGAGAGATTCTTGAGCACATGCTGGAGTGAGGAAAGCTATTGTTCTCTGGAGGATAAGGCAACTAAGGCGAACCTTCAGCCTGACTGTTTCCTCTAACCCTACTCTTTGCCTGACAGATCAGTACACTCATCCAGTATCGGCCTAAAGACCACCTCCTTCAGGATGTCTTCTGGGGATCCCACTTTCCCACCGAGCTTTCAGTCTACTTGGAGCGAGTACCCTTGGTACTTCCCAGACTGAAGTGTCCCTGGTTGTTGATCACTCTTCTCTACTAAACTGTGAGCTCCTCCATGACTGTGTTATATTTGCATGGCACTTGTTTGCCAGTGCATGCTTGTTGGTATGGATGAGATAATAGAGGGCAGGGAGAGGGTCTGGGAGCTTCCCAAGGAGAAAGAGGACCAATTTCTGTTTTGAGTCCTTGAATTCCACACCCATTCCACCATGGGCTCCTGTCCACTGTCAACCATGGAAAGCATACACAGGCCGGATGTGGGCTGCAGCCCCCCAGCTTTACTGTCAAGGGCAAAGACAATGCTTGTACTTAATATTCTGTAATAACCTATAAGGGAAAAGAATTTGAAAAGGAATATATATATATATATATATATATATATATATATATATATGAGTGAGTGAAAGTCGCTCAGCTGTGTTCGACTCTTTGCAACCCCATGGACTGTAGCCCACACGTTTCCTCTGTCCACGGGATTTTCCAGGCAAGAATACTGGAATGGGTAGCCATTCCCTTCTCCAGGGGGTCTTCCTGACCCAGGGATCAAACCCGGGTCTCCTGAATTACAGGCAACTTCTTTACCATCTGAGTCACTGCATATACATATATAACCGAGTCACTATGCTGTGCAGCTGAAACTAACATGACCCTATAAATCAATCCCACTTCAGTTCGAAAAAAGTAACAAAGGAAAAAAAAAAAGACAAAACTAGTCTCCCGTGAGCTGGAACTATAGTATTTGAAGGCTTGAGAGGCACCAAGGACCAAGTTCAGTCTGTCCGGCCTCCCAACTGCTCAGGAATCCACTCTGCCTTTCAGACCAGCAGGTACAGGTGGGGGAGAAGTCACACTTCCCCCTGGTTCCTGCAAGCCTGCACTCCTCCCCCTCACCTTTCCCTCTGCTCCCCACCCAAGAAGGTAGGCGCTCTCCACCCAGGGCCCAGCAGGTTGTTGCCACAGTCTGACTGAAAGACGGCGATGACCGTAACCGCACCCATGAAACCTTCTAGGGGCGCACAGTGTACACGTAGATACGACCTTCTGGGCTCAGATAGCCGAGAGAGGGTCCCATCCTAGAAGTACTTTCTTTTTGTGCTCCCCAAAAGGATGGCATGAAGAGCCAGGAGTTTTCTTATTTCTATTTTGTTTTTTAAGCTCAAGAAACTAGAACCAAGATAGGTGGTGTTCTGTCATTTAATGCATCTTTATATTTACATATTAGTTGGCGTGGTGGTCCTTTTCCTTTAAGAGATCATAGGAGTAAGTGAAGCGGCACTTTGTGTTTGGTGGTGCAAGTATTTCAATGATTTTATTCAGGTTCTTGTTAGAACTTCCAGTTTTACATTTATTAAAAAGGTATTTTCTATTAGTATCCAGCTAGACTTAAATACATGCACAAACACGCAATCCTACATCACCCTCCCCACCTCCCAAAATAAAGACTAGATCTGTTCACACAGACCTGCAAAGAGGTAAAATAAAGAAAAAGCATCATGTTTGACTTCTGCAATCAAAGACAGCATGATTTTTTTTTAAGTTGAACTATAGTTGATTTAAAATACTATGTTAGTTTCTGGTATACAGCAAAGTGATTTATATATATATATATATGTATATTTCTTTTCATATTCTTTTTTATTGTGTATTACAGGATATGAAATATAGTTCCCTGTGCTATACAGTAGGACCTTGCTGTTTATATATAGTCATTTGTGTCTGCTGATCCCAAATTCCCAATCTCTCTCTCCCCTAGCCCCTTTCCTCCTTTGTAACCATAAATTTGTTTTGTTTGTTAGACTGTTGCTGTTTTGTAAACAAGTTCACTTGTATCATAGTTTAGACTCTACATATATGTGATAGCATACGGCATTTGCTTTTCTCTGACTTTTTTCACTTAGTGAGATAATGTCTAGGTCTATCCATGTTGCTGCAAATGGCATTATTTCATTTTTTGTGGCTAAGTAATATTCCATTGTATAAAGATATCACATCTTCTTTATCCATTCCTCTATCAGTGGACATTAGATTGCTTCCACATAGTGGCTATTGTATTAATAAAGAGTGGAGAGCACTATTTTGTTTTGCTTCCTAAGATGATTCTAGGAAGCAAATAGCTTTTTTTAAAAATTTAAAAAATATAATGCCTGTGCGTTCTAGATAAATTAGAAAACTGATGAGACAAAAAGGGGAAACTGAAAACCAGCAACAATCACACAACCCAGAATAGCATGGTTAATTGTTTAGTGCGTTCTTTTCCAAATGTTTTCCTGAAATGTGTTTTAAAATAAGAAACAAATAATGGTGGTGGTGTTACAGGGATGGGAGAGGTGGTGGTAGAGAGTACAGAAATTAGAGCTCCTATTCTGTACTTTGCAGGTTTCAGAACTTCTTTTTACTCCCCTGAAACCTATGCCTATTTCATACCTATGTTTCTAAATGTCCCTGAGTTAGGAAACAGCTTCTGTATGGGTTAAGAATTTGTGATTCATGTCAGAGACCTGAAAAAATAGTGGCCACATAAGGCAGAAAATTTCTTTCTCATATAAATGAAGCCTAGAAGTAGGCAATCTAGAACTGGTAAAGTGGCTTGATGGCTCCCTTCCTCAATGTTGCCTCCAGGTCCTAAGTAGCTGCTAGAGCTCCAACCATTACATCTGCTTTCATGATAATAAAAAGAAAGGAAAGAAGGGCTTAGCCTCTCCCTTTTAAGGAGCTTTCCTAGAAGCCCATTTTACACTTTAAATTGTATTTTTGTTTACGATTTTTTGTTTCTTTTTTGTTTATAATTTTCAGGTTTTGGTATAATAGTTAAAATAGTTTCTCAACCTAAGTATCATTATTCTGTATATTTCCTGAAATTTTAGAACTGTCTTTTCCCTTTGCTTTTAATCTGTTGTTTATTTATGTTTATAGTGTGGGGTAGGGATCTAACATTCTTTTTCCAAATGACTTCCATAAAGGCATGTTTTCTTTAACCCATAATAACTGTTCCTCTCACAGTGATTAGCCAACATCCTTTCTGAAACAATGCAGGAGGCATTCAGACAAATTATTAATCTTCTTTTTCTAGATTTCATTAAAACCTACACTAATTTGTTTGCACTTGCATTGTTAACCATTTCTTTTTTGGTTTTAAACTCTGGTCCTCCATCATATCTAACATGTATCTTTGTTTGCACTTATACATGGCATTATAATCTATTTTCAAACATTTCTCCCACACAGGACTATAAACAGCTTGAGTTGTTGTTCAGTCGCTAAGTCATGTCTGACTCTTTGTGACCCCACTGTAGCACTCCAGGCTTCCCTGTCCTTCACCATCTCCTGGAGCTTGCTCAAACTTATGTCCATTGAGTTGGTGATGCCATCCAACCATCTCATCCTCTGTCATCCCCTTCTCCTCCTGCCCTCACTCTTTCCCAGCATCAGGTTCTTTTCCAATGAGGCAGCTCTTGGCATCAGGTGGCCAATATATTGAAGCTTCAGCTTCAGCATCAGTCCTTCCAATGAATATTCAGCTTGAGAGTAAGGATTGTCTTAATCTACTTGGTATCTCTAATACTGAAATGTTAGCAGCTTCCTCAATGTTAAATGCAGTGAGTGAATAAAACAGTGTCATTGTATGTGTTACTTGTTACAGTTTCCCTTTAAAAGGTTACTTTATAATGACTCAGTAGGAGGTAACATAATCTCAGATTAATATGCCTTAAATTTCAGGCATTTCCAAACCTTTGGAAGGTTTCTTCTGAGGAAGTTTCTTAAGCAAAATTGATTCCATTAATGCTGTTTGGATTTCAATTGGCTTCAACTCTGTGATATTGTATTTTTGTGTACAGTTGGAGGGTGCCTCTATCCATCAAGTCCAGTAATTATTAGTAAGCCTTGGTTTCAAGACTCCAGTATTTAGAGGACCTTCCAGGGACACCAAAGAAGCTGTTCAATTCAGGAAACATTTCTGGTGCATCTGTCATTTGCAAGTTCTCACACTAGCTGCTATAAGGAGGCAGAGCTGAGTCAGGAATGGTCCTTGCCCTTGGGATCATGACACCATGATAAGGATGGACAAATGTATCTTGATGTGTTCATGGAGTGGGAGTTGGGTGGCATAGAAAAAGCCTGGCCATGGCTGCCCTTCCATCTGTGGTGCTGAGAAGCAGGAACCCTGGCCTTGGTAGAAAGTGGAGAATCACCCCAAAGTAAGGGCAGAGGCAGTGAGGGCAGGGGACTTCCTTTATAACTTGATGAGTGATCCACCTTGGGAATGGGAGGAGCAGGGAGAGTTGGATTATTTTCCCTGAGGAGATTGTTTTCTTCTTTTCTCTCAGAAGTTTCCTCTGCATTTAGCGAGTAAGTTCTTACTGAGTTCTGTGGGGTGGTTTTTTCTTTTTTCTTCTTCTTCCTTTTTTTCTTTTCTTTCTTGCATTTTTTTCTTTAGGAGTGTGGAGTGTGTCCAGGGGGAGGGAGAGTTTTGCCTGGGACTGGAGAGTGCCCCCAGCCAGCCAACCTTAGCTGAGCCTGAGTTGTGTTCTACATCCCTGATTGGAGACAAAGATGATCACGCTGGGTCTCTGAACCATGTCTCTGTGGCTAGAGACCACAGTCCATCTTCGCCAAGAGCCTACTGATGCAGAACATTGAATGAGGTTAGGGCTTAAAGTACCTGCACCCCACCTTCCTCAGTACCGTCCATCTCTTTGAGACTTCAGTTCTACCTATCTAATAACATATTAACTTGGCTTGGTTATCTCTTTTCATTTCCTGTGTCTCTGAGAAATGGCCCCTTCTCCTTATCCAGTCAGTGGGGCTCCCCTTGCTCTCTGACCACATGCAAACTTTCTTTTCTGGGTAGCCTTAGAATTCTGTAATACCTACTGAAGTAGGAAGTGAGAGAGAACGAATATGTTTTCAGGAGCTTGCAATTAATGAGAGGACAAAACTGACAGATACTAGAGATGAATACCACCCTAATGAGACAAGTAAAAGGATGCATTTGCTAGTTTGTAAACTCAGCTTCAAATGGTTGGCTCTCTGCTGCCTGGACCTTCCTCTGACCCTCCTGTTGGAACTGTAGGGTGTGTGTGTGTGCGCACGCACTAGGCTGTGTCCAACTCTTTGCAATCTTTCCCAGAGTAGCCTGCCAGGCTCCTCTGTCCATTGGATTCTCCAGGCAAGAATACTGGAGTGGGTTGTCATTTCCTACTCCAGGGGATCTTCCTGACCCAGGGATCATACCTGTGTCTCTGTGTCTCCTGCATTGGCAGGCAGATTCTTTACTGCTGTGCCCTCTGGGAAGCCCAGGGTTCCCTGTACCTCCATCAAGGTTAACATCAAACTCTAGTGCATTCTTCCAGATCCATCATGTTGAGCCAGCCTTAGTTTCCCCATTGTTGGAACTCCTAGGCCCTTTCACAGACAAACAGAGGTTTGTGATTAAAGACCATGCAAGCAGGTAAAACTGTTTGCCAATAATCAGATAAAACTCATGATTAGGAGAAAAGGATTGAGGGGTCTGAGTGTGAAAAGCCTGCTATTTCAGAAATGAAACCAAAGCAATAGTCATTGTGAGAACTCAGGACTGTGTCAGAGTTATATTTATTTTGGGGCTTAATGTAGCTTTTATTTTCAATACTTGAGGGAGGTGAGTGTGTGTGTGTACATGTATACTCAGTTGTGTGTGACTCTTTGTGACCCCACTGGGATTTTCCCAGCAAGAATACTGGAGTGGGTTGCCAATCCCTCCTCCAAGGGGTCTTCCTGACAGAGGGATCGAACCTGTGTCTCCTGCATTGACAGGTGAATTCTTCACCCCTGAGGCGCCAGGGCCCTCATCAACTTCATTGCTCGGGACTTGTAAATACCTTTGTCCCCAGGCTCACCTGGCTTTATTGTATCTCAACAAGGCCAAAAGAAACCTCTATGAAGGGATTCATCTCCTAGGTCTGGGCTCCTGCCTTGAAACTTGCTTGGTTGTCAGGCACTCTGGGACTGGGCTCTTCCTCCCTCCTTTTTTTTTTTTTTAAGTATTTATTTATTCATTTTGCTGTCTGTACTGGGTCTCAGTTGTGGCACGGGGCTCAGTAATCGTGACACACAGGTTTAGTTGCCTGACAGCATGTGGGATCTTAGTTACCCAGTCACGGATGGAACCTGTGTCCCTGCGTTGCAAGGCAGATTCTTACCCACTGGGCAGTCCCCTGTTCCTCCCTCTTGCCAGTGCTGAACTTTCTCTTCAAGGCCAGCATGGTAAGGTGTGGAATCTGCTGTATCGTGATCTCTGCGGGTCCTCTGGCTCCTGATCTTCTGTCTCTCTCTCTAGCCATTCTGTTTTCTCTCCTGCATTTCCCTGGGGTCAGCTGACACTTACCCCTCCTCTCTGCAGTGCTAATACTGACCACTTATATGAAGAATACAGAGAAGGGGCCAATTCCAGGTCTCTACCCTGATCTACCTGTCTAGCCACATCACCAGCATCAACATTTTCCCTTGGTATGTTGTCTTATCTGTGTGGCTCAGACGGTAAAGCGTCTGCCCGCAATGCGGGAGACCTGGGTTCAGTCTCTGGGTTGGGGAGATCCCCTGGAGAAGGAAATGGCAACCCACTCCAGTACTCTTGCCTAGAAACTTCCATGGCTGGAAGAGCCTGGTGGGTTATAGTCCATGGGGTCACAAAGAGTTGGACACGACTGAGCGAATTCAATTTCTTTCACTTTTCACTTAATCCAGAGTTAAAGAACACTATTTGTACCCTTCTTGAGCTATTCTGTGACAAATCTAGGCCCCACTGGGGACTACCTAATAGTAACCTTCACCAAGGGGCTGCATATGCCAGCTTTAAAGTCAAGCTGCTCACTGTTGTTGTTCAGTTGATAAGTGGTGTCCACCTCTTTGCAACCCTATGGACTGCAAAACGCCAGGCTCCTCTGTCTCTCATGTTATCTTGCTTAATCTTCACAACAATTCATTAAAATGGGTATTATATATATAGCCCCATCTATATAAAGGAAGTCGTTGAAGCACAGAGGGATTAAAGAATCAGCCAATGGTCACACAGCTAGAAAGTAACAGAGCCAGGATTCAGAGCTAGATCTCTCCTGCCAAAACCCAGGTGTGCCCATAACTACTAGCCATTTGGTGTTGCTAATATGTAGATTATCTTAAAAAAATATACCCACAATTTGTTAATGTTCTATTAGCATATATTTAACAAATAAAAGTGGATACCTGTTTAGGTTACCTTAAAAATCAAATATTCAAGATATATCTCTCTTGAGAGATTCTGTGAATTTTTTTTTAATGAGAAAGATGGTAGGACTTTGAGGAGGTCATCAAAGCAAAGAAAGATATAAAACAAATTAGAAAGATTTTGCTACATCCAGATACTGAAGTAAGTGTTATCCTTTAATTGTTTTTGCCTCAGAGTGACCAAAGCTGGCAGAAGACAAGAGCTGATGGAGGGGGAGGGGGCATAAGAGGGGGCACATATTACTCCATATGGCTGCCAGCCATTGGTTTGTCTTCATTTATAGTCAGAAACCGGCAGTGCCTGCTGACTCGTTTGTCACCTCTGACTCTTTGCAACTCTATGGACTGTAGCCCGCCAGGTTCCTCTGTCCATGGGATTCTCCAGGCAAGAACACTAGAGTGGGTTGCCATTCCCTTCTTCAGGAGATCTTCCCGACCGAAGAATCGAACCCACGTCTCTTACATCTTTACCTCTAGTCCACCAGGGAAGCCTCCATAAACAGGCAGAGGAGGTCCCCAAAAGGAAGAGACCTAAATTCCCGATGCTTTACTGGGGGCTGCGTAAACAATTCTCGTAGAAGGCAGCGCTAACTCATCCCGCTGCCTTCTTTACACTGTTGTCTTTACGTGAAGCCTGCCCTCTGGACTCACCTTCGTTACGTGGAATGGGGGAGTCTGCAAACCATGTTAGTGCTTTATCAGCGCCCCCTGTTTCACTCTGCCAATAGGGGGCGCTGGAGGGAGACGGTGAGGCTGGAGGCGGAACTTCCTGTTGCCTTTCTCTGTACAGTGCTGGTGTGAGCATCACCATGGCAACGCCCTTTTACCTCACTGTGGCCATTCCTTTATGTGCCTGTTCTGAATCCAGTGAACAGTAACGGAGGACAGAGACACCAGGCTCTTCAGAGAGGTCTGGAGCTCAGGCTATGAGGATCTCCTCTGAGCTCAGTGACCCAGGCGCCATCCGCGTAGGGTTCCCATCTCAGAGGTCTGAGTTGCTCCTTGTTGGCACCCCTCTTCCCAAATTCTCAAGTAAACGATTCCTAAGTATCTCCCTCCCAGCCTCCTTCCAGCAATTTCTACTTCCCTAATAGTTTAGCATCGTCTATCCCTCCCCCCACTTTCACTTACTTACTTGATACCTAGTTAAATTATTTTCATGAAATTATTAATATTAAATTTCAAACATTTGGTGAGGAATGCTACATTTTTGAAGGAGTGATTTGAGGGTGTGAGAGGGAGACAAAGAGTGGCAAGCAATTTTTTGTTTTTTTCTTGGGTATGGCATATGAGGATCTTAGTTCCCTACCTAGGAATTGAACCTGCACCCCATGCTTTAGGAGGTCATGGTGTTAACTACTGGGCCATCAGGGAATAACCTGTCAGCAGAGTCCCTGCCAGCAGTTTTGAAGGAGGCATTTTTCACACTGTGTTGCCAAAACCACCAATGGGATTCTCTTGGTGTTATCCTTTGTTCAGACTGCCAAGAGCCCTGGAGTCTCAGATATGAGTGAGGGAGATCTATAGTCTGGAACCTCAAGGATATTTCTACAGCCTAATAATTATTAACAGTCATGGAGAGGCAAATGGATTTTTTTGTTGTGTTTTGTTGAGCAGTTGCCATGAAAGAACAAACTCTGGGTTTTACTTTTTCCCTTCAAATAAAACAACAAAGGAAACAACTTTGAAGGTCACTTTTATTGCTTCAGTCTTCAGTGAAATTCAGGGAGTCTTCAGGGAACATAAAGAGGTGTGACATCTGATCTCCAGGCCAAAAGAAGGCAAGGGCATACCTGTATGTTTTCATGATTCCTTGTTAAGAGGGAAAAAAGCTTTCAGGTTCTTGCGTGAGTATTGACAGGTTATTGTGAATGATTTTCCTCAGGAGAGCATGGGTACAAACTGGACTGTTCTGGATCAAATAGCTGCTTGCCTTCTCAGACATTGTCAGCATTTTTCTCTGCTTGCTCACCTCCCTGGGTGACTTGTTCTTGAAAATATGATCCTGAATGATATATCTGAGCTTGCTCTTATCTGAGAGCAGGAAGCTGGGTGAATGACCGAGGCACCTGCTGCTCTTTACTTTACAGAGATTAAGGAGGAGACTGCCACAGTCTCTTGGATGTCCTGTGGAAGTTAGAAAACGTATTCTGGAGAGGCTGAAAGGAGACCAGGAGACATGTGTTCATGTTCGCTTCCACAGAACCCAACCCTTGGAAAAAGAAACACACCATGGCAAGAGATCTTCCCTAAATAGGACAGAAGCTATTAAAGGTGAGAGTTTTCTTTATTGTTCATTTTTCCTTCCTCGTAGATTTCCATAAGTTAGTCCTCAAGTGGATACAATCTTATGCATCAAAGGAGATTGTGATAATAAGGGAAAAGATTTATTGCTGGAAGGATATGTCACATTTTGTTTCTCTTTCTCACCTTTTAGGAATTTTTTTCCCCTAGAGTATCTGGTTTTCTTTGGTACTAAGTATCCTAGTGATTCAAATAGACATTTAAATAGACATACTTTTTCTTATTCTTTTTCATTATGTTTTGTCACAGGATAGTGAATATAGTTCCCTGTACTGCATAGTAGGACCTTGTTTATTTTTTTACATAGTAGTTTCTAAGTAACTTGTATTGTATTTAAAATGTAACTGTGGTGGAGGAACAAGTATCAGACTTACACACACACACACAAATGCGGAAGGGGGACGAGGGGATATGGGCGAGTCCCAGATTTGTTTCTTATAAGTATGTGATATTTGGCAAGTTATTTAGCTTCTGTTTTCCTCTCTATAAAAGAAGCCTGATAATACTGTGTTTTAAGCATGTTGTGAAGATTCAATGGGACAATGTAAAGAAATATTTCTGACTCATAGAAAGCACTCATTAAATACTGCATAGCTCTGTGTGTCTCTGTGTGGATGGTGGTGGTTTAGTTGCAAAGTCATGTCTGACTCTTGTGACCCCATGGACTGTAGCCTGCCAGGCTCCTCTGTCCATGGAATTCTCCAGGCAAGAATACTGGGGTGGGTTGCCATTTCCTTCTCCATGTGTGTAGATATATTTTATTTATTTTTAGCCTCACTGTGCAGCATGTGGGATATTAGTTCTACAATCAGGGATTGAACCCACACTCACTCCTTTGAAACGTGGAGTCTTAACCACTGGACCACCAGGAAAGTCCCGGGATAGATTTTAAATCTGAGTAGACTGAGAGTTATCTATATGAATGACTACAATGTATTTTTGGAATTGTGTTCAATTTTTTGTGCTTGTTTAAGAACATTTTCTTTAAAGCATGGCTAGATGCCATATCTAACCAGTGAATTATGTGTGGTGAAAGCATCTAAACTATGAACTGTCAAATAAGACCAAGAAGTGAACTTTATCTTTTAAAAGCACTTTGGATTTCTAGAACTGAAGGTGAGAGTGTGAACTTCCTGTCTTTTCTGTCTAGACCAATCACAAATTCTGTCCTCCAGATAAAAGCTATGTTAGACACAGGGTGGTAAGGTGTGGGCAGAAGTCCTCTCTTTCTTGGAATAAAGGGTGGGGACTTCCTCTTACTCAGTACTCCTGCACAGCAGCAGGTACCCAGGGCTGCTTCCTTTTCTCTCTCCTGGGTGGAGGTGGAGCCGGGTCCTAACTCCAGTCCCAGCATGATCCGCTGGTTTGCAGCAGCAGGTTACAGATCTCCATCCACAAGGGTCCTAGGCAGGACTTGACTGAGGATATTTGTCTAGAGAAGAAATCTATCTTTGCCATCACTCTGGAGTTGAACTTGATGTTCCTTGAGGATGTTCCGGATTAGTTTGTAACTGAAGGCATTTTGTTCTGTCCAAGGATCTCCTCCTCCGTCTTCCCTGTGCCCAAACTCTACCGATTTCCCATCCCATGAAGATGAGTGGGTGGAAGAAGAAGCTCTGCCGGGGGCATCATCTGTGGGCCCTGGGCTGCTATATGCTGCTGGCTGTTGTTGCTCTGAGGCTTTCTCTCAGATTGAAATGTGATGTAGATTCCTTGGATCTGGAGTCCAGGGACTTCCAAAGCCAGCGCTGTAGGGACATCTTGTACAAGAACCTGAAGCTGCCAGCAAAGAGATCCATCAACTGTTCTGGGATCACGCGAGGGAACCAGGAAGCAGTGGTCCAGGCTCTCCTGGACAACCTGGAAGTCAAGAAGAAGCGGTTGCCTTTCACTGACACCGATTACCTCAACATGACCAGAGACTGTGAACTGTTTAAGGCCCAGAGGAAGTTCATACAGTTCCCACTGAGCAAAGAAGAGTTAGACTTCCCCATTGCATACTCGATGGTGGTCCATGAGAAGATTGAAAACTTTGAACGGCTGCTGCGAGCTGTGTATGCCCCTCAGAATATATATTGTGTCCATGTGGATGAGAAATCCCCAGAAACTTTTAAAGAGGCAGTCAAGGCCATTATTTCCTGCTTCCCCAATGTCTTCATGGCCAGTAAGTTGGTTCCGGTGGTTTATGCCTCCTGGTCCAGAGTGCAGGCTGACCTGAACTGTATGGAAGACTTGCTCCAGAGCTCAGTGCCATGGAAATACCTACTGAATACTTGCGGGACAGACTTCCCCATAAAGACCAATGCTGAGATGGTCCTGGCCCTCAAGATGTTGAATGGGAAGAACAGTATGGAGTCTGAGATACCTTCTGAGTACAAAAAAAATCGCTGGAAATACCGCTATGAGGTGACAGACAGACTGTACCTAACCAGCAAGATGAAGGACCCTCCCCCTGATAATTTACCTATGTTCACAGGGAATGCCTATTTTGTGGCTTCTCGAGCCTTTGTCCAACATGTCTTAGAGAACCCCAAATCTCAAAGACTGATTGAGTGGGCCAAAGACACCTATAGCCCCGATGAACACCTCTGGGCCACCCTTCAGCGTGCACCATGGATGCCTGGCTCTGTTCCCTATCACTCCAAGTATCACATCTCAGACATGACTGCCATCGCCAGGCTGGTCAAGTGGCAGGACCACGAGGGAGATGTCCGCATGGGGGCACCTTATGCACCTTGCTCTGGAATCCATCAGCGGGCCATCTGCATTTACGGAGCCGGGGACCTGCACTGGATTCTCCAGAACCATCACCTCTTGGCAAACAAGTTTGACCCAAGGGTGGATGATAATGTCCTACAGTGCTTAGAAGAGTATTTGCGTCATAAGGCCATCTATGGGATTGAACTTTGAGCTGTACTGCGGGCAGATCGCTACCTGAGGGCCAGGGACATGTGCCAAAATGCCTGGGGTATGCTGGTACCATGTGGGATGGGGGATGAGGGCTGTGGAATTCATAGCATCCCCCAGGGTCAGAGTGTGCAGAGTAGATATGCTGTCTTGCAGACTGCTGCCCTGGGTGAACGCTGGTCGCTCAGCCCACTTCCAATAGCTCCTTCACTCACTTTCTCACTGAGTTCATAATAAGAACCAGCTGTCTGGGTAAGTGTGGGAGGAGACCCTGGATTTCAGTTGAATTGGTATCAACTTTTCCACTCTCTGGAGGTGCCCATTCCTAATAATTCTAGGCTTGTTAGTGGGGAGGGTACTTTGATGGACAAGCCTTCTGTTTTGTACTGTTAACTTAATAAATAGCTTCTGATTAAAATCTCTCTTTTTTTTTTGTTCTAGTAAGCCCGAAATAAGATGAAACAGTGAGACTTTTTTTCATAACTCTTGGTGACATTTGAAATCCCCAGTGGCCAGCAAGAGAATCACCATTATCCCCTAGTGATCATGGCAGGCTGTATAAATGGCCGATGCCCAAGAATGTAAAGCCCCACCTTGTTTCGTTTACATTGCCAGAAAAAAAAGGCAGGGTGATTTAACCAGTGTGGCCATCCATATCCTTACAGGAAAATTACAGCACTAATTTTGCAAGCTTCACAGCCGAAGCTTAACGTTCCATAACAAAGATTGTAGCGGCCATTAGGTAAGGTCACCGTATAATTTGCTGTCAAAACTGGAACTCATTTTAGTTGGCGGGGGCTGGGAGGCCTGTAGTAGTAATGATTATTTAGATAACAAGAGTAAACTACGTCTGGTTACTCCATCTTTATGCCTCTTGGATCGAAAGTCTCCCTTAGGTATGTGAATGGAATGGTCACTGATTCTGTGGCTTATACATTTCCTTGCGGGGAGACAGTTGTGTGTGTGTGGATGTGCATTCTCTGCCCCAGCCTTCCGGCCACCTGCCTGACAAGTGTTACCCAGTGAAACAGTTTCTTTTCTGAAGCTCCAGAGATAATTATCAGGTTGTGTTAGTTGTTGACTGTAACCCACCAGGCTCCTCTGTCCATGGGATTCTCCAGGCAAGAATACTGGAGTGGGTTGCCATCCCCTTCCTCAGAGGATCGTCCTGACCCAGGGATCGAACCCTGGTCTCCGGCATCACAGGCAGATTCTTTACCGTTTTAAGCTACAGGGAGATCTCAGGTTATCAGAAGGCAATTAGCTGCAAGTTATATTCTTCTGTGATGGGGAAGTGATACTTTGTGAACAGATAAGTGTATCTTGTATATGGTAGAACTGGTTTTCTGCATACAGTACCTTCTGGAAAAGTGATTTACTCACCAGTTTGTATAATTTGGGGCTTCCCTGATGGCTCAGTTGGTAAAGAATCTGCCTGCAATGAGGGAGACCCCAGTTAGATCCCTGGGTAGGGAAGATCTGCTAGAGAAGGGAAAGGCTACCCACTCCAGTATTCTTGGGCTTCCCTTGTGGCTCAGCTGGTAAAAAAAATCTGCCCGCAATATGGGAGACCATCTCCTGGAGAAAGGAAAGACTACCCTCTCCAGTATTCTGGCCTAGAGAATTCCATGGACTGTATAGTCCATGGGGTTGCAAAGAGTTGGAACACGACCGAGCGATTTTCACTCACTCATTCACTTGTATAATTTGAATACGTTCCCATTACTATGTCATGCTGCAATGAGCCTGTATTTCTTCATCTCTGATTTTGACTCAGTTCATCGAGTGTTCTCTCACAATCGACTTTCCCAGCGTTCCATGTACTCTGACATAGCTGTGGCTGTGTCTGGCACAGCGACTTTTCTGAGTGACTGCTTCTGTAAGGCTGTATTCCGTTGATAATGGGCAATGCCACCACCAGCTTCCCTGCACTGCCGCAGGGTCCTCGTCACCTTGCTCTCATGACGGAGATGACTAATTAGTAGCCAGTCGCTCTGCAGTGAGCCCTGTAAGGGCTGTCCTTAGCAGCGATGACTGTAGACCTCTCCACCTATTAGCCTTTGAGTGTCCTTGGTCCCCCTCTGAGGGGGCTGCAAGGGGGCAGAAAAGTTCCCAAGTGCACGTGTCCTGAAAAAAGCACTTGGGTCTTTGGCTTCATAATCAACTTCCTCTTTAAGTTTTCATGTGGGAAAAAAAAAATGTCTTTATATAAATACACTAACAAGATTAAAACGTGAACTTATCATTTTGGGGGAACAAGTTGCTGGAATTCTCCAAGCATTGACATTTCCTCTAGAAATATTATTCATTCAGGTGAACAGGAAGTGCTCTTTATTTAATAAGAAACACAAGGTCTTCATATCAGAAGGGTCAAATTTTGCCCTCCTTGGGTTAGTGTATTTTAGAAATTGTACAATTAAACCAACCTATCTGTTGATTTTTCCTTCTCTCATATCTGTTTCTATACCTTATCTCTGGAGAGGAAACATCATATTGATGAATTGAGCAACTGTGTTTGTATTCCTTTCGAAAGCTTGAATTTCCTCTTTTGATTTGTGGACTGTTGATAAGTGTTGTTTTAATAACTATAATTTTGCTGCACAGTCTGCCCATTGTAATATGCCCCCTTTTCTTGATCTTGTAAAAATTTAAGAAAGGAAAAAAGGCAGTTAATCTTGTTTGGAAACAGATGATATAATTTATTTGGGGAGAACAAGTATTTGAATTAAAAATGGACAGACTAATTAAATTCATGGCCTGCCTTAAGTACTTCAGCTGAACTGAATTTATCTACTGTGACTTCTTTCCCTTAGTTGGTCAGTCGTTACAGAGTTATAGTTCCCATCTCTATGATGCTTGAGTGTATGACAAGCGATGGAATAGCTCATTCATTCATTCCACAAATGTTGATTAAGCTCTTACTGTTTACTAGGCATTGTTCTTGGCACCAGGGGTAGAGTAGTCAATAACAGACATTCCCATGCTAATGTGGTTCAGATACTAGTGGGAAAACAACTATAAACAGTTAACCTATATGTATATTAGGAGGAGACAAGTGCTAGAGAGAAGTTGAAGTGAATGAGACTTTCCAGTGGGGGGCGGATTTTTAAATACTGTGGTCAGGTCAGGGAGGTTACATTTTAATGAAAAATGTAATATTTGAGTAAACATCCGAAGATGAAGGAATGACCCGTGAGGATAAATGGAGGAAGAACATTCTAGGCCAAGGGGAAAGACTTGCATAGCCCCGAAGCAGGAACACACCCGCCATGTTTAAGGAACAACAAGGAAACTGGTGTAAATGGAGCAGAGGAAAGGGAGGGGCGAAAGAGTTAAGAACACAGGGGAGAGGGTGTATCCCGGAGGTCTTTGTGACCCGTAAGGGGGACTTTGTCTTCTCTGAGAGATTATAGGCCGCTGGGAAGTCTCAGCAAGGGGCTGACATGATCTGACTAACACTTGGATGCTGCATTGCAGACAGACTGGTTGGCTGGGAGGCGGGGGTGGGAGCGGGGAGGCTAGCGCAGAGGCCAGCGTGCTGATGCTGCAGTGGCGGAGACCTGGGGAGCAGCAAGAGAGATGGTCCAAGTGGTCAGGTTCTGGAAATGTTCTGAAGGTTCAATGTGGGAGTTTGCTGTCAGATGGAGTTTGTTTATGAGAGCAGTAGAGGGGTCAAGGATGACTCCAGTGGTTTTGTTCGGGTGTTAAGTTTAGGAGGACAGGGTTACCATTAACCAAGACTGAAAGAGTGGTTGTTGAGGGGAAGACCAGGGGTTTGCCTTTGAAGACATAAAACTGAAGATGCCTATTAGACATCTGAGAACAGAGGTTGAGGGGATGACTGTGAAGGAGTCTGGGTTCAGGAGAGAGGTCTGGACTGGAGACACTTAAGCTGGTGCTCCTCAGTTTAGAGATCATATAAAGCCATGAAGTGGGATGAGACCCACCAGGGAGTGGACGGAAATAGAAAAGAGCCTCCCAGATGAGTTCTGAGCGCCTTCCAAAATGCAGAGCTTACAGAGATGAGGAGGCACCAACAAAAGTAGAGTTGGAGGGGAGCAGCCGGTGGGGTAGAAGGAAATCAACTGGGTGGGTAGTGTTCTCGGAGTGAAAAGGAGAACGTGACTCGGGAACAAGGAGGTTGATGACTGGGCCCCAGACTACTGAAAATCACTTAAGATGAGAATGAAGACATGGCTCTTGGATTTAACAATGTAGAGTTGGCCTGGATAAGACCAATTTTTTTTTGTGGCGTGTGGAGGTGAGAAGATGATTGGAGGTGGTTCAGAGAGAATGTTAGAGCAAATCTGGCTTCGGCCAGTATAGATAAATGTTTTGAGTCTTGCTTTAAGGCAAGAGAAGGAGAATAGAAGTAAAAGAATGGAAGGTTAAGAGCAGTTTGTCCTAAAAATTAGAAAAGTGATAGCAGGTTTGTCGGTTGATGAGAAAGATCAAGAGGTAAAAGATGCAGGAATGAGATGGGTTACCTGCCAGAGTGACAGCCTAGAGAAGCCAGGGTCATTACGTAGTGCACGGGAGAAAGGGCCTGTCTCTGATGGGAGCACGAATGACGGTTCACCCACAGTAACAGCACTGGAGGCAGGGCAGGTGGGCTCAGATGAACACAGATGGGTCAGTGTGGTGGTCTGTCTACAGAGTTTGTGGAGTTCTACCCTTCTCTTTGACATTTTACTTTAGGTATAATATACATACAGAGAGGGGGCTTCCTGTAGCACAGTGGTAAAGAATCCGCCTGCCAAGGCAGGAGATGTGGGTTCTATCCCTGGGTTGGGAAGATTCCCTGGAGTAGGAAATGGTGACCCACTCCAGGATTTTTGCCTAGAAAATCCCATGGACAGAGGAGCCTGGTGGGCTACAGTCCCTGGGGTCACAGTCAGACACGACTGAGAAACTGAGTGTGTGCACGTATATACACACAAAAAAGTACAAAAGTCCCAAATATATAGCTTATAATTTTTACAAAGTGGACAAATCTGTCCACTAGGACTAGAACCCTGATCAAAAAATCAGAACATTACCAGCAACCCAGAGGGCTCCTGTGCCCCTTTTCAGTTACCACCTAGGCTGCAGCAAAGATAACCAGACATTGACACTCAGCAGGACCCTGTGGGGCCTCTGGGTACAAGCCTTCTGGGTCTCCAGTTCTTGTTTGTAGGAAAAGTTTTCCTTCCCTAGGTATTCCTAAGATTTCAAAGAGCAGACTGGAACTAATGACTAAAGAAAGTCAATGTGGGAAGAGCTTGGAGTCAGAGGACTTCTAGTTCCTCCTGAAGGGAGGCAGATAACAGTCTGATGCATATCTTTGAATTGTCCTGCAGAGACTAAGGCTCGCATCTGGTGGAGGATCACAGATCATAGACCCCCGACTGGTAGAACCAGAAGATTGACGATTAGCATTCCTGAAACCTCACCCAACCTATCACACATCCTGCCACTCTCACCTCTAACGTTGCCTTTAAAAACCAAAACCCATTGGGAACTTCATGTCTTTCGAGTATTTAGCTGCCCAGTCTCCTTGCGTTTGTTGTTTAGTTGCTCAGTCATGACTGACTCTTTTGTGACCCTATGGCCTACATGTTCATGGTTCCTCTGTTCAGGGGATTTCCCAGGCAAGAATACTGGAGTGGGTTGCCATTTCCCTCTCCAAGGGATCCTTCTGGCCCAGGGATTGAACCTGGGTCTCCTGCGTTGCAGGCAGATCCTTTACCACTGAGCCACCAGGGAAGCCCCCAAACAACAGTGCTTTCCCTTACCACCGTCCTGTGTTAGTGGATTGGCTCCAAGTTCACGAACACCACTACTCCGTGACCTGGTTTTGAATTTTTTTTTAAGTATTATGTTCTCTTTTGTTTGTGACTCCTCAAACTCAACATTCTGAGTTTCAACCATGTTGCATGTAGTCGTAGCTCAATGATTTTCACTGCTGTGTGATATTCCCTATGTGAATATACCATAGTTTTATCCATTCAATTGCTGATGAATATTTGGGTTAACTTTTATGAATTGTGCTCTAAGAAATTCTTGAAATGTCTTATAGGGAATATACGGATACATTTCAGTTCAGTAGGTATGTAGGAGTGAAATTGCTGGGCCATAATGTATACACATTTACTTTTAATAAGTTCTGTCATAGTTTTTACAACATGATCTACCAATATAACTCCCACCAGCAAGGTGTGAAAGTTGCATTTCCTTCATTTCTTTGCTAATATTACTAATCTTTGTCATTTTAATCATTCTGGTGGGTGCTGGTGATATCAGATGGTGATTTTAATTTGCATTTCCCTACTGTTCAGTAGCTTTTCAAATGCTTATTGCCATTTGGATATTCTGACGTTCTCTTTTGATTACCTTTATTTTGTTCAGGCTTCCCTTGTAGCCCAGTTGGTAGAGTCTGCTTTCTATACGGGAGTGAGTGAGTGAAGTTGCTCAGTCCTGTCTGATTCTTTGTGACGCCATGGGCTGCAGCACGCCAGGCCTCCCTGTCCATCACTAACTCCTGGAGTTTACCCAAACTCATGTCCATTGAGTTGGTGATGCCATCCAACCATCTCATCCTCTGTCGCCCCCTTCTCCTGCCTTCAATCTTTCCCAGCATCAGGTTCTTTTCCAATGAGTCATCTCTTGGCATCAGGTGGCCAAAGTATTGGAGTTTCAGCTTCACCATCAGTCCTTCCAATGAATATTCAGGACTGATTTCCTTTAGGATGGACTGGATCTTCTTTCAGTCCAAAGGACTCTCAAGAGTTTTCTCTAACACCACGGTTCACAAGCATCAATTCTTTGGTGCTCAGCTTTCTTAATAGTCTGACTCTCACATCCATACATGACTACTGGAAAAACCATAGCTTTGACTAGACCTTTGTTGGCAAAATAATGTCTCTGCTTTTTAATATGCTGTCTGGGTTGGTCAGAGCTTTTCTTCCAAGGACCAAGTGTCTTTTAATTTCATGGCTTCAGTCACCATCTGCAGTGATTTTGGAGCCCCCCAAAATCAACTCTGTCACTCTTTCCATTGTTTCCCCATCTATTTGCCATGAAGTGATGGGACCAGATGCCATGATCTTAGTTTTCTGAATGTTGAGTTTTAACTCAACTTTTTCGCTCTCCTCTTTCATCAAGAGGCTCTTTAGTTCTTCACTTTCTGCCAAAGAGTAGTGTCATCTGCATATCTGAGGTTATTGATATTTCTCCCGGCAATCTTTTTTTTTTTTTTTTAGATCTTCATGTATTTATTTTTGCTTTTTTTTTTTTTATTGTTTTTGCCATACAATGACATGATATCACCATGGGTTTACATATGCTTCCCCTCCAGAACCCCCCTCCCTCCTCCCTCCCCCCCGGGAAATCTCGCTGCACCAGCCCCAAGCATCAATCCTGGGCTGGCGATTGATTAGACATATGATAATTAACTTGTTTCAATGCCATTCTCCCATATCATCCCACCCTTTCCCTCATCCACAAAGTCCGCGAGTCTATTCTATACATCTGCGTTCCTTTTGCTGTCTCGCATGTTGGGTTCTCGTTACCGTCTTTCTAAATTCCATATATATGCGTTAATATACTGTATTGTTGTTTTTGCTTCTGGCTTACTTCACTCTGGATAATGGGCTCCAATTTCGTCCATCTGAGTAGAATTGCTTCAAATGAATTTTTTTTTAATGCTGAGTAATATTCCATTGTGTATATGTACCACAGCTTTCTTATCCATTCGTCAGTTGATGGGCATCTAGGTTGCTTCCATGTCCTGGCTATTGTAAACAATGCAGCGATGAACATTGGGGTACACGTGGCTCTTTCAATTCTGGTTTCCTCGGTGTATATGCCCAGCAGTGGGATTGCTGGGTCATATGGCAGGACTATTTGCAGCTTTTTAAGGAACCTCCACACTGTTTTCCATAGTGGCTGTACTAGTTTGCATTCCCACCAACAGTGTAAGAGGGTTCCCTTTTCTCCACATCCTCTCCAGCATTTATTGCTTGTAGACTTTTGGATGGCAGCCATTCTGACTGGTGTAAAGTGGTACCTCATTGTGGTTTTGATTTGCATTTCTCTGATAATGAGTGATGTTGAACATCTTTTCATGTGTTTGTTAGCCTCTCCCGGCAATCTTGATTCCAGCTTGTGCTTCATCTAGTCCAGCATTTCTCATGCTGTACTCTGCATATAAGTTAAATAAGCAAGGTGACAATATACAGCCTTGACTTATTCCTTTCCCAATTTGGAAGCAGTCTGTTGTTCCACGTCCAGTTCTAACTGTTGCTTCCTGACTTGCATACAGATTTCTCAGGAGGCAGTAAGATGGTCTGGTAGTCCCAGCTCTTTCAGAATTTTCCAGTTTGTTGTGATCCACACAGTCAAAGGCTTTGGCAGTCAATAAAACAGATGTTTTTCTGGAACTCTCTTGCTTTTTCAGTGATCCAGCACATGTTGGCAATTTGATCTCTGTTTCCTCTGGCTTTTCCAAATCCAGTTTCAACATCTGAAGTTCATAGTTCACTTACTGTTGAGGCCTGGCTTGGGGATCTGCATTCAGTAACTTTTAAACACCCAGTTGACCCTTGAACAATGAGGCTAGGGTTGCTGACCCTTTGTAGTTGGCCTGTGTAACTTACAGTTGGCCTTCTACACAGGCCAACTATAACTTACAGTTGGCCTTCTATATGTGGTTTTTCTTAATTCGTGGTTCCACATTTGTGGATTCAACCTACTGTGGGTCATGTAGCACTGTCGTGTGTGTGTGTGCTCAGTTGTGTCTGACTCTTTGCAACCTCATGGACTGTAGCCCACGAGGCTCTTCTCTTCATGGGATTTGCCAGCCAAGACTAATGGAGTGGGTTGACATTTCCTTCTGCAGCATTGTGGTACTTACTATTAAAAAAAAATCCCTGTAAAAGTGGACTTGTACACTTCAAACTGGTGTGAATGACAGTACTTTTAAAAAAAAAATTTAACTGGAGAATTTCTTTACAATGCTGCATTGGTTTCTGCTGTACAACAAGGGGAGTCAGCTCTAAGTTTACACATCTCTCTTCCCTCTTGCGCTCCCTCTCTCCCCATCTCACCCCTCTAGGTCATCACAAAGCACTAGGCTGAGGCTCCCTGTTACATAGCAACTTCCCATTAGCTATTTTAACACATGATGTGTATACCTTTCACTGCTACTCTCAATTTGTTCCCCTCTCTCCTCTTGTTACCTATGGTCACTGTGCTGTACATTGTATTCTCTGGACTTATTTGCATAGCTGCAGGTTTGTATCTTATGACACCTTCACTCATTTTGCTCACCCAGGTCACCACCTGCCTCTGGCAATATCTGTTCTCTGTACCTGAGTTCAGTTTATTTTAGATTCTACATATAAGTGAATTTATACAGTCTTTATCTAACTTCTTTCACTTAGGATAATGCCCTCAGGATCCATGTTGTGGCAAATAACAAGATTTCCTTTTTTAAAAAATGGCTGAATATTCTGGTCCTTGTGGGCCACACGTAACACTGTATGCATGCATCCATCCATCCATGGTCACGTATTTTCACATCATGACTACTGTAAATAGTGCTGTTTTAAACATGGGTGCAGGTTATCTTTTTAAGATAAAATATTTCATTTACTTCACATAAGTACTCAGAAGTGGAATTGCTGCATCATATTCTAAGGTTTTAAATTTCTGAGAAATCTCCAGTCTTCCATAATGGTTGCACCAATTTACATTCCTGCCAACAAGGCATGATGGTTCCCTTTCCTCTCTTCTTTGCTAATGTTTGTCTTTTTGGTAGTATTCTAACAGGTATGAGGTGGTATCTCACTGTGGTTCTATATTGCAATCCCCTGGTTAATCATGGGCATCTCTTTGTGTACCTGTTGGTGTTACTTATATCTTCTTTGGGAAAATGTCTATTCGGATCTTCTACTTTTAGCTATTGAGTTGTCTGAATTGTTATTTTTTGGATATAAATCCATCAGATATGTAATTTGCAAATACTGTCTTCCATTCTTTAGGCTGCCTGTTCATCTTATTGATGGTCTCCCTTGCTGTGCAGAAAAGCGTTATGTGGATGCCCAGTTTTTCCAGTGCCATTTATTGACAAGATTGTCCTTGTCCCACTGCATATCCTTGCCTTTGTCACAAATTGACCGTTTACTTGTGGGTTTATTTCTGGGCTCTCTTCTGTTCCATTGATCTATGTGTTTGTTTTTATGCCAATGTACTACACTGTTTTGATTACTATAGATTCATAATATAGTCAGAAAGCAGAAAAGTGTGATGATTTCAGGGACGTTCTTGCTTTAGCTATTGAAGGTGTTTTGTGGTTCACTTTGGGGAACAGGATGAGTAAAAGCAGAGGAAGAAAGGATTAGAGAATAAGACAGTTGGAATATTCGAGAGAGAATACCGTTGACAGTTTTATTGCACAATGCTCTCTTGAACTAATCCTGCTAAATCCTTTGCTGCATGTTTCATAACACCTCAATCCTTGTGCACATTTTATCTACCTATGCACTAGAAAAATAAGATTCTATTTTTCTACTACAGCATATAAAAAAAGGGTTGAATTTTCACCAATTTAGAGGGCATTTTTAGAACGGATTGACAAAGCTAAGGTTGCAAATTCTCATTTTAGTTCTGCTAAAAGATGAATATATTTTTTTTCTTGCACATTAAGAGGCAAGTAAGCTTATTATCACTAGAGCCTGTGGGAGAGCACAAAGTGGTATACACTCTGGCTGTGTCTCTCCTGTAATCTCTGGTAAAGTCTGGCTACTACCATGGTGGTAAGACTGGAACACTTATGTCACTATGCAAATATTAGCCATGTGATGAGTATGCAAGTAATTAGAACTGAGAGGGAATGTCAGGCTGTGACTTCTGCACTCTTGCCCAGGGAAAAACAGGTGTGTGTGATGGCCGAGCTAAGTACAAGAACTGGTTTCAACCTGTGGAATGTGGTATAATCCCTAGGGACCACACCTGGGGCATTACAGGTATACCTTAAACACTTGGCATTCCGCACCAGATACCTGGGTGAATATGAGAAGTACTGAGACCCATGCAAGTCCTTCCTGTCCTCTGCTGTGTTTTCTGATGTCTTTGTTAAGAACTCATAAGGAAAAAGATTGATATGGCTTACACTCAATACAAGTGGGTTTAAGTTCTGAAGGATGGGTAGAATTTTGATTGTGAAAGATAAGTCATGAAAAATGAAGGAAATTGCATAACCAAAAACAGAAATCTTTTTTTGTGTCTTTCTCAAATTAACTGAGCAGACTCTGCAATCATTGGTATGAAAGACTAGGAAGGGAACACTGGAATAGATTATGCAGAATGGGCTGCAAGAATGAAAGTTAAGTTTTAATGTTAAGAATCAAAGACTACACCTGACATACTGAGGTACTCTAGGGGCACCCAGACCTTCCCACCATTAGTAGGTTACAGTAGTCAACCATTTCCTACAAGAAACTCAAGACCTAGGCCAACATGCTTCTGTATCTTTTGCAAACACAATCTAGTGACATCACTTATAGGATTTAAAATTCCTAAAAGTATACATCTCCAGTCATAGACTTCTTTCTGTAAGATCTCCATGACTGTTCAGAACATGAAAGTTTAAACCATTCTTCCTTAGGAAACAGAAATTTCTACAACTATTTTAAGTTTAGTATCAACATTACTTGTAGCCATTATGTTGAACCTTCAAAATAAAAAGGTATTGATCCTGACTAACTGCAGTTAAGACAAATACTAATTAGTAAAACCTTTGGTAATTTAAGTTTCCAAATCTGTAAAAGGGGAACAAAGTTCTTCCAGGGTGGTTGTGAGGATTATCTAGAAGAAAAACACAGGGCACTTGGTGTTTACCATAATGAAGTTAGTGATGTTGGCCCTTCTCTTACACTGATCAGATTTGAGGCACTGATTACTTAAAAATGATGACACCTATAATAACATGCTTTCTCAACAACAGCTGAGGGATTGTGTGCAATATAAAGATCTTTTTAATATTTTAATAGGCTTATGATGAAGTGAGAGGGAAAAGACAGCATCACATTGAAAATGGTTGAATTGGGGGGCGGGGAACCACAGGATGAGGCTGTAAAAGCCTGCTCCTACTAAATGATAAACATTCTGCGAGACATTTTAGAAATGCCACAGTCTTCATCATGTATTCCCAGACTGACAAAACTTTTCCTTCAAGTACACAACGATATGGTAGACAGTTAACAGGACTTTTTACTGAAAGTCTAATAACTGGTAAGGTGTAGAGCACTCTAGAAATGAAACTTGACTGTTACGGCCGATTTAATTATATGTCATGTGAAGGCTATTTTATGTTGTTGCAAATAGGTTTTTTGGTTTAATTTTAGCTATAAAAGTCACTCAGTCATGTCCGACTCTTTGCAACCCAGGAATTCTCCAGGCCAGAATACTGGAGTGGGTAGCCTTTCCCTTCTCCAGGGGATCTTGCCAACCCAGGGGTCGAACCTGGGTCTCCTACATTACAGGCGGATTCTTCACCAGCTGAGCTACAAGGCAAGGGAAGCCCTTATTTCAGCTATATAAGCTGTCTAAAGATGGTGTAATAATTTTTTTCCTAGTTGAGTTTTTCACACCAGTGATTATCCTTGTTTTTGTACTTCGAAAAAAATATTTTTATAAGGCAAGTTCCAGTCTGGAATTTTGGTTTTGCTCCTGCTAATGCTTTCACCAGCTACACTTGCAATTGATAACTAACTTGTCTCTACTGAAATGAACGCATGTTCTAATTTCCTTTGCAAGGAACACAGTACTCTTTCAAAATGCTTATCTAGTCTCTTCATATTGTGAGCTTAGTAGCTTACAATTGCTATTGTGAGCTCTAGCAGTTATTACTCACATTGAGTTTTAAAATGAATTTATTAAAGAAGAATGGTCCTAGGAAGGCAACGTTTGATTTGTCATTTAAAAAAAAGTTCTGTTTCTTCATGCTGTATAATAAAGAGGGTACAGAGTTATGAGCTTCTTTCTATTGGAATTCTCTGATAGTATAGCACAGAGTAGTCATTTCTGCAATGCTAGAATAAATTAAAGTCTCTATGCTTCTCTTCAAAAAGCGACGAACAGTAACAGGATGGCATTAAAAAGCCGTTTCTTTTTCTATTCATTCTGTAGTATTGGAGCCAGTATCTAGGAAACAGAGGAGAAAAAGAGTAAATTCAAGAAGCAACTTAAATATTTCGAGAAAATCTTTCAAAAGTAAAACAGGAACTAATGGTGCTGAAGAAGGGGAGATAAAAAGCTGACCACAGGAGTATCTTCTGTACTTGAATGCCGTTTTACCTTAATGGGAAAGTCAACCTTTAGCCTCAATATTTACATTAAGAAAAATCAAGTTATACTACATTTGGTTTATATACTTTTTTTCAGGTCCTCTACTTTCCCAAAATTTAAAACCACAAAGGACAATAATGTATAATCAGAAGAAATTTGTATTTAATTCCTGGTGAGAAAACCCCCCCAAATTCTAGTCACTATCCCTTTTTCTCTGCTTCTCTATTAGGAACTGAACTGTATTTCAGAAAGCTGACCTGTAGAAAAAATGGTTTTATTTCACAGTGGCACTGCATTTACCTGGTTAGGAATGGTATTATTACTTAATCTCCTACCTCTAACTGCCACAGCCATTTATATGTTAATAACTGTTTTTTTTCTGCTGACATAGAGGAACATGGAACACAGTCTAAACTTTTCTTGAATAATCAACAATTTCTTCTTTGAAAAGCAACCACTTATACTGTGCTGTAACTGAAGCAAGCTCCTCAGAAGCCACTGAAGGAGGTAAGGCTGATTTGTACTTTACATCCACTAAAGTTTGAGAAAGTAAGATACATCTTTTATCTTTAAGAAGTAACAGAAATATACTTTAAGGATCACTTATAAGTAAAATACATATGCTTACACAGACTCTTTGATATTAAGTTTGCTCAGGGGCCTTCACTGACTTTTTGGTTATTAAATATGTTTCAAATAATTGAAACTGGCACTCTGCTAGTCTGTATCTGTGCTGTCCAATATGGCACAGGTGGTTAAAGTTAACTAATAAAAATGAGACCATTAAGTATCTCAGCTACCCTAACCCATTTCAAGTGTTGAATATCAAATGTGGCCACAGGAAAGTACAGACAGAAAACTTCCATCAGGATGCTGATCTATATAATTAACTCATTTTGGTAGAGGTCTAAAAATCACACAGTAATGCTCAAATTGTATAGTAAAAGTTTGAAAACCTAACGGTTATAAGGATGCTATTAGCCTAAATTATAAGAAGGACTTGGAAAAAAAACCATTATCTGACATACAGAAATGTTATCATTTGTGATCCAGGAGCTATTTTTTAAACAGACTTTGTTGTTGTTGTTATAACAAGGACCAAAGTATATGAATAACTATATAAGTCATCCTAAAGTTCTTAGAATGATTATTCCTAGTTAACGTTCTGAAATGTACAAGCCACTATAATAGCTCATTTTAGAGACTCCTAACATCTAGAAAAGACAATTTCTTTAAAAAGGGAGAAAGGTATAATTTCAGGCAGCTATCAAAAATCAGGTTTAAGAGAATTACAATTAATGAGTTGTGTGAAAAATGATGTATTCACAAATGAGTATTACTATAAAGATATATATAAGTGAAGGCTAGATTATATATTCAAGTGATATGTCATCTCCAGATGATGTTACAAATGATGTCCTTTCTTCTGTGTGGTTTTTCCATCTTTATATCTTTTCAGTGATTAGAGCGTTTCTTTGAAACCCAAATGATAACAATAAAAACCTAACCTATAACCCGAGAAATGTAGGGTTTTGCTTTCCACATGTGTCTTTCTCTTGCTTTTTACAACTCCCCTTCTTGGAATGTGACAGTCTTCTCTATTGAGTTTCAGGAATAACTGCTTTAAATACAAACTGTTCAGAATACAAAGTAAGTATATTTAAAATACAATTTATATTTTATTTTTGCTAACAGAAATGTTTATATCTAAAGTTAGTAAGAGGACTATTTGAGATCCGGACTTATAGAATCTGAGAAAGAAGCCGGGTCTCTAGTTGGGAGTAGATCATTAGCCAATTTCCCCCCTTATTTTCAGATGATTGTCTAAAGACGCATGAAAACAAGATTACAAGTAGCTTTGCTATCACAGTAATTAGGGTAGACACTTACTTTTACCATCACAGGCTACAATTTTCACTTTATCCACTTTAATAAGTTCTGTCACCTCTCTGAATTCAACATCATTCAATACAAAAGTCCACACGTTATCGCAGAATCTGTATGTATTTAGAGAGCCCTTTAAAACAAAACATTCAGGCAAACCATGAAAAGTCATTTTTCCCCCTCACATTTTTCTCCAGACAACTTAAGAAATCCTAACTACAAGTACATAATTCTTAAAATAGTATGGAAATTAAAATAAAGCAAGCAAGCTAGCTAAGTGTTAAAATATCATATTAAAAAAAAAATCCTAGATAAATAGGCCAAGGTAAGAGTTTATTTTAGTTAGCAGACTATTTCCAGCACTGGAAGAGCTTGCAAATTACTCACTTGAACTCTGAAGAAAAGCTGAAGGGGAATTTGAATTTGTATTTCTACTGCCCTCATGTGGTGAAATTGTGAAAATGCATTTGAATTTTTATGAAAATACTTTAAAAAAGCAACCTATTTTATTGTGTATGTTAATTCTCCAAATTTGTACAAAAGCATGGAATTCCTAGAAACGTTACTATATTAGCCCCTAATATGATATCATTATTGTCCTGCGCAACTGACATTCTTTGAATTAATTTCTTTTAGGACAAATGTGTGTCTGAACAGTAAAAGGATCTTTTTGAAGAGTGTGATGAAGGTGCAAGGATGAATGCCAGCTGAATATAATCAAAACCTGAGAGACATACACATGCACACGGACTCACAAAACACTGAAATTCAGTATCTGATAAGACATTTATATGCCCCAAACCTTCAAAGCAGAAAAAAAAAATCAGCACAAAACTGTTCCCTGCAGTGTTACCTGTAATACCAAAATGTGAGTTCTCATTAATGTCTTACAAAGTTAGGATGACTAGGGAAACTCTAATGGTTATGACTTAATTTACTAAATTCATTAAATAATAGGAATAATTACCATCCTAGGTACTAAGGAAATAATCGTAAGCAATACACATATGATCCTTGCCACTCAAGAGGTTTAGCTGAGCAGGGAAGATCATTAAAACAAGTAAATACATAGTGTGAAGTGCTACTAAGCTTGAGTTACTTGGAGTATAGCAGAGGCACCCAAGGGTGTAGAAGACAGGACAGAGAAAGCTTGAGTTCCAAAGACTAAGAGTCAAGGGAAAGAAAGGTAGGGCAGCAGAAATGACGACAAGTACTTGGAATGGGATAAGTTCCAGAAACCAGAATATGACAGGAGGTCCTAAGGTAAAAGAGATCACGAACTTTGGGAAAGGTTTCATATCCTGAGGGTATTAGGAGGTCAATGAAGGATTTCAAGCAGAGGAGTAATGTACCAAAATTGCATTTTTGGTGATGGCATGAAGACCAGACTAGAAGGGAGGTCTGATTGGAGGAAGAGGAGCCCCTAAGAAGCTGATACTTTAGCTGGCTGTGTCAAACAGGTGAAAGAGGCTGGGCAATAGCAGGAGGGGTTTCAAAAGGTAGATCGTCAAAACTTGACAACCAACTGAATATGGTCAGACAGTGAAGAGAGAAGTCTTTGTTATTCGCAAGTTTCTGGCTCGTGTAACAGTGCATTCATAGAAAAAGCTAGTTGGAGAGGAAAGTTAAATTTGAGTTTGAGCAACAACTTACTGTACCCAGTGAACAGCTGGACTGTAAAAGCAAGCATGAGAGAATACCAGCTTTAAAGTCACAGGCTGGATGAGATCATGAGAGGAGCCTATGTGAAGCCCTAGATGACCCCTTTGGAAAACCAACAATTAAGTGACACAGACAGTAGGAAAACTACAAAGGAGCCTGAGAGGGGGGTCAGAGAGTAGAAGGCAAGCTAGAACAGTATGGTTTGAAGGGAAGCATGGGTTTCAAGAGATTAATCAACAGTATTACTGACTGTGCATTGGGTTTATCAATAAATAACTTGGCAAGAGAAGTTTCAGTAGAGGAGTGGGATTAATGCACTGAAAATCACTCAGAACATATTGTTAAGTAAAAAGACATAGAGTTCTAAGTGTAAAAATTTTTTTTCTAAAATTAGATCTATTCTTTTGAGCCTTTTGGAAGGCTGAAAAACCAAATGCCAACCTTAGTGTTCGTTTCTGGCATCCCCGAGTGTGTGTATAATCCACGATCCTATCAACGTGCAGGTTACTGTCATATCCAGCAGGTGGTAGCTGTGTCAATAATGTGAACTAGGCAGAGGTCACTGTGATTTATGATTAGCATGTGAACATTCGAATATGCTGACATTCAATACTTTATATTCAAAATACTCCTTGTATATAAGAATATGTGGTTACACTGCATCTTTAATACACATTTCCCCCACGTTTTTTTACATATATGTATAACTAACACTTTTTAAATCCTTTAAAAAGATCCAGACTAGAAATTTACAATAACTAGGCGATCACTCAGACTTTGTGAACCCTATGACTCCATAAACAAATTCTCTATATGGGCTAAAGTTTATGTACCAACATGGCTCAATTTAAAGGATCAAGTTTTGAATGACAAACCAGACAGATGTGAATGTATGACTGTACCAAAAAGAGCTAACTTTGCCAGAATTACTACTGTTCAAGAATCTACCGATAAAATTTTATAAAGACGTATTTTACTCTAGATAATTGTTAGGCATGTGAAACTGGTGTGACTTGTGTACAAACATAAAATGCATGCAGATTTTATCCCTTCATGTAAATAAGGCAAATGCGGCCCTGCCTTCTTTTGCCCTCTATACCCGATATCCAGAACAATGCCTTGTACTAACAGGCATTGAAATGCTTGCTCAATAAATGGCATTTTATGTCTTTTGTGTTTTTCATCACCAACTAAAACCAAAAACCCCAAACAAGGATGTTCTCTTAGATGCAAATTAACATCTATGCTCTTTTTATATGATGATTTTCAAATCTTTGAATTTACTATCATATTAAGATTTTGTTCAGTTAGGGCTTCCTAATGATTCCCATGAGACCTAGCTACCAGAAGAGACCATTATCTGCCAACAGGTCTGCCAACAGGCCATGTTATCTAAGGGTAAGTGGGACGCAACATGAAGTTTCTAGAAATTGCATTATTCGTCCCTGGCCAGAGTTTAAAAATCATAACTGATCCTTAGAGATTACTCTCACTTACCTTCAATCCTGAAGATATTGTTTCAGACATCTGAAATCTCAGTAACTCTTCAGGGAAGGTAGCCAAACATACATAGGCTGATTTGTGAAATAATAGAATAAAATTCCAAAAACAACTGTGTCTCACATTAAGTGGATGAACTGGTGGATATATCATTTAAACATAAAACAGGACTCAGTTAAGTCATCTCTTTCCATGGTTAAGAAACACAGAGGTATTGTAAAAATCACTATTGTAACAACCATGGTGCAGCGTCTGGATTTAAGAATATATCCTTACCCTGAAATTGACTCGGTTCCTGACCCTCTGTGCCAATGCTGAATTTATAGCCTTATCAAACTGAAGTAGAACTTGGAGGGCAAGCTGGGGGGTAATCTGTTGAGACTGAGAAAAAATAAAGGTCATGAATCCTCTTTGGCAAGAACATTAAAAGACAAAAATAAAAACATATGAGTTATCATTTAAAATTTAACTAAGGTTAAGCAGAGCCTCCAAACTTGAATCCCTTGTTCTTTTTTTTGCAATAACAGGCAATTAATAAGCAAAACCTGACAGTATTTTCTTACACTATTTTGAAACATAATTTTGAAAAGAAAACATACAGTGATGTTACAACATCAGGACAAAATTTCATCTATCACTCCTTCACAGTATCTGGAAGGACGTTTTCACCGATAAATTGAAGGAACCAAGTCTTGAGAAAAAACCTGGGATCACTAATATGTTAAAAAAAAAAAATCTAATAAGCATCACCAAAGTTCAAGATATATGAAAATAAATGGAAATACACAATATGTTCTTGGATGAGAAGTTTATGTAAAAATGCTAATTTTCCTAATATTAAAAATATGATTTCAAAATTCTAATTTACATCTCAAGATTTGCATTTACTTGTCTACAGTTAAAGCTACACACAATATGCTGTTTTCATAATTGTGAGAACAAGAATTACTATGCTTCCAAGTCACTTCAGTCGTGTCCGACTCTGTGCGACCCCACAGACGGCAGCCCACCAGGCTCTGCTGTCCCTGGGATTCTCCAGGCAAGAACACTGGAGTGGGTTGCCATTGCCTTCTCCAGTGCATGAAAGTGAAAAGTGAAAGTGAAGTCGCTCAGTTGTGTCCGACTCTTCGTGACCCCATGGACTGCGGCCCACCAGTCCCAGGCTCCTCCGTCCATGGGATTCTCCAGGCAAGAACACTGGAGTGGCGTGCCACTGCCCTCTCCACAGAATTACTATACATCCATCCAAACAAAAATGCTGATTTTTAGTTTCTCACCTGTATAAGCTCATCGAGGCTCTCCTGAAGACTGTTTCCCAATGTGGTATTTCTGTACAACTGATATGCCATGGCTCAGGAGGGAGGAATTCTTTTTCTTATTCAGGCTTGCATTGATGTCCTAAAAATTTAATATGAAAGTATTAAAAAAAATCATAAATCTCGTATGTAATAGTCTACTTCTATATTCAAATATACACTATTAGTGGGTTTCCCTGATGGCTCAGTGGGTAAAGAATCTGCCTGCAATGGAGGAGACACAGGCAACATGGGTCCGATCCCTGGGTTGGGAAGATCCCCTGGAGGAGGAAAATAGCAACCTATTCCAGTATTCTTGCCTGAAAAATCCCATTGACAGAGGAACCTGGTGGATTACAGTCCAAAGGATCACAAAGAATTGGACATGACTGAGTGACTCAGCACATACTATATATACTATAACTTAGGAATTACAAGGAATGGTTAAAAATGATTTTTCTGTTTTTCTACTGTTTCAACATAGGCATTTACACTCCTTTATACAAAGAGTGAGTGTATATATATACTTATATATACACCTTTATCATTTTTTTCAAACATCTACCTTTTGATCTACTCTGGACTTTACCATGTACCATTTTTTTCCACTCACTGCCAAGGCAGTGATTCAATCTCCAGCTCACATTTGTGTGCCTTCCCCTTCATTTTCCTGTTCTCTTAAAATGCAGTATTTATAGAGTGCCTACCAAGAAGACAGCACCGTGATAGGTATCATGGGAGAGGAAGATAAAGATACACTCTGATTCTAAATAATTTATACTTTTGGGAAGGTAAACATAAAAAAGACATACAAAAGAAATTTAACAGAGAATAAGAACTGTGACAGAGATTATACAGAGGCTGATTGAATGAGTTGGCTCACAAATCTTCCAGATTCTTCAAGTTAGGCTTTAGCCAAGCAAAGGAGGAAAGTCACCTTAGGCTGAAAAAACAGGAGTAAAGCCATGGAAGGATGAAATCATACAGTCTACAGAGAGAACTATAAATTGATCCATATTAGGGTATAGGTATATGAATAGGAAGTGGTAGGACATGAGGCTGAAAAAGATGATATGGATGGATTTGTCAGGAAAGGTGCCAGAGTTTTACCCCTGAAGCTTTCTAGGCAGGAAAGGTCAGACAAATGGGCAGCAATGTAAAGGACGTACTTGAATACAAGTTTAGAAAGAGATGAGGGATGAGGGCTTGAAGAGGAGTACAGATTCAACAAATACTGAGCTTCTACCACATGTTGCGTGTTAAGATCCCAGACCTCATGACATTTCCAGTTTAGAGATGGGCAGAAGGAGACAAGTGTACACAAGAGTAACCATCAAGGAAAACGTAGCAAAAAATCATAGCTGCCCTCACATTACCTACTTTGTGAGTATCTGATATACCTGATCATTCCTGCCCTCTCGAAGTCTGTTCTCGGGCTTCTGTGACCCCACATTTAGTCTTCTCCTCCCACCACACCGGGTACTACAGTTCCTTGCTTCCTTTGGTGGGCTGCTCCTCAGCAATCTGACTTCTAACTACTCCAGTACCCCAAGGCTTCTTATGTTTTCTCTAGATTTGTTTACTCCCTTAATTACCCTATCTAGGTATTTATCTGCTGATGACGTGCAAACGTCTTTCAGCCAGTCCGGACCTTTCAGATGCCCATGTTGCTGCACACAAAAGGGCGTCCTTGACGCTGGATGGAAATATCAAATAGTAGATCAAATTAAATTTGTCAAAAACCAAATTCTTGATATGCTTTCTTCAAAACTTTTCTGCCCCTGGTTTGCCCACCTCAATTAACAGTAAATCTAGTCTTCTAGAAAGATGGCCCCAAACCTTACAGTCAACTTCTCTCTCATCCTGCGTGCAAGCTATCAGCAAATTCTTTCAGCTATTCCTTTTGAATACAACCAGAAGCAGACAGCTTTGCCCATCTCCACTGCTAGTATTAGATCACCATCATCTAGTACTAAGATTTGTCGTTAAGATTTACAGTGATAGATAAGTAAGGGGTCACCTGCTTTCTACCCTTGTCTGTCCCACCCCTGCCTGCCCTTTGAGTTGTTACAGTGAATTTTTTAAAACAGAAATAAAATCACATCACTCATCTATCAAAACCTCCCATGGCAGCATCCTATTTCAAAGTAAAAACCAAAGTCCTCCTAATGGTTTTCAAGGCCTGAATGATCTGGGCCCTCCACTCTCTCTGGAACTTGGCTTCTTCCACCCACTCTCTCATTGACTCTGCTTCAGCCACACCAGTCCTCTGCTTCAATATGGCAAGATATTCTTCTTTAGGGCCTCGGCATTGGCTGCTCTTTTTGGTTCAACTGTTCTGTGCAGATACCTGCACGGTTTACTCTCTCATTTGATTCATATCTCTGCTCAGGTATCACTTCATCAGAAATGACTTTTGTGACCAACCTAGAAAAAAGAACTTCCCCCCTTTCCCTTTGCACGGCTTCATTTTCATTCATACCACTAACTGAAGCTGACATAAATATGCTTATCCTGTTTCCATTCTCACTAACGCAGATGTTCCCTAAAGATAGGACTTTCATTCACTTATATATTTATCATCTGGAGCAATGCCATTACACAGTATAAATTCAGGAAGTATCTGTTCCTGAATAAATAACTTGGTGATATGTCAAAATGCCAATATCAAATTGTATTGCCATTAGGTGCATATAATAGGTTTTCTACTTTACTGAAGGAAGTGAAGCAGTAAGAACTTTAACTCTCAAAACTACATCCAAGCACCTACCAGTATCTACACACTCTGCCTGTCACTAAAGTCAAACTATCCATGTTGTTACCTAAATACAATCCTTCTACCTATGTACCAGGTCCTAACCTCTCTAGACAGGATATTGTTCCAAGAATCCAATTATTCCATCTCTATCAAACTTCCCGTCTATGGATCTTTCCCACGAACAAACAGGAGCTATTTCTCTCATCTTAAAAAGTCTCGACTTGCTTTTCCCGCCAGCCTCACTTTATTTCTCTATTCCTCTATGTAGCAAAAACGCAAAATAGTTGTATTTATGGTCTTTCATTCCTTTTCTCACATTTTCTCTTAAACTTACTACTTAAAGTTTTGCCTCACGCACTGAACGGAACAGATTGTGAAGGTTATCTCTGGCAATGCTACAACTAATAATCCTCAACTCTCAGTTCTCACCAGACTTAAACATTTGGCAAAGCTGACTGTTCCCTCCTCTTAAAGGATCTTGTTTTAGTTACTGGGACAGTATACTTTTAGGGTCGTTCTCTTAAATTTACTGGTCCCTTCCTTCTCAATATTGTTTGCTAGTTGATGCTCTTCTCCCTTAACTCATAATTTCACAAGACACCTCCTTGGTTCTCTGACTTTCTGTCTACACTCATTCCTTGCTCCTATCACTTTTTGTCTCATGGCTTTACACACCATTGCTGATGATCCCCAAATTCATATACTAGCACAGACCTTGCCCTGAACTTATTCCTGGATCCAGCTGCCTACTCAACATCTCTATTTGTTGTTCCTATCTCAGTTGATAAAACTCCATACCTCTATGGGCTTAGGCAAAAACTGGTGAAGTTGTTCCTGACCACCTTTTCCTACCCCTGGTCTGTCCATCTTACCTCCACATCCAACCTCTAGCATAACCTGTTAACTCTACTTTCAATATGGATTCGGAATCCAGCCATTTCTCACCATTTTTACTGTTATTACCCTGATGTCTGCCACTATCAACTGTCATTGGGATTACTGAAATAGCTTCCTAACTGGGTTCCTGATTTCCATGCTTCTAGTTCTAATCCCAACTCAACAGTCAGGTGCTCTTCTAGAAGACAATATTTCTCTTCTTTGCGCAAAACTCTCATGTAGCGCCACCCAATTTCGACAGGTGACAGTGGAGAGTTCTAACAAAATGTAATCCACTGGAGGGAATGGTGAGAACCTCACAAACTGTATAAAAAGGCAAAAATATATGACACGGAAAGATGAGCCCCCAAGGTCAGAAGATGTCCACTATACTACTGGGGAAGAGCGGAGGACAGCTACTAACAGCTCCAAAGAGAATGAAGCGGCAGGCCAAAGTGGAAATGACACTCAGTTATGGCCGTGTCTGGTGATGAAAGTAACATCCAATGCCGTGAAGAAGAAGTATTGCATAGGAGCCGGGAACATTCATAGGGCCATGAATCAAGGCAAACTGGACATGGTCAAGCAGGGGATGGCAAAAGGAAACATCCACATTTTAGGAATCAGTGAACTAAAATGGATGGGAATGGGTGAATTTAATTCAGATAACCATTGTATCTACTACTGTGAGCAACAATCCCGTAGAAGAAATGGAGTAGCCCTCATAATCAACAAAAGTCCGAAATGCAGTACTTTGGTGCAACCTTAAAAATGACAGACTGATCTTGGTTTGTTTCAAGGCAAACCATTCAATATTATGGTAATCCAAGCCTATGCCCCAACCATTGACGCTTGAAGAAGCTCAAGTTGATCAGTTCTATGAAGACCTGGAAGACCTCCTAGAATTAACACCAAAAAAAGATGTCCTGTTCATCATAGGGGACTGGAATGCAAAAGTAGGAAGTCAAGAGATACCTGGAGTAACAGGTAAGTTTGGCCTTGGAATACAAAATGAAGCAAGGCAAAGGCTAACAGAATTCTGCCAAGAGAATTCACTGGTCATAGCAAACACCCTTTTTCAGCAACACAAGACATGATTCTCCACATGGATATCACCAAATGGCCAATACCAAAATCAAGACTGATAACATTCCTTGTAGCTGAAGATGGAAAAGTTGTATATGGTCAGCAAAAACAAGACTTGGAGGGCCAAAGAATTGATGCTTTTGAACTGTGGTGCTGGAGAAGACTTGAGAGTCCCCTTGGATTGCAAGGAGATCAAACCAATCAATCCTAAAGGAAATCAGTCCTGAATATTCACTGGAAGGACTGATGCTGAAGCTGAAACTGAAATTCCAATACTTTGGCCACCTGATATGAACAGCTGACTCACTGGTAACGACTTTGTCACTGGGAAAGACTGCAAGTAGAAGAACAGGTTGATGGAGCATGAGATGGCTGGATAGCATCACTGATTCAATGGACATGAACTTGGGCAAACTCCAGGAGATGGTGAGGGACAGGGAAGCCTGGTGTGCTGCAGTCCATGGGGTCACGAAAAAGTTAGAAACGACTTGGTGACTGAACACCACCACCTATTATCTCAATGACCTCATCCACCATCTCCCCCTTGTTCTTGCCCTTCTCCAGACACAATGGCTTCCTTATTCTTCTTACATGTTCCTGCTTATGGAACCCTTGGTGACAGCTGTCTTTTCTACCTGGAATGATCTTCCCCTGGATATCCACTTGGTTTTCTTAATCCCTTTAAGAACTTAATGGGGCCTAAACAGACCACATATTTAAAATCCCACCCCCACCTCCACTCTGCAGCTCTCAATCTCCCTCACTCTGCTCTATTTCTTTGATGGCACCATGACCTTCTAATACATGATATAGTTTTCTTATTTTATGTTTACTTTTCTGCATCCTCCAGGAGAATGTAAAACCTACCTGAGCAAGGGTTTTTATCTGCTTTTGTTCACTCAAGTAAACCAGGCATTGAGAAGAAACATTACCTGGCACATAATGGAAGAAAATTAAACATCTGTTCAAAAAATAAATGAAGGCAAAAAACCAGTAAGCATAATGTGTGGGGTAGATTAGGGGGATAAAGAGGACAAGATATAAACTTGACAAGAGTATAGAATCTTGTGTCCTCCCTATTTCCCATTTAAGTCCAAGAGTTACCTAGAAATAACTAGACGTTACTAATGAATTATCAGAAGTAGAAATAAACAATCCTGTTTGCAATTGCCTCAAAAATAACAAACTATGTAGAAACAAATTTAGCCAAAGAGGTAAAAGACCTGGATATTGAAAACTGCAAGACAATGATGAAAGAAACGAATATGATACAAATAGACAGAAATTCCATGCATGTGGATTGGAAGAATCAATATTATTAAAATGTCCATACTACTTAAAGCGATTTACAGATTCAACACAATTCCTATCAAAATTCCAATGGCATTTTTCAAAGACATAGAACAAACAATCCCAAAATTTATATGAAACCACAAAGGCCATCTTGAGAAAGAAGGACGAAGTTGGAGGCATCACATCTGCTGACATCTAACTCTATAATGAAGCTACTGTAATGAAAACAGTATGCTGCTGCCAATAAAAACAGATGTACAGATGAATGGAAGAGAATAAAGAGCCCAGAAATAAACCTATGTATGTATGGTTGATTAACTTATGATAAAGGAGACAAGAATGTTGTACATGGGGAAATGACAGTCTGTTCAATAAAGGGTGCTGGGAAAACTGGGCACCCTCATGACAAAATAATGACACTGGACCACTATATTACACCATACACAAAACTAAACTCAAAATGGATTAAAGGCTTGAAATATAAGACCTAATACTATAAAACCCTAAAACTCCTAGGAAAAAAAACAGATAGTAAGCTCCTTGATACAGACCTTGGCGATGATTTCTTGAATCTGACATCAGAAACAAAAGCAAGAAAAGCAAAAATAAATAAGTGGGATAGGATCATATTAAAAAGTTTATGCACAACAAAGGAAACCATAAAAAAATGAATAGGCTACCTACTGAATGAGGGAGAATATTTTCAAATCATACATCTCATATGAGGCTGATATCCCAACTATATAAAAACACAAAAGTCAATAGCAAAAACCCAAACAATCCCAGTAAAAAAAATGATAAATCACATATGTAATAAAGTCTATTTCATGTATTCCAATGTATACTATTAGCTATTATCAAAAAGACAATTAATAGCAAATATTGGAAAGAATGTGAGTTAAAGGGAACCCTTGTGACTTGCTGACAGGAATGTAAACTGGTACAGTCATTATGGAAAACAGTATGGACGTTTCTCAAAAAAGTAAAATAGAACTCCCATATGACCCAACAATTCCACTTTAGAGTACTTATCAAAAGAAAAAGAAAACCCTAACTGGGAAAGATATATGCACCCCCATGTTCACCCCATGTATTCACAACAGTCAAGATTTGAAAACAACCTAAGTGTCCATCAAAACTGGAATGAATACAGACACTGTGGGATGGGAGACAAGATGGCAGAGTAGAAGGACATGAGTTCACTTCCTCTCACAAAAACACCAAAATCACAGCTAAATAATTGGAACAGACCAAAACAAATTTTCTATATCCCCACACAAAGAAGCTGGGATACTGGGATCATAGGATACTAGATCAGACCTGCATGCTGGTACTGGAGGGCCTCCGACAGAGGTGAGTAGTGACGGTAGCTCCTTCTGAGGACAAAGAAGGGTGGCAGGAGTTCTGGAGAGTACTCACTGGTGTGAGCCCTTCTGGAGGCAGACATTTTCTTTCTGGACAGCCTGTGGGCCCCAGTATGGGGATGCCTCAGGTCAAACAATCAACAGGGCAGGAACACAGCGCCACCCACTGGCAGACAGGTTGTCTAAAGTCTTCCTGAGCCTACAGTTTCCTTCTAAACACACCCCTTGACAGGGCCCTGTCCACCAGAGCGACAGTCTTTCCCATCAGGAGGCTCGTAAAAGTCTCTTAGATCAGCCTCATCCAAAAGGGAGCAGACAGCAGAAATATGAACTACAACTCTGCAGCCTGTGGAACAGAAACTGCAATCACAAAAAGTCAGATAAAATGAGACAGGAGAGAAATATGTCCCAGATGAAGGAACAAGGTAAAGCCTCAGAAGGGGAGCTAGGCAATCTACCCAAAAAATATCTCAGAGTAATGATAGTAAAGATGATTCAAGATCTTGAAAAAAGAATGGAGGCACAGGCCAAGAAGATGCAAGAAATGTTTAACAAAGACCTAGAAGTTCTAAAGAAGAAACAATCTAAAATGAACAACACAATAAAATGACATGAAAAATACTCCAGAAGGAATTGATAGCAGAATAAATGATGCAGAAGAACAGAGAAGTGAGCTGGAAGACAGAATGGTGGAAATCTCTGCCATGGAGCAGAATAAACAAAAAATAACAAAAACAAAAAACGAGGACAGTTTACGAGACCTCTGGGACAACGACAGACACACCAGCATTCGCATTATAGGGGTTCCAGAAGGAGAAAAGAGAGAGAAAGGACCTGAGTAAGTATTTGAAGAGGTAGTAGCTGAAAATATCCCTAATATGGGAAAGAAAAAAAGACATCCCAAGTCCAGGAAGCAGAGTCCCGTATAGTATAAACCCAAGGAGGAATACACCAAGACACACAGTAATCAAACTGACAAAATTTAAGATGAAGAATATTAAAAACAACAAAGGAAAAACAACAAATGAAATACAAGACAAATCCTGTAAGGCTATCAGCTAATTTTTCAGCAGAAACTCTGCAGTAGGGAGAGGCAAAATACATTTAAAGTGATGAAAGGGAAGAACCGACAACCAAGAATATTTTACCCAGCAAAGCTCTCATTCAGATTTGACAGCAAAATCAAAAGCTTTACAGATAAGCAACAGCTAAGAGAATTCAGTGCCACCAGACCAGTTGATAAAGGAACTTCTCTAGGTGGAAAAGACTGCAACTAGAAACAAGAAAATTATTATTGGTAAGTTCACAGGTAAAGGTAAAATACAGTAAAAGTAGGAAATCATTCACACACAAATATGATACTAAATCCAGCAATCATGAGTAGAGTACAAATGCAGGAAAATGGAAACACATTTGAAATTAAAAGACCAGCAACTCATGGTAACTGCAAACTGAAAATCTACAATAGATACACACAAAAGGAATCCAAACACAATTCTAACTATCATATCACAAGAGAACAAAAGAAGAAAAATAAGACTGTCAAAAACAAATCCCAAACAATTAAGATAGCAATAAAAGTGAAAGTGAAGTCGCTCAGTTGTGTTCGACTCTTTGCAACCCCATGGACTGTAGCCAACCAGGCTCCTCTGTCCATGGGATTTTCCAGGCAAGAGTACTGGAGTGGGTTGCCATATCCTTCTCCAGGGGATCTTCCTGACTGAGGGATCAAACCCAGCTCTCTCATGTTGTAGGCAGACGCTTTACTGTCTGAGCCACCAGGGAAGAGGGTAATAAGAACATGCATATAGATATACTTTAAATTAAATGGATAAATGCTCCAACCAAAAGACACAGATTGGCTAAATGGATACAAAAACAAGACCTGTATGTGTGCCATCTCCAAGTGACCCACTTCATAAGTAGGGACACATATAGACTAAAAGTGAAGAAAACACAGGCAGCGTACTCTTTGACATAAATCACAGCGATATCTTTTGGGATTCACACCCTACAGCAATGAAAACAAAAACAAACAAATAAGACCTAATTAAATCAAAAGCTTTATACAAAGAAACCATAAACAAAACTAAAAGACAACCCACAGAATGGAAGAAGATATTTGCAAACAAAATGACCAACTAGAGATTAATCTCCAAAATACACAAACAGCTCATGCAGCTCAACATCAAAAAACCCAACCAACCCAACCAAAAAATGGGCAGATCTAAATGGATGGTTCTCCAAATAGGGCTTCCCTGGTGGCTCAGTTGGTAGAGTCCATGTGCAATACATAAGAGACGTGGATTCAATCCCTGGGTTAGGAAGATCCCCTGGAGAAGAAAATGGCATCCCACTCTAGTATTCTTGCTTGGGAAATCCCACAGACAGAGGAGCCTGGCAGGCGGCAATCCATGGGGTTGCAAGGGTCTGACATGATTTAGCAACTAAACCTTCGGCACCAAACCGGACAGAGAGATGGCCGAGAAGCACACGAAAAGATGCTTAAAATTGGAAAAATGCAGAACAAAGCTGAAATGAGGTATCACTTCACACCAGTCAGAATGGCTATCAGAAAAAGAATCTGGAAATAATAAATGCTGGAGAAGGTGTGGAGAAGAGGAAACGCTCCTGCACTGATGATAGGAATGTAAATTAGTGTATTCATTATGGACAATAGCGTGGAGTTTCTTTAAAATAACAAAAAAAAACCCAACTAAATATAGAACTACCACCTGATCCAGCACTCCCGCTCCTATACATGCACCCCAATGCTCATTGGAGCTTTCCAAGTGATGCAGTATGCAGTGGTCAAGAATCTGCCTGCCAAATGCTGGAGACACAAGAGAAGAGTGTTTGATCCCTAGGTTGGGAAGATCCCCTGGAGTAGGAAATGGCAATGCACTCCAGTATTCTTGCCTGGAAAATCTCATAGCCAAAGGAGCCTTGCTGGCTAGTCCATGGGGTCACACGACTGAGTAGACATGCTTACAATGTTCACTGCAGCATTATTTATTTACAATAGCCAAGACTGTTAAGTCACTCAGTCATGTCTGCCTCTTTGTGACCCCATGGACTGTAGCCTGCCAGGCTTCTCTGTCCATGGAATTCTCCAGGCAAGAACACCAAAGTGGGTAGCCATTCCTTTCTCCAGGGGATCTTCCAGACCAAGGGACCAAAGCCAAGATATGGAAGCAATCCTAAATACAGATGTGGTGCATATATACAATGGTGCATAAAAGAGCAAGATAATGCCATCTGCAGCAACATGGATGGACCTAGAGACTGTCATACTATGTGAAGTAAATGAGACAAAGACAAATAACACATGATATCACTTCTATGTGGAATCTACAAAAATGGTACAAATGAACTTATTTTCAAAGTAGAAACAGTCACAGATGTAGAAAACAAACTACAGTTACCGGCGGGATGAGGGAGAGTGATATATTGGGAGATGAGGATTGACATATACACACTATTGTATGTAAAACTGATAATACTGCACATTTCACTGTCTTTTTTTATGTTAAGAGAAAAGATATTTCTGATGAGCTAAATAAACCTCTGGAGGTAAATGAGCAGCATAGCTAATTTAGCCATTGCTGTCATCTTCAGACAGCAGTCAATAGCTTCATCTTACATTTTGTATTTCTTTGCATTGTGATGGTTTTGCATGTTAATAAAACTGAAGAAGCAGTGCAGGTGTTTTAGTATTTGTTGTATAGAAAATATAACTTTTTAAATTAAAAAATAAAAAAGTGAAAAAAAAAACTGATAATAATGACTTGTAAAGTACAGGTAACTCCACTCGGTATTCAGTAATGACCTACATGAGAGAAGAATCTTAAAAAAAAAAGTAGATATATGTATAACCTATTTACTGTACACCTGAAACTAACACAACTATATCAACCATATTCCAATTAAAAAAAAAAAAAGAACACAAAAAGATATATACACTCTTCCACTGCAGCATTATTCACAACAGTCAAGACACAGAAACAACCAAAATGTCCATTCATTGATAAATCAATAAAAAAAAAAGGTTTGGTATATATAATGGGATGATTATTCAGACACTTTGAAAAGTGAAATCTTGCCATCTGAGACAATGTTGAATGGGCTTTGAGGGCATTACACCAAGTCAAATAAATTACATCAAGTCAAATAAATTAGAGCAAGACAAATACCACATAGTCTCACTTACACGTGGAAACCAAGAAACAAAAGAAAATTAAGCTCATGGAAGATTAGGGGTAAGGGAAAAGGATGGATGAAACTACACACTTTCAATTATAAAATATAAATCATACAATTATAAATTAATAACATTTGATTATAAATTATAAAAGACATCACAGGAATATAAGACACAACACGATGACTAGAGTTAATAATATTGTATTGCGCACTTGAAAGTTGCTAAGACAGATCTTAATCCTTCATAAAAAACCTTTTTTTGCAACCATGGCGACGGGTGCTAACTAGACTTACTGGGATGATCCTTTTGCAATATGTACAAACATCTAGTCACGCTGCACACCTGAAACTCATATAGTTACATGCCAATTACACCTCAAAAAAATACGTTTACAAATAGTTACTTAAATATTTGTTAAAATTACTTGCTTTAATAGTCTTAGATTCCCAAAACCTGCTTGTGAGATGTAGTTTGAGCCACATCTTGCAGTTGAGAAAAGTAGAAGGCTCCACGTTCGGAAGCAACCCGACAGTCCTAGTCTTTCTTGAGCTAACCATCCAGTTTAAACTCATTTTAGTATGAATTCACAAGGGGTCTGAAAGCAGGCTTCAAGTGATCGAAGACACACAAGAATGGGACATTTAAAGAAAGCGACCCCTCGATACTGGGGAGGGGGGGAAATCACCCTGTAAGCTTTAAGCCATTCACCTGGCTTAAAGTACGGTGCTGGGCTGAGGGCCTTTCTCCCAAACCCCCGAGTCCCCTGGACTGTTAACTTGGCACCGGGTGTACAAGCCTCCTGGCCGCCTCCCTTTCCTTCCCATCCCAGGAGCGCCGCGGGACCATCCAGGCATCGAAATCGGTAACGGGCCAGGCCGAAAAGGCCCTCCCAGAAGACCCAAACGACGTAGTGCCTGCTCTGGAGAGCGGCAGGGAGCGCGGGCCGGTTCACCCAGTACCTGGGGAGTAGGCGCTTTCCGCCTCGGAGCGGACAGAAGTGGCGCAGCCAGGAGCTCAGCCAGAGGTACTGCTTTCCAGACGACCTCTCCCGCCGCAGCAGAGATCGCAGAGGGGGCCGACGACCCGGAAGTGCTCGCAGAACCCGGAAGTGACAAGCCGGGGGGGGGTGGGCCGAGAAGCCCCGCCCCTTCCCGCTCCCGCCGTCCACTCACGCGGGGCGATGAGAAAGCGAGGGTGCGGAGAGAGGAGCGTGGAGCCGCCGTTTTCAAGCTTCCACCGCTCATCCCACTTAGATCCCGAGCAGCTCACCAGGTTCACTACATTATCAATAAGAGAATTATAACTTTACAGACTGTCTTCACTATTAGCCACACTATTAGAAAATCTAAGGCAGTCACATTTTATGCCTGTAGTGTGTTTAGCGTAATACTGTTGAAGACCCTGTAAACGTCAGACAAACTCAAGCTTATAGCAAGAATTCCTTAATTCAAAACAGTGCGGCAATTAACTTAACAGAGCAAGCGCTTGGTTTGTGAACCATGTAGTATTTTGACTTGGGAGAATCTGTACTTAAAACCTGTGCCTAATACAAGACAAATCCTTAAATATATATTTGCACTGTGTAATCTCAAGTGCCATCCTAACTGGAACAAAGGAAGCCGGAACGTGCACAGCTGTTTGCCGTGAAGCAGTGATTACAGGAGTAAATGCAAAACAAGTGCTACCATCTGGAACCTCTGAGCAGGTCCATAGAATAAACAGGTTGTTTATGCTATGTTTTCAGCCACTTAGTGAACCCCATGACTGAACTAATTCCAAACTATGAAATACAAAGTGTGATTATAGTTAAAATAATGTTTAAAATTAAAGCAGGATGAATTCTTCACTCCTCTGAACAGGAAGCAGCACCCAAACTACAGAAACAAGAGTACAGGTCTAAAACTATTTGAAAAGCTTGCAAGATAAAACTTTGTAAAAATTCTGTAGTGAAATGGGAGACAGAAAAATGTGATAAAATGAGTCAAAAACAAACTTTACAATTAATTTATTTAAATTCATTAACGTTGCAAACATATGATGTGCAACAAATCAGGACACAAGTTATTGTATTCCTATAACAAGTCAAAGAAAATAATACATCTTAGTATCAACAAATCAAGACCAACCCTAGTATTTCTTACAGGGACCAACCACATCAACATCTTGCACACAGTTTTTAGAAGTGAATCGCTCACTGTAAAAGGAGAGCACTAGGCTACACAACATTATGTGAATAGTGGTAAAATGATCACAGAATGTTAATTGTGTCTAAATGACAGCATGTGAACTTATAGTAAGAAAAATGTTTGAATTCTTGAAATACACATATCAAAGTGCATTAGTGTCTTACGAATTCTGAATTGTGTTCCACGTGCCCCAAGGTCTGTGCAAGTCAGTGCCCTGAACATCACAAATATTTACTAGCTAGTTTTGTAAATAAAACTGTTTAAGGGGCATAACTTTAGAAAATTCAAATACAAAAAGTGCAGTGGAGTAGCCAAGTTCCTCCTTAGCTACACTGAATGTGAAAATGTATCAAAGTTTCAAAATGCAAATGTTTTACCCTCTTGCAGAATGTCTTATAAAACAGAACTAGCTATCTGAAACAATTATTTAGTAACATGAAAGCACTAAACCTTTGATTTTCTTCTGTTGTATGATGTATTAAGTGCTTTATGTAGACTTTCCATAGCATTTTTAAAGTAGTTCTCAAAACATAAGAAATTAGGTAGATCTACCATATACAGCTGCAGCAAAGTAACAGTTCTCTTCAAATTCTTGTGTCACTCCTTGCTGGTCACCACATTAGTTTTAATTACCATTTACAACTTCAAAGGAAAGTTACATTACTAGGACTCATCACTGATCTAATTTATTCAGATCTTGGGATAGGAAGAAAAGGGTGAAAGGCTCCCCAGGTAATTCTTCTTTACTATTAGAACACTGATAATCTCCCACTTCTCTTCCCCAGCTGACCTTCTCATGCAAGCATGCAGGTCTAGGTCCTTAACTTTCTGCCAGCAACTCAAATTCCACAATCCCTATTCCCAACAGAGTACTTGGTCTAACTTTTAAGTGCATTAGTTCTTCTAGATATCCCACCCTTCTGAAATCTGTGATCCATTTCTCAAATATCTATACAGGATAAGAAAAAACATAAGGCATGAAAAAACAGAATGGGGTAGCCATATCTATCTAGTTTCAGTCTATCTTCTCCTCCTCCTGATTGAGCAATGTTAGCAATTCTACACATGTAACAAGGGGCAAAGGATGAAACTCTGTTACCTTACATACAACGTTTCCAAACTCATTAGGAAAGTGGACTGTTCTACTTGATAATCCTAATGCTAATTTATCTGTCAAATGAAGAAATCTAAAAAGCCACTTTTGTATTAATTCAAACACTTCCAAATTCCCTGCCTACTCACATGACAACAGCCAGAGTAACAGAGTCATTTACAAGAAGGCTCTATCAAAAAAAGCAGATTCCTTACCTTTTTAAGTTCTGGAATTGTAGCTGAAAGACAGTCTAGCTACCTATACAAACCTGTCAACCAGCAAATTTCAATATTCAGTGTAGTTACTAAATAACGATGCCCATTTTGAAACAATACATTAAATGTTTACCAGCCATGAAATGTCAAAAGTAACCTATCCCATAACCCTACATTTTAATCTGAGCATTGTAATTGCCAACATTCCCTATTTAAACTTGCTTCTGTATGAAGAGACAAAGAAAGCAGAAGGAAATATGCATTCTCATTGGAGGTATTACCAGCCTTTGCACCCTTCACTCCACAGCCTCCTTATTCATGTATTCTGTATGTAGCCTGCAATATTCTGTAAATTCCTGCTTGATACAAAAAATGGTACTGACAGCTGCCATATATAGTACTCCCCTTAACAAGGACACATTCAGTGGCATCTTAGATAACAACTCACTTTATCCCTAGGCCCTACTTAGAATCATATTTCTTTACATATTCTCCCAATCTCGTAAAAAAGACTATTAAGCTTAAATTGTGGGATCAATATATTGACTACCCTTGGTGCTAACAAGGAATATATCCAAGAAGAAACACAAACAAATTACTTTATGAGAGACTTTTGACTAAAAAAAGAGACACTCCAAACTCAAACATAGCAAAAAATAGTGACAGAAGCATCAAATTAAACAAGTTAAATCCATGATCCCAGCAGAAAGATAAAACAACACAATTATATCTATTTACCTTAATCAGTAATGGAAAATTAAAATTGAATGATACAGGGAAAATATCACATGGCTACTAATGTCACATAGTCACATTACTATTTGTAAGTAACACATTTAATAGATACTTTTCTTCTAGCGTACTTGTTATGACCTTCAGCCTCATAGTTATGGAATATAATGGGGCAAGTCCCTGGACCAGATTCCATTAAGATATAGGTTAGAACAGGTATTCTTTTAAATCTAGTGTTTGATAGCACACCCCTTTGCTTTGTATCACATTCCCTCTGAATTTTAATCTTCTAATAGATTATAGGCTACCTCTACTTAAAAAAAGGTAGGAATATGCACCACTTTTGCAACAAGTTGTATCTATAGTCAGGAACAATGCTTGTGAAAGCAAAAGTCAATAAACACATGTTGAAACTGAAGAATTGGGTACTAAGTGCGGAGGAAAGCCACATATTAAAAAGCTCAGCCCAGTTTGAGACTACTTTTCAGATGGAAAAAAAAAATCACTTAGAGCACTCTACAAATATACATTCTAATCACAAATTCAGTATGATCCTTAATTCATAACTCTCATAAATTCAGAAGGAATGCCTAAGTTGTTAGTTTGCATTTGCAATACAAAGTATTTCTAAGATCTGAGCAAGCAATGTGGTTTTGGTTTTAGTCACTGTAAGGACAATAGTTCAGGATCTGCCTACAGCTGCTGGATCCAAGTCAAGTCAGAAGGCTCCTGAGGAAAGAGTCTCATCCTGGGAATCCTCCAGCCTCTCCCAAAATAGGACTTAGGTTAGTGTGTCAAGATTATGAGTGGGGAGGACAAAGAGTAAAGGAAATTCTCTTCTGTAATAGAAAAGTTTATACTGAAAACAGTAGTGATAAAAGTCAACCTAGGATAGAATAAATCTTGAAGGTTTAGCTCTCACTCACCTCAATTTCACTATTCTTTTCACATAAATTTACCTTATGTGAAGGGCTGGAGCATGGTATGACCCTTAAATTAGGAAAGTACTGAGTTCACCAAATATATGAGTCCCACAAGTATATTAGACCAATCTTGTTTTTGGATGATTTTGTGGGTAATTAAGTTCTACCTGGGGGCATAAGTACAATTTCAATGTAGAGTCAAGGTACTTACCAAATTAAACAAGGAGTTTACATGCTTACACCAAATGCGTCATCCACAACACCATAGTATGAAGATGCTCTAAGACTTACAAAATAACTTAGTTTACAGTACTGTCAACACAATTTAACAGAAAATGTGAAAACACACCACATCTAACTAGGTCAAACACCTGATAGGAAAGTATCTTGGTAAAGTGCCCACATTGAAAGCAGTTAAAAAAGCAGCCCTGTTTTCTAAAGAGAAGAAGTGACAGTGAGTAACTCATCACATTCTCTAAATATCACACTTCACTCACACAAATTCATTAGAGTGATATCCTGGACACACAGCTTATTTCACATTAGTGAATGAACCTAACATTTTTATGAAGTTTTGACTTTTGGCCAGACGATAAAATGTCCAAAATATACATATATATACACAAACCCCAATTCTTAACCTCTTTAAATTCTCTAATTCTAGAAATGGCTTTTTGATTTGTCTTTTAAAAAAAAGGTGTGCAATATACTTGTATTTGTGTCTGAATTAAGAAACAATAAATGTTAAGTGAGAAAAATGTTCAGAATGGTACTAATCTACTTAGATTATGGACACGACCTTTGAATATTCAAGAGAATCAGTTTAACTGTCCCTCACCTTCTGAGCATATTTTCTAAGTGACCCAGGAAGTATATTTAACCATTTACAAAAACAAAACTTCTAACATGCACTTTAAAAAATCACGGTCTTATTTACCTGCATATTTGTCCACAAGAAAGGTATACATTAAAAAATATTGCTCAAAAACATAAAAATATATATTATCTCTTTCCTTTTTCCATTTAGGCATATAAATATTTTACTGAAGAAAATGCATCATTTAACAAACAAATGCAAAAACTGCTTTATATAAAGTGTGGTTCTCTGCTATTTAGCAATATAAAATATAAAATGATTACAATATAATTAGCTAGTAAAGAACTAAATTCAAGAGATCTGAAAACCAATACAGCAGTGAACAGTCCCTTATACAAAAGTCCATTAAGAAAAAGTCAAGTCAATTCTGTAACAGGTTACATAAAAATCAGGACCAATAAATGCATTATAAATGCAAAAAAGCACTGCTTCATCAGCACATTCTTCAGTTGTGTTTGGACTAGATGCCAAACTTACTGTTCATTTTTCGGTTCATCTTGTTTTCCATTAAGCTCTTGATCAACTCTGTTTAATGAAAAATAATACAAGTAATAAGCTATCAGCAAATAATCAATTTTCTTTTTAAAAATGATGACTAATTTTACCATAAATTATTATTCTGTTAAAAACAAAGCTTTGCAAAGAAGCAGACATAGTAAAAAGGTTACCAAACATTCTCCCAACCAGGAAAAGATAACTTTTAAAGGCAAGAGGACACTGGCAAGAATGTGACTGCTGCTGCTGTTTTTTTTCTAAAGAGTATAAGATACTTCATATAACAAATGCACATAAATTTTATTAGAAGTTCAAATTACAACAGGCATATTAAGATGCTGAACTGTAACATGGCTGGGGCAGGAAGCTAAGTGATCTGAGTGGCAGGAAAAATAACTTGTCAAAAACTATTTTGTTAACTGAAATATTTAAATGCCACAACTGCCACCAACTGATCAATCTGTATTTTCAAGTTCAGTGATGAAAGTACATATTTATAGATGCCGTAATTATTCTCCAGAATTTTACTGGTACACTAGGAATCTGAGTGCTTTTCATTTATCTTAATAGTAAGAAGTCACAGAATTTAATAATCAGAAATATCTAGATGTAGATTAAAAATTAGGAGAATTATGTAATTACCACAAGAAACTTACAGACAACCCTTCACAGATAAATGTACAACAATTTATAACTATTACATTTGTATATTTTTATTTGTAGTACTTTGAATCACTGATGGAATGGAGTTTAAAACATCTTGGTATGATATATGAAGATACTTTTCACACTTCTTTCCATTTCTATGATCAAAGCCTTGGCCTGTGGTAAAGCCAGATTAACAACTTTTAAAAATATTAGTTACACTGGTATCAAAAATTTGAAAGGTACATATTCTTGATAAGGCATGCAATATATACATCGATCTTTTCAACATCTGAAATATCAGTATGAACTAATTTCATAATTGCTTTATTTTAAAACTCTGTTCAAACATTTTAACAGTCGACATCTATCTGGCTACACTCACACTGAGCTGTTTGAAACCAACATCTAAAACTGCTGTATTTAAGCACACTCAGCTCTGAACCTTCCTATCACCAGTACTCATGATAGAGATTTTACCTTGAGTAAGCTCCCCACAGGTAGCTTCTGTTAATTTGATATTAAAAACATGCCCTTCTATTTTTGAACTTCAGTGTTGTCATTTTCAAGCTGACAAGGATTATTTTTCAAGGCTAAAGAAACTTTGCACAAAAACTAAGAAGTGCCTGAAAGATATATGTAATGATTCTATTTAAGGTTAAATAAAACAAAAGTTAAAAAAAAATCAAGATAAAAATAATATTTGTAAGTTTCAAACAATACATTGAAATAAAAAGTACAATTCCACTTTTTTTCTGGTGCCTAAGTTACTTAACTAAGAATTTTGTAAAAAGATACAACACAGCAGATTTCATCCACACAGGCAATTCATTTTGAAATCCACAAAGCAGCTGGCTTCTACATACACTATAATCACAGACTACATTTCAGCCAGTTGTCTGGCAAGTGCACACCAATGCCTTGAGAGGAGTGAGAGATGAGTAGGATCTAAAATCACTGTTCTTATCTCTACCTTACAATGTTTAGCTGTAAAGTGTCATATAGAAATGTAAAGCTATGATTCTATCCTGTGGTCTACTGTAATCTTGCTCATCAACAGAGCCAAAATGTGTTTGAAGTTAAATGTGAAGTTAAGAATATTCCAGCTTTAATTCCTCACAGTGGTCCAAATAATAAATACATTTCTCACCCTAACTCTTAGGAAAGACTGTATGAATCTGTTTTGCTGACTTTAATTGTCGATGTCGATATTTTAAAAATCCATTAACAAGTCAGATCTACATTCTGTACTTTTCTAAATTACTATATAAAATAGTACTAATTTATACCCTTGCCTTTCATCTTCTATGCTAACATATTAACAGATGACAGTTTGTTATGCTCAAAGCAGAAGTATTCAAAATTAAATTAAAGATGGAAAGCAGAGTGTTTAACTACCAAATCGTACATTGAACTTTTAGGTATTTTATCACATGGAGAATTTGACTAGTTAGCAGGCCATTGTTTTTAAGCATACAAGGAAATCAATGTTGGTTAGCCAAAGAATATCTGCATTGTAAATATAATTATCAACCCCAGGGGGGAAAATCTGATATATTCAAAAAAGTACACACATATTTCAAAAGCACAAACTGGTAAGGTGTTTTAAGTAATTGGTTTTTCAAAGAGCATTCTTAGGAATTTACCATCTGTTATTTATACCAAAAGGAGGACGGAGATGTGGTCTTTATTTTCCAACTGGCATTATTAAGTGGCCTTTATTTTCTATGTAGTGGGAATCCAAGCCACACTAAGCAGCAGGAACTTTGGATTTACTCCATATTTGGATCCTGGGGTATATTTATATTTACAAATGCTATTATCTTTGTCTACAAGCTAACCAACCAATAAGGAAGAGTTAGTCTGTGCAATGCAAATGGACTAGTCTAGATGCAACCCAGTCAAGGTGTGCATATACCTTTTCTTTTTCTTTTTTAACTTTTCTTCTTCATACCTTGGTAGGGAAGAGTTATTTTAGTAAATATACATGTTATGAAGATGAACAAAAACTAAAAAAAAAAAGGCTCTAACAACAAACTCAAGTTTGTAGGCAAACTCAAAAATATTTAAAACACTATATAGAAAGTCAGAACTGATGTAAGAAATGTGGCGTTGATATATTTAACAAACTAAAACCTCAGATTATTAGAACAAAGAAACATTTTTCCATATTATAGCACTGTGATACTCAAGTATTTATGTTAACAGCCTTCTGCTAAGTCCTTCTAGAAGTTAAGTAAATTTGGTAAACAGAACAAATTATAGCCACTGAAAAGTATCAAGGTTAGGCTGATATAAATATACTTTATTTCCCTAGTAATATGATTATTCGATGCCATAGTGAGCTTACTTAAATTTGAAGAGCAGCATGTTCAGGTATGGAGAACAGGCTTTAGCACTGACCAATCAAGAATCATCTCTTAGACTTACTAGTCTTTAAAAATATAAATGAACCAAACCAGAAACAATTTCTCCTACTTCAACTGATAACCCAAAGAAAATGGTGACTTATAAGGAAGGTGTTTGAAAGTGTCTTCTTCCTCCTTTTCTTTGTTATTAAAAAAAGAGCAGTTACAAAATATTTATAATATATCAAGGGAGAAAGAATAGCTACTGAAATATTTACCTCTTGTCTATCAAAATATAAAGATCCAAATACAATGAAATAAATAAAACACAACATACTGTTTTATGCATTCTGGTATTCCAACATATTCCATGGGGACAAGCTCTGCTAGTTCTGCCAAATTAAAGACGTATCTAATTTTTTGGCTGAATTTTGAGCTATGGAAAAAAATAAAGATAAATACCTTAATATTTCTGAACAACAGAACTGACACAACATTCATACAAAGATTTTGTAAGTGTTTTTTTTTTTTTGAGTTAATGGCTCTCATAAAATTACCTAATAAATGGTCTTGTAACAGCCAGAAGTGTTCTTATAAACCAAGAGGGATGTACAATGATTAGAGATTTTAGGTTTTTCCGTAACCTGGAGTTAAAAAAAAAAAAAAGAAAATTAAAAAGGCTCTATAAATTCTAATGCTAGAAGAAAAGCTAGGTCATCAATAAGTTTGTGCAAGTCTATACAAAAAACTGAAAAAAACCCTCATTCAAGAGCTGTCATTTACATATATTACTAAAGACAACAAAAGCTAACAAATAAAACAAACAAAAAGCACTCCTAAGTTGAAATGGTCCTTCCCACTGCCATGAAATGCATTCTACTTCATTCATATTTATTTTCACAGTGTAGTCTGTTATTAAATGTCTCCTAGTATACAACTTGTCTTCAGGATTCTGTCAGTCAGGGGTAGAGGTCAATGATGAATATAAAAGCTCTTCATTTCTCAGGAACGGAGGGGAAACTGTTACTGTTTTCTTCAACAACATGAAAGGCACTGGGCAGGCAGAAAGATGAGAGGGGAAATCACCTAGGGAACAGGCAACATGAATCAGATCTAATGTATTCTTATGGAGTCTAAATGGAGAAGGAAATGGCAACCCACCCCAGTATTCTTGCCTGGAGAATCCCAGAGACAGAGGAGCCTGGTGGGTACAGTCCACGGGGTTGCAAGAGTCTGACACGACTTGGTGACTAAACCACCACCACCAAGTCTAAAATTCTGATTAAAAGTTAAATGCATTATCCTAGACAACTTAAAATGATGAAATAGAAACTGTTTTACTGTTATAGTTCACACTTCTCATAATCACTAAATGTTAAAAAATTACATGGACCAGCCAATGCCATGTTCATGTATGAAGAGAAACCTATTCATAGACCTGAGTTCATTAAACTACTCTGAATTAGCTGCGGTCAAATCAAACCAAAGAGAGGATCAAAATTCCTTCTATTAGCATGGATGACTCTCAGAAGGATACAATTCTAGAGCTCACTCCAAAGAAAGATTACAGATAAATAAACATCATAAATAACAAAATATAGTAGGCACCACGTGTTCAGTCGTGGTCGATCCTTTGCGACCCCAGGGACTGTAGCCGGCCAGGCTCCTCTGCCCATGGGATTTTCCAGGCAAGAAACTGGAGTGGGTTGCCATTTCCTCCTTCAGCTAAGCACTATAAATGAAGCAAAACCCAGAATTTAATAAAATAGGAAATGTACTGAATTTCCCATCCTTTCCCAAAATACAAATTGTAGGAAAATGTCTGATGTGGTACAAAAGAGAAATCAAGAGCAATTTTATAAGTCTGAAAATAGAAACTTGCTATGAAATTAATGAAATAAATGTAATTTATGAAGTAGATACATGGTGCCTGTAAGTGGTAACTGAAAATAAATTTTAAACTAATAAGGACATTGTAAAATTTATTCAGACTAGCTTTTAACTTGTATTTACAATACCTTCTATCAATTTGTTGATAGCATTTCCTGAGCCATCCCAGACTGGGCATTTTTCTTCGAGTTGTTGCACCATTTAAATAAACTATCATGTAGTTTTCTGCTACTAACAGCTCCAAAGTGCCAATGACATACCTATAAAAATAAAGTTTTAAACACTGCGATGCAGAACCAAACCAGGTTTATCCAATTAACACAATTCCCTTCCCTCTCCTTCACTGAGAGTAAAAATTCGAAACTCTTAGTATTACTGCTATTTAAAGAAAAAAAAGTTCTTTCCTTTAGAAATACACATTGAAATGTTTATAGATGATAAATACTTGCAGGGATTTGCTTCAAAATTATATCATGAGGGAAGTATTTATGGGAATAATGTATAAATTGATAACTGTGGAAGTGTGTGATAGTTAGACAATGATATATATATATACTTCTCTCTATCTTTGTATATGTTTGAAATTTCCCACATTAAGAAGCACTTAATGTGTTCTCAAATGTAAAATAAAGAAGTTGGAACAAATAATCTGTAATATCCCTTCCAGTTTTAAAATGACAATTCTTTTGTTGAGTCGGAATAGTTTCATAATGCCAAATAACAGACTTAAGGAACCAGAACCAGGATATTTACAATTTTTACCTAGCTAAATAAAGTTCGCTTTCTTAAACTAGAGATCTGATTTACTCAATTCTCTCCAAATATTGTGATGATCTACTTACTTAAAGAGATTGTCCATCAGGTATCTATAGTTAGGTTGACCACTTTCAGGCATAAAACAGACAGCAAACACAACAATGGCATTTAATCCATCTCCATAATATCCTTAAAAAGAAACCAGCATGATTATACTCTGAAGACTTTTCAGGGGATATCATTTATAGTTGATAAATTATAGTGGTTTATGTTCCACACATTTCTGAATCAAAAAGTATATTTTTTGCTGTCACTGGTCTGACCTTGTATAGTCTTACAAAGATTTTTAAATGCTCTCTTCTCAAAAACAATGAAATTTGAGGAGGAAATGGTGGCCATATAAATCAGAAGCCCACTTAAATGATCATACTCAGAAGGCTAGCCCTATTTTATCAAATAGACAGAATGATATAATCCAAGAACATATAACATCTGCAATAAAACATTCTTATGCAACTTTTTTTTTTTTTTACAGTGGCTGCTTTTTAAAAAATAGTTTTACATTCAATGATGTCTAGCATTTTGTTGCTTTTAGGGTCTTAAAAGGAAAGATTTTATCTCTGACGTAAGACTAACTGAAAAACAGCACTAAAATATGTTTTAATTATAATCTCTAAAATGTAAGTGTTTTAATTATAATAGATATTAAGCAGTAACCACCAAGGAGTATTTCTAACTTTCATTCCTATTGTTTACAAACATGCACGAAAAGGCTGAACACTTCAAGCACATTAGAATCTTCACTACCTTTCTTAACCCCTTAGTCACAAAACACACTGCAGTAACTCAGTAGGACAAAATGGCCCTAATTACTATTTTCTCTTAAATAAAGTGCTAGGTCTCAAAAAATATTAGGTTTAAACCATGAGGCAGGTCTCACAACTTGCTTCCAATGAATGAGCTGAATTAAATACATTATCTGTGGACTTCCTGATCCATATTATCCTGTTTTCTTCACTGAGTAAGACTAAATTAGGCAGAATAATGCAACTGCAAACATTCAAGTGATTTGTTTTCAAATGAATGAAGACCACAGAAATAAGCAGGAGAAAGCATTTGGCAGAGTAAATTAAGCAGAAATGACTATGTGAAAAAAACCAATCTGCTTAACCTATGTGGCACCTTGTCCTGCATTATGAGGAATTCAGGTTATATGACATGATCTACAGAGTGTATTTTGACTACCACTAACATTCTGGTGCTATTTAAACAGTAACTATGTAAACTTCTACATACAGGACACTCAGAATGATAGAAATTATAGCTGTACGTCATAGCTTTTCCTATTTGCCTTGTAAATTTCTTAAGGAACCAAGCCTTATATTTGTATATTCCAGAAATATACAAAGTAGGTATTCCATAAAAATATGGAATGAATTCTCTACTTTGTGGTAAAGCTAAGTGATTTGTTTACAGTTTTAAGGTACATATTTTAAAGGGCCAGGTTGTATTTATAAGCACAAAAGACTTGTACAACAATTTTCATGGCAGTTTTAACCATAATAGCTCAGACTGGAAAAAATCTCACATGGTCCATCAAAATAGAGATGGATAAACAAATCAGCAGTAACAAGGAATAAACTGCAGATACATGCAACAACATGGATAAATGTCAAAATCATTATGCTGAGTGACATGAAATTTTGTAATAGGCAAAACTAACCATGGGGTAGGCATTAGAGTAGTGGTTACTGCAGAGAGGGTATTCATTGAGAGGCAGTACCAGAGGATTTTCTGGGGCAATGAAAATGTTCTGTCTGTCTAGGGGGTGTAGATTATATGAGTATATATGGTTACACAGGCATTTGTCAAAACTCAGTGAATCATACACTTAAGATTAGAGCATTTCTAATGAAACAAGGAAGATAAATACTCTATATCACTTGTATCTAAAATATCTAAACTCTCAGGAACAGAGATTAGAATGGCGATTACCAGAGACAGGATAAAAGGGGAAATAACAGTCAAAGTACAAACTTCCATTCAGAAGATAAGTAACTTCTGGGGACTAATGTACCACATGGTGACAACAGTTAACACAGTTAACAATAACTACGATGTACTTAAAAGATGCTAAAAGGGTAGTCTAGACCTTAAATGTTCCCACCACAAAGAAGAATTGGTAATTATGTGATGTGAGGCAAGCATTAGCAAATGCTATGATGGCAATCATTCCCAATACAGAAAGCATCAAATCAACGTATTTTATACCTTCATACGTATTTTATACCTTAAATACAATGTTATATGTCAATTTTATCTCAGTGAATATGGAAAAGAAAAAAAGGAATGTGCAAATACTACAAAAAGAAAACAAAGGATCAGAGTATTTCACTCCACATAAATTATAAACAGATAAAAAGAGGAGAGTGTGAAGTCCCAGTTTAAGGGTGTTTAGGGATAAGGGTGGAGGGAGATAGTTTTCACTGTATACTCTTACACTTTTGGAATTTATTGTATGTGTGTATCAATAATTTTTAAATGTTTTATTCTTTTATTTCAAACCTGTTACATTTCTAGAAGGACAGAATGTTTATTATACTTTCAAAATTATGTTAGTATGTCAAAGGAGAGATTCTCTAAGTATTCAGGTATCTGATAGTGTATTAAAAAATCTGAAAAATCTTTGGTAACGCTTACCTCCATGGCTGATAACTTTCTTATAGGGTTCAATTGCTTTCATATCAACCCTGTGGTCCTGTTCTCCAATTCTGAACATACGCCAGCGTCGTCCATCTTCTTTTTCCTCTGCTGCTGTATATTCAGTAATTGAGCCTTTCCTAATAACTTCAGTAGTCTTGGGTTTTGGAAGATCATCTGTCAAAATAAAAGATTTTTGAATCACAGATTGTTACTTACACTATAAAAATCAAATTAAATGTTAACCACTTTACTATCTAATTAGACTGTTTAGAGAATATTTTTTATTATACCTTCTGTGGAATTTTTAACTTTTTATTTTATATTGGGATATAACTAAGTAACAATGTTGTGAAAGTTTCATATGTACAGCAAAGTGATTCAGTTATACATATACATGTATCTATTTTTTTTTCAAATTCTCTTCCCATTTAGGTTGTTACATAATATTGAGTAGAGTTTCCTGTTCGTGGAATTTTAAATATTTCTTCTATAAGAGAGGAAAAGACTTACTCTTGATATAAGGCCATTTTATTTTTGGAAATCATAGTTCTTTAACTTTTTTTGTATTGCTTAATTCACAGAGGACCTAATCATAGTACAATGGACATCTACAATTTACATATTCTGTTGACAACACTGTCCTTGACAGATAGTTACCACTATACTAACTAAAGCAAATCTCTGGGGGCCAATGTTTTTTGTTGCTGAACACATAAATTATTCCCCAAACATTATAATACCAGATAGAAAGTGGTTAACAAGTCAATAGTTACTTGATCAGTTTCATAAAGCAGAAAATTATTTGATAATATTCCAAAGTGTACATGCAAAAGTCTGTTTTAAATTGACATTAGCCAAAGCACAAGCACCGATGATTAGGTATAATTTACATTTTTAAGGTTGCATTTTAGCTGATTTTTTCATGATGTAATGATTTTCAAAATTTTAGTATCACAGTCCTTACCAAAAGATGGGGGAAGGGGAAACCTACTGTATGTTAGTTGTTTGTTTCCAAGACAAAGCTGTTAACGGAAAATATCCTTCCAGGAAATGACTACAGCAGCATTAAAGAAAGAAGAGACAAAACACATAGGCAGAAAACTATTTCAGTATCTTTATAAAATATTGTTTACTACTGGATTGCTTATTGAACCAGTAAAATGGGAAGAAAAAAGAAAAGATAAAGTACATTAAGAATCTTACTCTTTACTGAAGAGAACATACTTAGTGCTAAACATTGCTTGGAAGCAACAGTCACTTAAAAGATGAAATATGCATACATAAATTATTCCCAATTACAAAGATACTAGACAGCAATTATCTAACTAAAGGAAGTATGCAAAGCAAAACACATGCCAACTCCTTTCAATTCCAAATAGCTAATGATAACAAACCTAAGAGTGGAGTCAAGGAGACTACATTAAGTTCAAGTTGGTCGTTTATAACGTGCAGCGCTATCAGGTGAACCCACTAAAAAAAAAAACACCTCAAAACCCTCCCTATAGAACTCCCTCTCTGCAAATTCTTAACTACTTTTAAGAATTCCCTAAAATATGTTTTTCAGTGCTTTCCCTCCTAGTTGATCGACTGACTAAAAGAACATGCTGTAATTATCAACCAATATTTGGAAGCAAAATGGAAAAACATAACTTTATAGCACTGGGCAATTAAAAAAAAATAAAGCCACATGGAATCTTCTATAAACAGTTTGGAAAGGCATAACATTCAAAGTTAGCCAAATTTTATATCTTTACAACCTACATGTGAACTTTAGAAATGATAGCATCTTATTTCAATAAAATCCCTTAATCACTGATTTTAGGTGGTTTCATGACCAAGTGAACATGCCACTATACATATACATGAACACAAAGATTCATTAATAAAGGTCAGGTAAAACCAGTGAAACACCTACCTTCCCACTCAAATTCATTACTGTCCTCCGATGGCGTATCTAAGTCATCTAAGTCAATCTCTCCACTTTCATCCAAATCATCTGACAACACAGAGCCGTCACTAGGATCCAGAGTTAGGCTAATGTCCGGAGCCATTAGTTTCTTTCTCACTTTATTGCCATTAACTTCTAGTGAGCCTGGAATGGGTTAAAAAGAAAAATCAAAGATATATTTAGAAAAAATGATTAGATGCATAAATCGAATTATGAGAACTTTAATCACTTTATTCTTGAGAAAATAACATTCACTAAACAATTCCAAAGCCCTTACTTACAAACTTTGGACCTTGATCACTACTGCTTCTGCATCAGAGCAAGCTGACACATCCCAGCAAGGATGTGCCTTTTTAAATAACAGAAGCAGAACTTAACAGTCACTATTTACTACTAAAAATCATCTTCCCTCTCTCCTTCATGATCAAAATTTCTAAAAATGCTTTTGCAAAGTATTCCAAAGCATTCCAAAAATGCTTTCCTAAACAGTCAACTTACCCTTTGGCACCCTATGATGGAACAAAGACTGAGTATATTTTATATCTTGACAAAGTGTGTTAAAAAGAAATACCACAGATAAAAGTCTATTTCTAAGTGTCAAGTTCTTACCAGGCTGACTCTCTGGTCCAGTTACAGCTAATATATCTGCTTCAATACTATCATCTTCTGGTAAAGGTCTAAAACACACAGACATAATTTTTAACCCAGAAATTGAAAAAAAAAAATCTTTTGACATTCAAAGATCTATTAAAATAGCTAATAGAAACAATTATGTGGAAAACTGAATAAAGCAATGTTTCTTAAGCTTGAGTAATTTACAAACTACTGTTCAAGAACATTTTTAAACTGTCTCAATTGATTTACATATCTACATAAGTAACACATAAAAGTAGGTATATATTCCCTATGTAACAGCTCTTAAACACAACTACAAAACAAATTTAAAAAATCATAACTTTACAAAATGAATATGCTTCAAATGCATTTGTTGAATGGGATGTACAATACAGTGTATGATGAAGCCAAACTGTCACTTAAAATGGGAATATGAAAATGACAATTTTATGTTTTTGAGCTCACATTTCTATATTATGATTATCATGCTGTACTATGCAATGACTCGGTACTCTCACCAGCTGCTCCTATTCCAACTGTTAAGTAATCTTCTCATGCACTGAGGTGGTCTTCTGACCAAAATGGCATGGAAGTATCCCTTAAATATATGGTCTGCCTTTGCTCTTTTTCTCTTACCCTAACTGGTGCTGACAGAATTGTAAACACAAATACAAATGTGTCAAAGTAGCTCACCAGACAATATAGAAAGCTTTCCTTGTCTAACTTAACATTTTGTCTTAAAATAAAAGCATACAATTTAATAATTCCTGCAGGCTTCTAAAGACCATCTTCCTCTGGAAACCCTGAAGACTCTATTACTAGTACTAAATAAACATTTTCCAACACTGAGTTTCTTTAGGAAGTCCAATCAATATTCATTTAGTAAGTGACACCTCAGTAAAGAAGTAGTGAGGTTCCGTTTTGAATTTGTTTTCATTTAAAAACATTGCTCACATTGGAAAATCTTCATCTTGCCATTCTTCCTTAAGTTCTACACCTTCCATCCTCAGTCTGGACTCAATGTCAACTACAAACTCCTGATAATCAAGAGTTCCAAAATCCTGTTTAAAAAAAAAAAAAGAAAAGAGAGAGAAAGAAAAAATTTCATAGGCTTATTTTCCACATCATCTGTTGAAAAGATGCAATAATCTTATATTTGAGTTCACAGTTCCACCCTGGTCATGAACTAAATTTAGTGGGTGGCAACTACTACTTTCCATTCCCCTTCCCCTGCCCCAAGAATTAGAAAAGAGTCAGAGTATACACATTCTAGTAATTACCGTTTGTAATAAGGGTGCTGTGCAGTGAAGTACTTATTCCACATGTATACATGCATGTGTGTGTCCAGGACATGATTTTACAATTTATTAGGTAATTTATAATTTATAAATTTACAATTTATTAGGTACTGTGAATTATGGAAAAGCAATTTTAGGGCTGAGGGGCACAAATAATAAAAGTAAATAAATATATTCTCTATTCTAGATCCATAATCAAATTTTCTGTCCTTTGGAGAGAGCTTAATTCTGGAAATTGAACACTAGTAACTAGCATTTGTACTCTTAATTCAGCAGAACCCAAGTGGTGTGCTGTCTCTCATATTTACTTCTCCACAGTTCCAATGCCACAATTTCTGAGACACTTAAAGAGGGCTATTCAGTACCTATTCAGCCACTTAAAGAGGGCTATTCAGTACCTGTTCAGTAAATGAATTATGCCGTATTTTTATTTGTTTCATATCCATACCAAGCTTTTCTCGTGTAGTTTACCATGAGTTTTCAGACACTGATCTTAGTGAGTATTTCTATTCATGCAACTACATGTTTTAACTTAGTTTCAGTTTTTCTAAGGAAGGATATGGGTGTTACTATCCTCAGTTTACAAAATGACGGACCTAGAGTTTGGCAAGGTTGATGCAATTGAAAGAGAGGTTTAAATATATTTAAGAAATCATTAAGATCAACTTGTTAGCAGTACAACAAAAGCTGTGGTAACTTGAGGGGGCAGGAGGTATAAACAGAATATTTGGTTCATTTACATTAGAGTAAGTCAACAGATGACTAAACTTAACTTTAAAAAATGAAGTAACTCCTGAGAAATCTGTCTGCAGGTCAAGAAGCAACAGTTAGAACTGGACATGGAACAACAGACTGGTTTCAAATTGGGAAAGGAATAAGTCAAGATTGTATATTGTCATCTTGCTTATTTAACGTTTATGCGGAGTACATCATGTGAAATGCCTGGCTGGATGAAGCACAAGCCAGAATCAAGATTGTAGGGAGAAATATCAATAAACTCAGATATGCAGATGACACCACCCTTATGGCAGAAAGTGAAGAGGAACTAAGAGCCTTTTGATGAAAGTGAAAGAGGAGAGTGAAAAAGATGGCTTAAAACTCAACATTCAAGAAACCAAGATCATGGCATCTGGTCCCATCACTTCATGGCAGATAGATGGGGAAACAATGGAAACAGTGATGGACTTTATTTTCTCGGGCTCCAAAATCACTGCAGATGGTGACTGCAGCCATGAAATTAAAAGACTCTTGCTCCCAAGCAGAAAAGCTATGACCAACCTAGATAGCATATTAAAAAGTAGAGACATTACTTTGCCAACCAAGGTCAAAGCTATGGTTTTTCCAGTGGGCACGTATGGATGTGAGAGATGGACCATAAACAAAGCTGAGCACCGACCGAAGAATTGATGCTTTTGAACTGTGGTGTTGGAGAAGACTCTTGAGAGTCCCTTGAACTGCAAAGAGATCCAACTAGTCCATCCTAAAGGAGATCAGTCCTGAGTGTTCATTGGAGGGATTGATGCTGAAGCTGAAACTCCAATACTTTGGCCACCTGATGTGAATAACTGACTCATCAGAAAAGACCCTGATGCTGGGAAAGACTGAAGGCAGGAGGAGAAGGGGATGACAGAGGATAAGATGGTTGGATGGCATCACTGACTTGATGGACCTGAGTTTGAACAAGCTCCAGAAGTTGGTGAGGGACAGGGAAGCCTGGTGTGCCGCAGTCCATAGGGTCGCAAAGAGTTGGACACAACTGAGTGACTGAACTGAACTGAACACATACATCTAGTTATCACTGGAAGTTTTAAAACAGAGGTAAAAGTGATTGACATCAGTGGAAGAAGAAGGTGGGATGGGGAGAATGAGGCTTTTCACAGTAAATCCTTCTAAAGTAACTTTTAAAACCACGTATGTGTAACCAGTGGTCATGTTTAATGGTTGCCTATCTGCTGTGTTATTATAACATTCAAAGATACACAAAGCTGTACCAAAAAACCATTATGTTCCAGAACAACAATAACAAAATTACATAGAAGTTTTCTAAAGTGTTAGATTTCACACAATAAACTAAATTCTTATCTCTGCCAAGACTGAGAGGCTTTCTTCCCAGTTTGAATTCTTACTTAGGCTTAAGAGTTTCAAACATCTTCAAAAGGTTTACATTTTTGAGGAGCCACTTGCAAAATAGAAAAAAAAAAAAAAAGCAAATGCTGTCTTTTTTTCATCAGCATATTTGCTGGGAAAAGTCAGTTTATTTATATGTAGGAGTAAGGCATTTTTAATTCTCTTGGAAAAACAGGCAATTTTGAGAAATGAATGGAAAACACACTTGGAATACAATAATCTTGACTTATCTAAGTGTTTGATATTCACTATAAAGTGAACTACTGTTTTATCTTAGATTTAATAACCAGGGAAGTTTCATTATTTAGTCTCACATTTGTACTGGGTGTTGGAAAAATAACAGAACGCTCTCAGTATTTTTCCAAATATTTCATATACTCAAAAATATTTAATATTTCAAAAATATAAGCAGTGACTGTAAGTTGCTACCACTATGTTTGCAACATCTAGCACAGTGTCTAGATGCACATAACAAGCCTGTAAATATTAGTTAGATTTAAAAGTAAATATTTAATTGTAAGGTGTAACACTGAATAATAAGCATTTGTTTTGTTCAACCTCAAGCTTATTTTTCTAATTAAACTACATAAATAGGCTTCCTGTTAAGTTTTACACCTCAATAAAAAGTAGTGAAAATATTTGGGGCAACTAACATACTGTCCATTTCTGTTGGGAGAAATATTCCATGTTTGTAAGAGAAAATACACACCTCGTGCAATTCTGAAAGATGAACCGTGTCTTTTAGCTATTTTACCACTTTAATAAGTCTGTCACATGAAAATACTACTTTAAACACAGCCAGCCAGAGTCTGTCAGCTCACTAAGCTGATTCATTCAATTTTTACTTTAATATCATTGAGTCACATGATGTTAATACACCCCAGCATGTGGACATGGATATTTAGTTTGGGAATACTTTAAACAGGACCTAGAGGGAGAGAAAAATAGGGTCACTCTTAACCATTTCATCACAAATTTTAGAGGGAAAAATATTGATACACTAGGTAACGTTAAAAAGTCCTTGAAGCACATTATCAGCAGCTGTAAGAACAGGAAGCAAGGAGCGATATAAGCACAACAACTCTGAAGGAAATCAGGATATTGCCGACTCACGATACAAATAAATCAGAATGGGGAAGCAACAGTTTAAGATGCTAACTGTCAAAACAACCAAATGCAACAGGAATAACTTGATTTCTCAGCGAACTTGTGGTAGTGGTGGCACATCATTACTTATGCCACTTATCAGTGGTGGTGATGGAGATAAATTCAAAACGGTAGCTGACTTCAGTGAGGTGTGGTGGTAAATTCAACCAAGATGAAATTGGGGATTTCCTCATGCAGCCTAACAATATAAGTAAAAATTAAATATTAAGATCATATTTAGAAACGCCCAATTATAACTTAAAATTTTACATGACAACTTCACTCTTACGTAGGTTAGATGGTGGAATAAGTGCTAGTACTCAACATGTACACTCAATTCAATTTTGTTCGGCAAAAGGAAATGCTTAGGCAAGTCCTTCACATCCCCATTTAAATGAAAGGACTTTGTTTCAAATGTTCATGTTCACATTCTCCTACGAAGCTGGCAATACTGGTAGCATATAGGAAAATACTTTTGGCCAGCCTGTAGTATGTTCAGGAAGGTCACCAATACACCTCTATAAAGATCCTACCTCCTGCTTCTCATTGTTTCCTTGAGAGCAAAGTCATGTAGGTTTTTAAGCATGAAATGACACAAAGATACTAACACCTTAGAATGGCTATTATCAAAAAGACCAGAAACAGCAAGCAGCAGTGAGGGTGTGGAGAAAAGGAAATCCTTGGTGGAAATGTAAACTTGTGTAGCCACTATGGAAAACAGGAAGGAAGTTCCTCAAAAAATTAAAACCAGAATTCCGGTACAATCCAGCAATTCCACTTTTGAGTATTTATCGGAAGACAAGTAAAACACTAATTAAAAAAGATGTGTGTACCCTCACGTTCAGAGCAGCATTATTTACAACAGCTGAGATATGCAAGTAACCTACGTATTCACTGATGAATGAATGGATAAACACACACACATACAGGAATATTATTCAATCGTTTAAAAAAAATTTGCCATCTGCCACACCACCAGTGGACCTTGAGGGCATTATGTAACATAAATGAAGGAAGTCAGAAAGAGAAAGACAAACACGTTATGATCTCACTTACGTGCGTGGAATCTTAAAAAAACAAAACAAAAATCAAAGCTTACAGACACAGAGAACATATTGTCAGTTGCCAGAGGTGGAAGGTGGATGAAATGGATCAAAGGGGTCAAAAGGTATAAACTTTTAGCTATAAAATAAGTCAGTTCTGGAAAGGTACAGCATGGTGACTATAGTTAGTTTCACTACATTAGATATATGAAAGTTGCTAAGACAGTACATCTTTAAAGTTCTCATGATAAGAAAAAATTTTTATAACTAAATATGGTGATGAATGTTAACTAGACTTATCATATGTTTTTGGCAATGCATACAAACATCAAAATCATGATGCTGTATATCTAAAACTAAAAATAATTTATCGGTCAGTTACATACCTCAATTAAATGTGATACCCTATCAGAAATGTTAATACAAAATTCAAGAAAAATCACAAAGCGCTGTTTCTCACAATTGTGAAGACAAAGCACAGGACAATTATGCCAACCATAAAAGGTACATTTATTATATTATCAGTATGCAGAACATACTGGAGAGCTCTGAGACCTTAAAAATATTTAAGTCTAATACTTTCTAGAGTTACAAATATTAGATGTAATATAAAAGTATAACTTTGTAATATTATTATCATCACATTATACTAGCACTCTGCTTTATAGAGTGTAAGTTTAAGATGACATCTTTTGATCCAGGTCAGCCAAGGTTAAATGATCTGATCTGGCTACACATATACTTCCTTTCTTAGGCATCTTTTTCCATTGCTGCTCCTTCTATGAGCATTACACCAGAAGAATGAACAGAACCACTTTCCAAAGAGTGCCTTTCCCATATACTAACTCTTTGTATATCCATCTCATACATTCCAACCAAAAATTCTGTATCATATATAAAACACTGGGGTTATTATCCCCATTTTACCTTATATTTGAGGCAAATAACCACATCCTGGTTTCCAGATTAGAGCTAGACTGTTTCTAATACAGCACACTGTCTCCAGTTCACTGGCAACTTTCTACAGAATAAGCCTGTCAAGCTAGCTTTGGCTAAACTTAGCTTCAAAGGTTCTGTAATGCCTAAAGACTACAGTAACACTAAGTAAGGATGATTGAGTTCAAGTCCTATGTTTGCAGAAGGAGACCTGCTATATACTTCCTGTCTAAAAACCAACAATATTAGGCTGCAACAGAGATTATGAAAATTAGAAACACTGTGTGGAGAAAATGTAAAATGATAAGTAGTAAGGAGAAGATATGCAAGATCATCAAGAAAATGGTCTATAGGATAACTAGACACAGTAACTTCAGTTAAAATTCTGAGGAAACATTCATTGACAAATTGTTGAAACTCCTATACAATTTTAGATAAAGAATATGTTTAATTTTAAAAATGAAGTAGTTAAGCATTAGGAGAAGTAGCGTAATTCGTTTTTTTTTTTAAAAAGGTGAAGATGGGAAAAAAAGCAACATCAAAAATCAATCACACATTTCATTAAATTACATGGAAGGCGCTAAGACTACCTGGATGACTAAAGCCGTGCTCTCAAAGAGCTTGCCAGAGCACAGCAGACCGAGGGGAAGTTTCAAATCGACGTAATAGACGCAAATAAATTTCTGATTTACTATGAGTTCGTCTAGCAGATCATCCGTGACCTCAGGTGCACCAAGGAAACCCAAGCCACTTGTGCCAGCTCTTTAAGTAAAAGACAGTGTCCAGGCAGGAACTCATTCACGTATCAAGCTCCATCACAAATGCCGCTTCCTTGTCTATTCCCCACGGGTGTGGAGCACGTTAGACAGCCAGGTTTCTTTGTTCTGCACCACGACCGACGCTGGTGAGAAATAAGGGACTAACAGGGCCCAGGGGCTGCACCCAGACCGGGAAGGGTGCAGGGGGGCGCAGAGAAGAGGCCAGGTTCTCAGCCGAGCACAGCCCCCACACCCGGGAAAGGGCTGGGAGGAGCGGGGAAGCTAGGCTGGCACCGAGCAAACAGACGCCTGGCCCGGGGCGGGGATCCGGGAAGCGCCTCCGGCAATGGGTTAGGCTGGGGCTTCCTCTCTCGGACCGCCCCGAGGCCCGTCCTCCGCGCGGAGCCGCCGGCCCGAGGGGCACTCACCCCGGAGGAAGCCTCGGCCTCCCGGTCGTCTTCGCCCCGCCAGGCCGGCGACGCGGGGCTGGCGGCCAGGGCGCGGAAGGTAGCGCCGAGCGCGGCCCGCTCCTCTCCGCCGGCGGCGAGCCCTGGGCCCGGCCCCTGAGCCACAGCGGCAGCTACCGCGGCCGACCCGGATACAGAGAGCCGCTCCGAAGGAAGTGACAACACCCGGACCTTCCCCGGACCCGGGCCGAGGCGTGCCGGCGTCGCCCAGCCCGAGTCCCTGCCCCGCCCACACCCTCGGCGGCCGGGGAAGGCCGCACTGACGCTCCGCCGCAGGAGCCTCCTCTTCCTGCGCTGGGCCGCTGCCCTTTTCATATTCTTTATGAAGCCATTTTCATATTCTTTATGTTGGCTTTACTGATCATTATGAGTTACATTATACAATAAAGGGTATGCAAAAAGGGCAGGAAAAATACTTGCTGTCTCATTGGGGAAGTGAAACTCAGAAAAAACCCTTAGAGTTTGGTAAAATTCTTAAGTGAACAATGCAAAGAAATACAGGAAAGCAATAGAATAGAAAGACTAGAGATCACTTCCAGAAAATTAGAGCTACAAAGGGAACATTTCATACAAAGATGGGCACAATAAAGGACAGAAGTGGCAAGGAACTAAGAGAAACAAGAGATGAAGAAGTGGTGGCAAGAATACACCGAAGCATTGTACCCCAAAGTCCTAATGACCCAGATAACCACAGTGGTGTGATTACTCTCCTAGAGCCAGACATCCTGGAGTGTGAAGTCAAGTGGGCCTTAGGAAGCATTATTAGGAACAAAACTAGTGGAGGTGATGGAATTCCAGCTGAGCTATTCCAAATCCTAAATGATGATGCTGTTAAAGTGCTTGCTGCACTCAATATACCAACAAATTTGTAAAACTCAGCAGTGGCCCCAAGACTGGAAAAGATCAGTTCTCATTCCAACCCTAAAGAAGGGCAATGCCAAAGAATGTTCAAACCACCATACAACTGCACTCATTTCACATGCTAGCAAAGTAATGCTCAAAATTCTTCAAACTAGGCCTCAACACCACATGAACCAAGAACTTCTAGACATACAAGCTGGATTTAGAAAAGGCAGAGCAACCAGAGATCAAATTGCCAACATCCACTGGATCACAGAAAAAGCAAGAGAATTTCAGAAAAATATCTACTTCTGCTTCACTAGCTACGCTAAAGCCTTTGACTGTGTAGATCATAATAAACTGGAAAATTCTTAAAGAGAAGGGAATACCAAACCATGTGATTTGCCTCTTGAGAAATCTGTATGCAGGTCAGGAAGCAACAGTTAGAACTGGACATGGAACAACAGATTGATTCAAAATTGGGAAAGGAGTACGTCAAGGCTGTATATTGTCACCCTGCTTATTTAACTTATATGCAGAGTACATCATGCAAAGTATTGGACTGGATGACTCATCAACTGGAATCAAGATTGTGGGGAGAAATATCAACAACCTCACATACTCAGATGATACCACCCTAATGGCAGAAAGCGAAGAGGAACTAAAGAGTCTGTTAATGAGGGTGAAAGAAGAGGTGAAAAAAAAACTCAGCAGTCAAGAAGCTAAGATCATGGCATTCGGTCCATAGATGGGGGAAAAATGGAAACAGTGACAGAGTATTTTCCTGGGCTCCAAAATCACTGCAGATGGTGAGTGCAGCCATGAAATTGAAAGATACTTACTCCTGGGAAGAAAAGCTATGACAAACCTAGACAGCATATTAAAAAGCAGAGACATCACTTTTCTGACCAAGGTCCATATTCAAAGCTATGGTTTTTCCAATAGTCATGTATGGATGTGAGAGTTGAACCATAAAGAAGACCGAATGCCCAAGAATTGTGGTGCTGAAGAAGACTTTTGAGAGTCCCTTGAACAGCAAGACAATCAGACCAGTCAATCTGGGTTAGGGGTGAGATGGGTGGTAGGGAGGCTCAAGAGGGAAGGGATGTATGTACACTTATAGCTGATACATGTTCCTATATAGCAGAAATGAAAACATTGTAAAGCAATTATACTCCAATTAAAAAATAAATTTTAAAAAGTGATTTAAAAAACAAAAAATAATATAAAAATAATAATAAAAAAAGATCCTTATTACTGACAGTCATTTAAAGGCAAGCACTATAGCCAGGGTTGGATCACAAAATGGCATTGGCTTAAAATGGCTTCTGTTATGTTAAAACGCTTATCTAGTTCCTTTCCTCCGAGGATCCACTACCCTATCAGCTTACAAAACTATATGTGGAGAACGATCAACTTATTTAGTTGTGGACCATGTTTTCGTAAGATGAAAGTATCAAGAAAATTTCATCATTAGAGTCAACAGCCATAAAATTACCTGCCAAGTTGCTATAAAGTCTTCTAAACATTTATTCTCAGTCCCTGTACCATCTGTCTCACTGTGGCGCGGTAACAAACAGTTCTCTGAAGGGCCCAGGTCTATGAGCCATGTTTTGAGTAGCAATGCTGCTCCATGGCTTCAGTGAACTAAGATTAGTTTGGAGACTGTAATGACCCTTCTCAAATCCCAAACCCTGAATCCCTGCAAAGGCCCAGTAGTCAACAATTTGGGTAGTACACTATGGAATGAAAGGGCTTGAGGGGAACTGAAAAGCTCAAAATTTTAAATCATTGACCCAAAATACAGTTCCTGGGTTTACATTGCTTTGGAAACATTTACTCACAGCTGGCAGGGGGTTAAACTCTGTGTGTCTCATCTGTAAAATGGGGAATAAGTAATACTTCTTAAGACTTTTGTGAGATAAAGCCATATGTATATTAGAATAGTGTATGATATATTGTAATTGTAAATGTGTTAGGTATTATTGTCCTATCAGTTTTGTTAAGTAGCTGGCAGAGTGAACAACAAAAATAAAACTGATCAACTAACAGAGCTTTAAACAACTTCTTGGACCATGCTCCTTAGAAAACAATTTCGTCTTTGATTAACAGATTTTTCAGTTCCATGTCCTGCAATGTGTAATATTCTCCACAGGGTGGCAGAAAATCATTTGAAATCATAAACAGTTACGTGGTTTTACAATCTTTAGTTTCTTTTTCATTTCCCTAACTGTATTGTTCAAATATGTTTGGTCAGTATTTGCTTTGGATTTTGAGTAAGCCATTCTACTCTTTGACTTTTTATCTCCATCTCATAAATTATCCGTTCTTATTGTTGAAATGTTACAAACTATGGATAAGACAAGAAGGATAGTTGCGCTATTAACACAATTATGTATATAGCCTTTCAGATTTTTTTTTTGTATATGTGTGTGTATATATATATATATATAAAAACTACAAAAATAACTCATATTTTATAAAAATAAAATAATAGTTTATAATCTAATTTTTTCTTCTCATTTAAAAATATATCCTGAATTCCTTTTCTGGTCAATAAGTATATTTAATACTATCATTTTTATTATGGATAATTTATGTACTGACAATTCCTTATTGAACATTTAGTCTGCTCAGATTTGGATACTCCATCTAGTGTTAAACATAACATTGCACAGAGTATCCATAAGGTCAGAAATACAGGACTGACTTATTTTCCAAACAATATATTGACTACATTTCCAAATTATACATTCACTATGTTTTCCCCCAACTTTTAGGTGAAATAACTTGAAGCAATGGGTCCAATTATTAATCCTAAAAAAGAATATACTATTTTCCCTGTGTTTGCAAACTTTTCAGATAATCTTTGGTGTCCTATGACAATCACTTGCTTTTTCTATCTGGTTCTGTGAATAGGTAGATATTTAGACTCCTAAAAATTAGAAAATAATTCAGAGGTGCCAACTAAATAATGCTGCTAGCCATGTGGTGCTACAGGGATTTAATCATTAGAATTGCAGCTGCTGACTTTTAATAGACTCTGAAAGGAATTCAGGGTTGAGATCAGGATTGAGGCCCTTTATGATCTGGGGAAACTGGCAGAATTAGCCTTTAGATAGTCAGATACTTTCAGGAGAAATTTTTAATGAACCTGGATTCTTGTATCTTTCCATATTTAGAAAAGCACTAAAACCATTAACTAAGATGTGTTCCTTGTGACTAGCAGCAAACTTCTGAGATGTATACTTGGTTGCCCATTCTCCCTTTGCCAAAGTCACACATATACTGACCTCCCCTCCCTCTTTATCTCTTTGGAATAGTATACCAGAGCTAGCTGAAATGCTGTTTTCCTGCTATAGTTTTTAGAAAGACACTAAATAAGGTCTACTTGCAATATTTACCCTGTGAATTTTTTTAAGTTCACAAAGAAAAAACGTGTGGCTTCCAGACCTTAAGCACAAAGCAATATACACTAGCTCACAAACACCATCGATCTTTTCCTCTGTGGATTTTGGTTTTGGTGTTATGTTAAATAGACCCTCCTCACTCTAAAATTAAATCGGTAGTCGTTGTTTAGAGTTCATCTTTTTAAAAAAACACAAACATTAAATCCAATTGGGATTTTGTATATATGCTTATGATAAGAGGTAAGGAATCTGAGTTTTCCTAAACTGACACAATATCCCACCCAACATCATTTATTGAATAATCCAGTAAATTTTTGAACTTGACTAGGACTCAATCAAGTGAATGCTCACTTTCAAAGTTACCATCTAAGGTCACCCACTTTGTTCAAGTACCCATTCACAAACATTTTGACAAACCTTTGTATTCATTCACAGATCATTAGACAAATCTTTACTGGACAATATTGTGAGTCCTGAGGATTGGGCCCTGAGGATAAGATGAAAAAGGTCTACCTTCAAGGAGCTCGTAGACTAGTCAGAGAAAGGGGCAAGTGAAGACACTAAATAGTTTGGTAGATTGAGTGATCTTAGTACTTCTAAGGTGCAGCTAAACAGAAGAGAGCTAACTAGATTGAGGGGGGTGGCAGATGCGGAAAAGAAAGGAAGACTTTCTGCAAGAGGTATATCAAGCTTAAGAATAAGAGGAGTAGGGACTTCCTTCCCTGGTGGCCCAGTGGCTAGGACTCCGTGCCCCAAATGCAGGGGGCACTGGTTCCATCCCTGGTCAGGGAACTAGATCTCACATGCTGCAACTTGAGAGTTCTCATGCCACAACTAGAGACCCGGCATGTCATAATGAAGATCGAAAATCTGTGTGTTGCAGCTAAGATCTGGTGCAGTGAAGTAAAAAAAAAAGATTAAGAGGAGGATCTTGCAAGTAGAGGGAATGGCATATAAAGTGCCGGCTGTTCATTGTGACTAACGCACAAGCAGTGGTAGTACGAGCAGGCATGAATGGCTGTAGTAACAACAATAAGTAGTTAAAGGCCAGATGAAAAAGGGATTTTTTTTTTTGCCCTGAAAATTGAGCTGCCGTATGATCTTGCAATCTCACTCCTGGGCATATCTCTGGAGAAAAACATAATTGGAAAAGATACATTCACCCCAATGTTCATAGCAGCACTATTTCCAACAGTAAAGACATGGGAGCAACCAAAATGTCCACTGACAGAGAACTGGGTAAAGATTATGCAGTACCTATATACAATGGACTATTACTCATCATTAAAAAGAATGAAATAATGCCATTTGCAGCAACATAGGTGGGCCTAGAGATTGTTATACTAAGTAAAACAAGTGAGACAGAAACAAATAAACATCATATGATTATCACTAATACATGGAATCTAAAAACATGATACAAATGAGCTTATTTACGAAACAGAAACAGACTCACAGATAAAGGAAACAAATTTATGGCTCCCAAAGGGGTAGGGGAAGGATAAATTAGGAATTTGGTATAAAAATATATACACTACTATACATGAAATAGATAATCAACAAAGGCCTACTGTATGGCACTGGAAATTTTACTCAATATCTTGTAATAATTTATAATGGAAGAGAACATAAAAACTATATATATTATATATATATTCAGTTATATACATATAACTTAATCACTTTGCTATATACCTGAAACACATTATAAATCAACTATATTGACACACAACATTATAAATCAACTATATTTCAAAGATTATTTTTTAGAGTAGAAAAGAATGTTTCTTTAATACTAAGGATTATTTAAGCCAATAAATATGATGAGCAAACTGGAAATGCAATCAATGACCACTTTATAACTACCCTCTGAAAGAAGAGCTTGAAAATGACCTGCACAATGGCAGCTCCATTAGGATAAGCCCTAAGAGAACAACTTTGAGAGGGATAGTACTCATTGGAATATATGTTTAGTGCTGATGAAGAAGACATTTGAGACAATGATAAGAAAATGTGTGCGTAAATTTCAGAAGACATGTGTACATTAAACAAAACTCTTCAAGGCTGCTGCACTCTCCACTGTATAATTTTATAGGCAGATTGTTATTGTTGCTTATGAGCATATAAATTCAGTGATGTTTGGCAGCTCACTAATAATTTTTGAAAAAAATAAAGTATCCTTTCTACATAGGCTGAAGATGTCTTTGCTAGTTAAGCTTGAGGGTAAAACTGGATACAATTATATATTCATTTAATTATTCATAACTTGAGTCTGAAATGAATGTGTATCTATTTTTCACTTATTCACTTTATAAAATTCAAAACTAAACCCAGTAGCAGCTTTGTCTTTGGTATGGTGACAAGTTTCTTTTCTACAGTGAACCAGTAAAAGATATTGTTCCAATAAGAATTTCTGCTTCCCAGTTTCAGAAAATTCAAATTGGACTGCCTACATACATTACACCTCACTGTTGGATGATGCGGCCACATTCTACAGAATAGATTCAGGGAAGCATCAGCTTACATTCCTATGAAATATTTCTATGCATAGAGTTGGAATGTGGCCATTTAAAAGGAAAATGGCTGATTTACTGGAGTATTTCAGTCTGTAGGATTTTAAAAATTCAACTCATTCAGGGAAATAGCTAGGTTATGGGTTAAAGTCATATGAGAATAAGAGTTCAGATCTGGATGTGATCATGTTTGTTGGGGACAGTTCAGTTCAGTTGCTCAGTCGTGTCTGACTCTTTGTGACCCCATGCACTGCAGCATGCCAGGCCTCCCTGACCATCACCAACTCCTGGAGTTTACCCAAACTCATGTCCATTGAGTCGGTGATGCCATCCAACATCTCATTTTCTGTTTTCCCCTTCTCCTCCTGTCTTCAATCTTTCCTAGCATCAGTGTTTTTCCAAATGAGTCAGCTCTTTGCATCAGGTGGCCAAAATATTGGAATTTCAGCTTCAACATCAGTCCTTCCAATGAACATTCAGGATTGATTTCCTTTAGGATGGACTGGTTGGATTACCTTGAAGTCCAAGGGACTCTCAAGAGTCTTCTCCAACACCACAGTTCAAAAGCATCAATTCTTCAGTGCTCAGCTTTCTTTGTAGTCCAACTCTCACATCCATACCTGACTACTGCGGAGAATAGGGATGTGCATTTCATGCAATGCAGGAGACCCTGGATCAATTCCTGGGTCAGGAATATTCCCTGGAGAAGGGATAAGTAATCCACTCCAGTATTCTTAGGCTTCCCTGGTGGCTCAGATAGTAAAGAATTGCCTGCAATGTGGGAGACCTGGGTTTGATCCCTGGGAAGATCCCCTGCAGGAAGGCATGACAACCCATTTCAGCATTCTTGCCTGGAGAATCCCATGGACAGAGGAGCCTGGCAGGCTACCATCCAGGGGTCTCAAAGAGTTGGACATGACTGAGTGATTAAAGCACAGCATACCTTAGACTATTATCAAAATTAATACTGTGAACAAAGCTTAAAGTCCATATTCAAGTCCTATATGAAGATATTAATGCCTGCTGGTCCAGTGGCTAAGACTCCACGTTCCTAATGCAAGGGGCCCTGTTTTGATCCCTGGTCAGGGAACTAGATCCCATAGGCCACAACTAGCAGTTCATATACTGTAACTAAAAGATCCTGCATGCTGCAATTAACACTGGGCCCAGTCACATAAATAAATGCTTTTAAAAAGATGTTGATGCAGTCTCATAAAGGAAATGGCAAATGAGTTTAAAACTATCAGATGGTATACAGTTTATAACATAAAAGCCCAAACTTTGGCAAAATCATGGCAACAAATACATTAGCGATCATGATTATCATCTGGGAAGATGATGGGCAGAGATCCATCTACCCTGAATGGGAGTCATTACCAAAGTATCACTCCACTTATTAATTAATGCCTTTGCAAACATATGAGACATAGTATTACTATGCTTGGATTATAACTAAAATACAGACTCATTTTGAAGCGGGAAGTAGATTTTACTCTTCCTTCTCTCCTTTAAGATATGAAATCTTTTTAGCAGTATGACCATCTAAAATTAGAAACATACAAATAACTAATTGCCTTCAATTAAAAAAGCAGAGTTTGATTGATTATTGATGATGATTTTTACCAGTGTTAATGATTTTGTAATTTTTTCTGGGCCGGGTAACCAAAAGTGGGAATTAATAACTAAAGTGAACTGTCCCACAGCCAGTTACATTTTCTGCATTGAGATTAACATAAAATTAGATACAGCACTGTTGTTCACCAAAGCATTAACAACTTATTCTGCATCTTTAGAGCTGAAGTACAATTTTACTTTGTTCAAGAAAACAAGTAAGTGCATTTTAAAAGACACAAACAATTTGGGGTCAATTGGGAATTTCATTCTACTTAATGAAAAATGTTAACATGGCTATGTTAAGGCAGATGCATTTTTATTTTATATGAATATAAAAATCAAAAGTTTGTATTATCTAATCCACTACTGTGATGGGCTAAGTGTTCTACAAATGTATTTCCCAAAATACTTTAACCTCCTAAAAGTAACTACCTCAGCTGAGAGAATCTAGGTGATATTATTTATATTTTGAAACACTGGAAACTCTGTAAATAAATAAAATGTACTCACTCAAATTCTTGTTAATCAATTTCAGTAAAACTGATGAGAAAATATTAATATTATAATATTCTTTTTCACTTACACAGTTCCCTTATAATACTTAATGACAAACATCTTTCTTCTAATGTAATTACTAAAGAACCATATTATAGTTACTAAAAACAAAGAATACTTTGTAGTTTTAGGTGTTTATAAAATGAGGAGAGATGAAAAGATAGAAGGTTGGCATGAATTATCATCTTTCTTTAATCTCTGAAATTTTAGAGTATTAAAACTCTTCAGAAGGTCTCCATTAAGAGGAACTTTATGTATATAATATTATACATACACACACACACACACAACTATATATGAGATGCTATTCCATCTGACAATAACCTTACCCAGGCACTATTTACAAATATTGTATCTAATGTTCTTGTATGTAGTTTGGGATATGAGAGAGTGTGGGGGTGAATTTAAATCAATAAGATGACTAATGCCTGAAACTGCATTATTAGTCTTTCCTTAATTAGCTTATGGCACTGGTTCCTTTTAGAATGCAATTAATTTTTCATAGAATGGCTTAACAGATAAACCTTATGTGAAAATAGAAGGCCAGGACTGAACTGGGATTAGGAGAGGCATTTTAGTTCTTATTTCGCTACAGTCTCTGTGACCCTGGGCAAGTAACCTATGTCCCCTAGAACTTCAGTTTTCTTGTCAGTAATTTATGAGGTACCAGAGACTCATTTTTACCTAAGTTAGCATTTTGTCTGAAGTTGGGCTTATCATTTCATTAAATTTTAGGAATTCATGAAAATGTTAAGTGAATGTTTAAGAACAAACATCTGAAAATTACATGCATTACATGTTATCTATCTTTTTAAAAAATGGCATAAAAAAAGAAGACAATCCAAATACATAAATAAAACCCATGCTAGGTCATAGGAAAGATACTTTAAAGCATCTGAATATTTACCAGGGATATTGGTATTTACAGTTTGCAAGCTCGTATAATACAGTAGACAGTCTTGAACTCAGAATCAGCAAATTTCCTTTAAAATTCCAACTTGGGACTTCCTGGTATGCAGTGAATAAGAATCCACCTGCCAGTGCAGGGGATATGGGTTCAATCCCTGGTCTGGGAAGATTCCACGTGCTGAGGAGCAACTAAGCCCCTGCAACACAACTCCTGAGCCTTGTGCTCCAGAGCCTGGGGCCTGCCAGCTACTGAGTCTGTGTGCTGCCCCTGCCGAAGCCTGTGCACATACCACCTGTGCTCTGCACCAGGAGACGCCATCACAATGAGAAGCCTGAGCACCACAAGGAAGAGGAGCCTCTACTTGCTGCCGCTGCTGCTGTGTCCAACTCTGCGACCCCACAGACGGCAGCCCACTAGGCTCCTCCATCACTGGGACTCTCCAGGCAAGAATACTGGAGTGGGTTGCCATGTCCTTCTTCAATGAATGCATGCATGCTAAGTCACTTCAGTCGTCCCCAACTCTGTGCGACCCCATGGACCGCAGCCCACCAGGCTTCTCTGTAGACGGGATTCTCTAGGCAAGAATACTGGAGCGGGTTGCCATGTCCTTCTCTGCTGTACTTGCTACAACTAAAGAAAGTCCACACACAGCAATGAAGAATAAGCACAGCCCCCCTCTGCCCGCCCTCCCCACCAAATTCCAACTTGACTACTGAATTTGTAAGTCTCCTCCCTTCTCCTCAATGCAACATGCATTCTCTAAGACTAGGAAACAGGTACTGTTAAATGAAGAAACAGATGGCAATCTTAGGGAGTCTTAGGAATTGTGTTGATCATTTTTGTTTAAGGACCATTCTGAAAATGAGGAGTTGCTTCAAAGTTTAGTTTATAAGCGCGCCTCTTCTGATAATAGTTTTGGCTTCAGTTCTTTATTTGACCTAGAGGTAGAGAAAACACATGCTGGATTGAAATCACTTGAAACTTGTTCCTCTTTTGGATCTTAATAATTCTTTGTGTTTTGACTATTTTAAAAAGTCATTCTCTATATAACCAATTTCTTGGCATAGCTATCTATTTTAAAAGTGTTAATGAAAATGTACATATTTTCAGGTTCTTATAGCTAGAATACATTTTCTAAAGGTGTCCCAGAGCCTCCTAAATAAGGGATCTTTTTGTTAAATCAATAAATCTATCAAAAAGTAAGCTTTTCACTTCAATACATTTTAGGAAGAAAAAAAAAACAACTCACAGGTGGAAGTCTTTATTGCCCTTCCTCCCCCACATCCTCATAAATTGGTTTGGTGTTTAATTTTTGATCTAGGAAAGAATAATTCATTTTTATCTTCATTTAATTTTAATAGTCAAGGAGTAGTCTACAGAGATTGAATAAATTTAATCCTTCTGCAATTAGTGTCAAATTAATTCATTCTGGATGTGGATAACTAAAGAAATACAGACCCTCCCACACACTGACAGAAACCTTTATCAGGTTTAATGTTTTATGTAAATGATCCTACTAGAAAGGAAGCTTGTCTTGTCTCTCCCTCCTCCCTTTCTGTCCTCATTAATTGTTTGTTTTTAAACAAAAGTTTCTTGGAGGACTGTAGTCTTCCTTGGATCAACTGTGTGATCCTACAAGAATAATATTCTGCCACTGATTTGGCTCCTTTGGGTAGAGAAATGAAAATTTTTTCCCCTAATAAAATTCACTTAACTTCTGTGGGCTGCTTTAGCAAGGATGGTATGGTCAGGCATCCTGAGGACGATCTGGCTCTGTCTTGTGGGCAACAAGCAGATAGGGTTATGGTAAGGAGCGATTGTTTCACACAACATTATCCATCCAGCTCATCCCAGCCTTGCCATCCGAGGATGATTTCCTGAGAAAGACTGTTTTCCCTCCTATTTACCGAGAAGCCCAGACACAAAAAGCTACCAAGTAGGTCGGCATCCAAAACATTTAAAACTCTTTCTTCTTTCTTTCCTTTCAAATTAGCATTTGGGATTATATGTTTGTTGTAAATATAGGTTTTATAATTAACCATCTTAATAGATGAAGAGCATAACAATCTAATACTCTTTTTTTAATTACTTATACAGCTATAAATGCAGAGTGGCAATTGCTAAACATGACTCATCAAAGTTTCTTTTAAAAGATAATTTAGTTATCTCTTGTCAAGTCACTATTTAATGTTACTTTCTATATTTGCTGTGATAAGCATTAAAATTTGTATATTGGTTGATAAATCATTGTTTAGGAGTGTCTAAAGGGTTCAGTAAATGGTATGAAATTGCCATAGTATAATAAATGGTTATTTGATAATGAATGAAATTGTTTGAAAATACTGTTAAAATGTCAAGTTTAAACATATACATCATTACTCAAAAGGAAGGCAAACATGGAAACCACAGTGACATCATAAATATACTGCAATAAACACATTTATTTATACTGAGCAAGTTGTAGGTACTTTGTATAAATGTGCACGAATTGATATATGAAGTTAATTTCAATCTGCAAAAGTAATTGCATTGGTTTAACTTATTTAACTCTCCTTACAATAATATTTACTGCAGAAAAAGAAGGTAAAGAAATAAATGATGATAAATAGATAAAATACATAGGAAATGGGAATTGTTTTACAATTTAATTATACTGTCACATAAAATTATCACACAAATACACCAACCCGACAGCAGAAATACATTACAACTCTATTATCTAATGCAGAGAACAGTTTTTTTTGTTGGCTATTATTTCATTTGCACATTTAAAATAATTTTGTTTTCTTTCCCACCAGCATGAAATGTTAAACAATCTCAAAAGCAAAACAGAGTAAGTTGGAAACAAAAACTGCCTACAGGAAATGCTTTGCTTTGTCCAATATTATGAAGATTGACACAACAATCTAAGAAAAGGGCAACAAAAGTATGCCATCCCTCATGATTGATAAATAGAAGAAATATAAACTCAAGATAGAAAGTGAAGTTAATTGATTTGTTAGACTTCAGAACTCACAGGAAGTGTGAAAATAACTTAGTAGCTGTACAGCTTAAATGGCCTAACATTTCATTTTGGGATAAATAAATATACACGGCATACAAAACTAATTCAAACATGTATTTCCTAACACTTTCTAGCCTTATGCTAGATACTGGGGCATTATTTTGGCTCTGTCCTTAAAAAGCTAACCATTTAGTAAGGGAGATGAGACATGTTCATAAGAAATAAGGCTTTTATGTCACAGTTGGTTATTTATTGATTGATTTGTATATGTATCAGGTTGTTTTGCTCTATGTTTCCAAGCCATAAACTGTGACCAGAATATAGTGCCAAAAGCTTTCTATTAAAAATCCTAAAAAAAAAAATCCTGAACTTTGGTACCAATTTTTGTCTCTGATATCTAATCCTAAAAATCCTGCAACATATTTGTTAATATCTAATTCTGTAACATTACTTAGGGTATTAGGGCAAGAATAATTTTATTTAGTCTAGAAAATACAAAGTTGAAAAGTACAAGCTTTAGTTTGAGAAAAGTGAACTACTCAAAGGGAAAAAGTAATGGAAGGAATGAGAATTAAAAATAATTATCGAAGTGAAAACTTAAAGGCTTAATACAACTAATAATATACAGTGATTTAAAAGCATATCCTGCAGTTTTTTCATGAGTGTCAAATATTTACCCAGGGCCAATAAACTAACTTTTTAGATGGTATTTAGTATTTATGAAATAAAGCCATATTTCTCTTTCATTTCTATCAATATCCATTCAAATAGAAGGTAAATTGATGGGTCTTAAACAGTTGAGGGGTTAAATAAGACTGTAACACATACTTGGATCTTAACAAACTAGAGTTATTCTTCTAATTTGTTATCAAATGACTAGTGGGGAAACATAAACGACAAATGAAAAACAAGAAAATTTTCACAGGTTCAGTTGACCACTCAGGACTTATCTGAAACTAAGTATGCTATTTTCTAAGCTAAGGAAATCTCTGATAATTTTCTGATCACTGTAATTGAAACATTTTTAATAGTAGAAGTTTTAAAGAGTCATTTTACTGTTTTGTCTGTTGATATGTATGTGTATATATAGTCATTCTATGTAGATTTATTTAGGTATAGCCTCTATTACATGTACATTTTCAGTGGGTAACATTTCTTTCTTAAGTAAAATAAGCAGAGGTAATGATGAATACAGTTGCAACAGCATTCAAATAGTTTAAAATTTTAAAATAAGAATACAAATTTTTAGTATTTTATTTCTACTTTTATTACTGTTAAAAGATTCTTTTTAATGTCAGATGTAATGATTAGATAAATGTAAACATAATTCTTATTAGAGAGCTATATCTGATTTTTCTTAATGGCATGATATATGATAATTAAAGTGTGCTTTAAATCTTAAGGGCTTCCAGGCTATTTTGGCTCCAGTTGGTGAATTCATTTATAAAAGAAAAGAAGCAGACATTGAAATAGGTAAAATACAATAATAAAAGTAATTCAGACATGACAATGGAAAATGGAGATGCTTAAAAAGAAAATTTAGAGTATCAGATATTGATGAGAGTAGAATCATAAAATGTTATTCCTAGAATGGTTTTCATATTCCTATAAATTAAATAAACTGACTCACTTCTGAACATTAGGGTTTTCAAAATGATATGTATATACTGAAAATATGATCTTTTTTATTGGCTATTGCTACAGAAAGGGTCATAAGTAATGCCAGCCATTATTAGAATTTAGAAGACATCATTTATTATACTTCAGAATGGGCTGTTATATACAATCGTTATTTAAGAAAATATTGAACATGGGATGTAGTTAACTTCTAACATATTGGAAATATCATTAATTTAAAATTCAAATTCCTCTATTCTCAAAAAGTGTGGTGTTTAACTGCTGTAAAAAATTTATACCCCATCTTAAATTTAAACATAAAACTCAAGAAAGATAACCAGTGTTGTAAAACAGAAGTGCCTCTATCTCTCTGAACACATACGATGCTATCATGCTATCACAGAACTCTTGCCTTTCTTTTCTAACATCCTCTCAGTATTAACGCTTTCACTAATCCTAGTACTGTTGTTACTGCTCCTTCCTGCCCCTTCATGACACCAATTTCTCATTTGACAGACTTTCCTAAACTGTGTCATTTGGGCCCCTGTTCTGTGTGACTGTGTGTGAAATTGCAAGAATAGGGTAAATTCTATTCCTCTTCCCTAAGATTAGAAGTGGATCACATAATAGCCCACTCCCCTTATTTATACAGAAATTACATTCAAGTCAGGTCAAATTAAAATAGAAAATTACCAGTTGTGTCTGCCTTTTACATCAGTAGAAGTATGGATCCTGAAATGCTGCACAGACCTGCCATGGATACCTGTAAAATCCTACAGGGAGGGACTTCTCTAAGATGTGAAAAGTAGTGGTCAAGCTTAGATAAAAATTCTCTCTGTCAAGAAATCCATGCCTGGTTCTTTTTCCCTAGGGACCTTCTACTCTATCTTCCTACAGCAGGAAAGCTATCAAGAGAAAGTTCATGATTGATTCCAATGAATTTTGCAGTTAATCATCGCTATAGAAGTTAACTACCCCTGAATGCTTTTTCGAACACCAAGTCTAAAGGACTCTTCCTTTACAATCTGTCACTAGATTTTTCTTACTGGTATCATCTCATCCTTAGATTACTACAGCAATTTCTAGCTCATTTTTTGTCCTCTAGATTCTTTCTACTATAATCAGTGCTAATAATAGCACTGAACTAATCTACCTAAAACAGTTTTCTATTGCTGCCCAACAAAGTACCACAAATTTAGTGGCTGAAAACACTCTTTTTAAATGTTCACAGTTCTGTGGGTCAGAAATCTGGACATAATGTGACTGGATTCTCTGTTTAGGGTTTCACAAAGCTATTAGTAAAAATGAGATATTGGCTGGGTTGCATTCCCATCTGGAAATGAGGCCCTCCTCCAGCTTATGTGGAGAGTTCAATTTCTTGTGATCATAAGACTCAGATTCCCATTTCTTACTGGCTAACAATTGGGAGATGCTTTTAGTTCCTTAAGGCCATTCTCATTCTCTGATAGGTAACCCTCTTTGTCTTCAAAGAGCAATCTTCCATCATACTTCAAATATTTCTAAGGAGTGACAGATCCCACTTAAGGGTTCATTGGATTAGATCAAGTCCATCCAGAATAATCTACTTCCCTTAGAGTCAATAGTCACGAAATCAAAAGCTGATTACTCTTTGGAAGAAAGTCTATGACAAATCTAGACAGCATACTGAAGAGCAGAAACATCACTTTGCTGACAAAGGTCTATGTAGTCAAAGCTTCGGTTTTTCCAGTAGTCATATGTGGATATGTTTTGGACCATAAAGAATGCTGAGTGCCAAAGAATTGATGCTTTTGAACTGTGGTGCTGGAGAAGACTCTTGAGAGTCCCTTGGACAGCAAAGAAATCAAACCAGTCAATCCTAAAGGAAATCAACCCTGAATATTCATTGGAAGGACTGATGCTGGAGCTGAAGCTCCAATTCTTTGCCACCTGATGGGAAGAACTGACTCATTGGAAAAGACTCTGATGCTGGGAAAGATTGAGGGCAAGAAGAAAAGGGGGCGACAGAGGATGAGAAGGTTGGATAGCATCCCTGACCCAATGGACATGAGTTTGAGCAACTTCAGAGAGATAGTGAAGGACAGGAAAGCCTGGCATGCTGCAGTCCATGGGGCTGAAAAGAGTCAGGCATGACTTAGCAACCGAACAACAAAGATAACAATTCAATGCAACATAACCTAATCACAGTTGTGATGTCCCACTCACACTCAAGGATAGGAATTAGACAAAGTGTATACTAGAGATTACTAGAACTAGGGGATCTTGGGGCCATCTTACAATTCTATCTACCTATACAGTAAGTAGCTATTTAAATTGATCAACATTAAAAGCAAACCTAATTTCAGTGTTCTTTATTGCATCCTACTTCTTTCCTCTAGGTTCACTTTTCTCTTTGACAACATTATTTGTGATTTGACATTGATTATATTATTATTTGATAAGATCCTTTAGTGATTATTTTATTGAGGGTCAGTAACAGGGAAGCACTTTTAGTTGCCTAAAATAAAATGTCTTTATTTTAGTCTCACTTTTAAATTATAATTCAGACTTGGGTGGGATTCTAATTGACATTTACAGCTACTTCTCTATTGCCTTCAGATATCTGAAGACTGAAGCTGGATATTAGTTCAATTGTACTTCCTTTGTAACTAATGTTTTCCCTCCTTGATGGGATTGAACAGTGATATTTTCTAGTTTCACAAATCTAAGTGTGTACTTATTTATTTTCCTCTTGGTTTCTAGAATACCTTTTCAATTTAAGGATTCCCATCTTTCTTAAATTTTGTAAAATTCTGTATTTTTTCAAATGTTACTTCAGTCAGTTCAGTTCAGTCCCTCAGTTGCGTCTGACTCTTTGAGACCCCATGGACTGCAGCTTGTCAGGCTTCACTGTCCATCACCAACTCCTGGAGCCTACTCAAACGCATGAATGTTGCGCTGGTGATGCCATCCAACTATCTCATCCTCTGTCGTCTCCTTTTCCTCCCACCTTCAGTCTTTCCCAGTGTCAGGGTCTTTTCCAATGAGTTGATTCTTCACATCAGGTGGCCAAAGTACTGCAGTTTCAGCTTCAGCATTAGTCCTCCCAATGAAGATTCAGGACTGACTTCCTTTAAGACTGACTGGTTGGAACTCCTTGCAGTCCAAGGGACTCTCAAGAGTTTTCTCCAACACCACAGTTCAAAAGCATCAAAATTCTTTAGCACTCAGCTTTCTATATAGCCCAGCTCTCACATCCATACATGACTACTGGAAAAACCATAGCTTTACTAGATAGACCTTTGTTGGTAAAGTCATGTCTGCTTCTTAATATACTGTCTAGGTTGGTTATTGCTTTTCTTCCAAGGAGCAAGAGTCTTTTAATTTCATGGCTGCAGTCACCATCTGCAGTGATTTTGGAGCCCCCAAAATAGTCTGCCACTGTTTCCCCATCTATTTGCCATGAAGTGATGGGACCGGGTGCTATGATCTTAGTTTTCTGAACGTTGAATTTTAAGCCAAATTTTTCACTCTCCTCTTTCACTTTCATTAGAAGCTCTTTATTTTTATTTTTTTTTATTATTGTTTTTGCCATACATTGTCATGATATCACCATGGGTTTACATATGCTTCCCCTCCGGGTCCCCCCTCCCTCCTCCCCCCCCCCCGGGAAATCTCGCTGCACCAGTCCCGAGCATCAATCCTGGGCTGGCGATTGATTAGACACATGACAATTAACATGCTTCAATGCCCTTCTCCCATCTCATCCCACCCTTACCCTCATCCACAAAGTCCACAAGTCTATTCTATACATCTGCGTTCCTTTTGTTGTCTCCCATGTTGGGTTCTCATTACTGTCTTTCTAAATTCCATATATATGTGTTAATATACTGTATTGTTGTTTTTGCTTCTGGCTTACTTCACTCTGGATAATGGGCTCCAGTTTCGTCCATCTGAGTAGAATTGCTTCAAATGAATTTTTTTTTAATGCTGAGTAATATTCCATTGTGTATATATACCACAGCTTTCTTATCCATTCGTCAGTTGATGGGCATCTAGGTTGCTTCCATGTCCTGGCTATTGTAAACAATGCAGCGATGAACATTGGGGTGCACGTGGCTCTTTCAATTCTGGTTTCCTCGGTGTATATGCCCAGCAGTGGGATTGCCGGGTCATATGGCAGGTCTATTTGCAGCTTTTTAAGGAACCTCCACACTGTTTTCCATAGTGGCTGTACTAGTTTGCATTCCCACCAACAGTGTAAGAGGGTTCCCTTTTCTCCACATCCTCTCCAGCATTTATTGCTTGTAGACTTTTGGATGGCAGCCATTCTGACTGGTGTAAAGTGGTACCTCATTGTAGTTTTGATTTGCATTTCTCTGATAATGAGTGATGTTGAGCATCTTTTCATGTGTTTGTTAGCCATTTTTATATCTTCTTTGGAGAAATGTCTGTTAAGTTCTTTGGCCCACTTTTTAATTGGGTTGTTTATTTTTCTAGAATGGAGCTGCAGGAGTTGTTTGTATATTTTTGAGATTAATTGTTTGTCTGTTGCTTCATTGGCTATTATTTTCTCCCATTCTGAAGGCTGTCTTTTCACCTTGCTTATAGTTTCCTTTGTTGTGCAAAAGCTTTTAATTTTAATTAGGTCCCATTTGTTTATTCGTGTTTTTATTTCCAATATTCTGGGAGGTGGGTCATGGAGTATCCCGCTTTGGATTATAGCAGAGAGTGTTTTGCCTATGTTATCCTCTAGGAGTTTTATAGTTTCTGGTCTTATGCTTAGATCTTTGATCCATTTTGAGTTTATCTTTGTGTATGGTGTTAGAAAGTGATCTAGTTTCATTCTTTTACAAGTGGCTGTCCAGTTTTCCCAGCACCACTTGTTAAAGAGGTTGTCTTTTCTCCATTGTATATTCTTGCCTCCTTTGTCAAAGATAAGGTGTCCATAGATGCGTGGATTTATCTCTGGGCTTTCTATTCTGTTCCATTGATCTATGTTTCTGTCTTTGTGCCAGTACCATACTGTCTTAATGACTGTGGATTTGTAGTATAGCCTAAAGTCAGGTAGGTTGATTCCGCCAGTTCCATTCTTCTTTCTCAAGATTGCTTTGGCTATACGAGGTTTTTTGTATTTCCATACAAATTGAGAAATTATTTGTTCTAATTCTTTGAAGAAGACCTCTGGTAGCTTGATAGGAATTGCATTGAATCTATAGATTGCTTTAGGTAGTATACTCATTTTCACTATATTGATTCTTCCAATCCATGAACACGGTACATTTCTCCATCTGTTTGTGTCCTCCTTGATTTCTTTCATCAGTGTTCTATAGTTTTCTATATACAAGTCTTTTGATTCTTTAGGTAGAAATACTCCTAAGTATTTTATTCTTTTTGTTTCGATGGTGAATGGAATTGTTTCCTTAATTTCTCTTTCTGATTTCTCACTGTTAGTGTATAGGAATGCCAGGGATTTCTGTGTGTTGATTTTGTATCCTGAAACTTTGCTATATTCACTGATTAGCTCTAGTAATTTTCTCGTAGAGTCTTTAGGGTTTTCAATATAGAGGATCATGTCATCTGCAAACAGAGAGAGTTTTACTTCTTCTTTTCCAATCTGTATTCCTTTGATTTCTTTATCTGCTCTGATTGCTGTGGCCAAAACTTCCAAAACTATGTTGAATAGTAGTGGTGAGAGTGGGCACCCTTGTCTTGTCCCTGATTTCAGGGGGAATGCTTCCAGTTTTTCACCATTGAGGATAATGTTTGCTGTGGGTTTGTCATATATAGCTTTTATTATGTTGAGGTATGTTCCTTCTATTCCTGCTTTTTGGAGGGTTTTTATCATAAATGGATGTTGAATTTTGTCAAAGGCTTTCTCTGCATCTATTGAGATAATCATGTGATTTTTATTTTTCAATTTGTTAATGTGGTGTATTACATTGATCGATTTACGAATATTGAAGAATCCTTGCATCCCTGGGATAAAGCCTACTTGATCATGATGTATGATCTTTTTGATGTGTTGTTGGATTCTATTTGCTAGAATTTTGTTGAGGATTTTTGCGTCTAAGTTCATCAGTGATATTGGCCTGTAGTTTTCTTTTTTTGTGGCATCTTTGCCAGGTTTTGGAATTAGGGTGATGGAGGCCTCATAGAATGAGTTTGGAAGTTTACCTTCGTCTGCAATTTTCTGGAAGAGTTTGAGTAGAATAGGTGTTAGCTCTTCTCTAAATTTTTGGTAGAATTCAGCTGTGAAGCCATCTGGTCCTGGGCTTTTGTTTTTTGGAAGATTTCTGATTATGGTTTCAATTTCCGTGCTTGTGATGGGTCTATTAATATTATCTATCTCTTCCTGGTTTAGTCTTGGAAAGTTGTACTTTTCTAGGAATTTGTCCATTTCATCCAAATTGTCCAGTTTATTTGCATATAGTTGCTGATAATAGTCTCTTATGATCCTTTGTATTTCTGTGTTTTCTGTTGTGATCTCTCCGTTTTCATTTCTAATTCTGTTGATTTGGTTCTTCTCCCTTTGTTTCTTGATGAGTCTGGCTAACGGTTTGTCAATTTTATTTATCTTCTCAAAGAACCAGCTTTTGGCTTGGTTGATTTTTGCTATGGTCACTTTTGATTCCTTTGCATTAATTTCTGCCCTGATCTTTAAGATTTCTTTCCTTCTACTAGACCTGGGCTTCTGCATCTCTTCCCTTTCTAGTTGCTTTAGGTGTATAGTAAGGTCATTTATTTGATTTTTCTCTTGTTTCCTGAGGTGAGCTTGTATTGCTATGAACTTTCCCCTTAGCATTGCTTTCACAGTGTCCCATAGGTTTTGAGCTGTTGTGTTTTCATTTTCATTCGTTTCCATGCATAACTGAATTTCATTTTTAATTTCTTCTGCGATGTGTTGGTTATTCAGCAGTGTGTTGTTGAGCCTCCATATGTTGGAAGTTTTGAGAGGTTTTCTCCTGTAGTTGATATCTAATCTCACTGCATTGTGGTCAGAAAAGATGCTTGGGATGATTTCAATATTTTTGAATTTATCAAGGTTAGATTTATGGCCCAGGATGTGATCTATCCTGGAGAAGGTCCCGTGTGCACTTGAGAAAAAGGTGAAATTCCTTGTTTTGGGGTGGAATGACCTATAGATATCAATTAGGTCTAGTTGGTCTATTGTTTCATTTAAAGTTTCCTTGTTACTTTTCTGTCTAGTTGATCTATCCATTGGTGTGAGTGGTGTATTAAAGTCTCCTGCTATTATTGTGTTGTTGTTGATTTCCCCTTTCATATTTGTTAGCATTTGCCTTACATATTGTGGAGCTCCTATGTTAGGTGCATAAATATTTATAATTGTTATTTCTTCTTCCTCGATTGATCCTTTGATCATTATGTAATGTCCATCTTTATCTCTTTTCACTGCCTTTATTTTAAAGTCTACTTTATCTGATATGAGTATTGCCACTCCTGCTTTCTTTTGGTCTTTATTTGCATGGAATATCTTTTTCCAGCCTTTAACTTTCAGTCTATATGTGTCCCTAGGTTTGAGGTGGGTCTCTTGTAGACAACATATATAGGGGTCTTGTTTCTGTATCCAATCGGCCAATCTTTGTCTTTTGGTTGGGGCATTCAGCCCGTTTACATTTAAGGTAATTATTGATAAGTATGATCCCGCTGCCATTTATTTTATTGTTTTGGGTTCCAGATTATCTATCCCATCGGTGTTTCCTATCTAGGAAAGATCCTTTAGCATTCGTTGGAGGGCTGGTTTGGTGTTGCTGAATTCTCTCAGTTTCTGCTTGTCTGAGAAAATTTTGAATTCTCCTTCAAATTTGAATGAGATCCTTGCTGGGTAGAGTAGTCGGGGTTGTAGATTGTTTTCTTCCATGACTTTAAGTATGTTTTGCCATTCCCTTCTGGCCTGAAGCGTTTCTGTTGAGAGATCAGCTGTTATCCTTATGGGATTCCCCTTGTGAGTTATCTTTTGCTTCTCCCTTGCTGCTTTTAATATTTGGTCTTTGTATTTGATATTTGCCAATTTGATTAATATGTGTCTTGGGGTGTCCCGCTTGGGGTTCATTCTATTTGGGATTCTCTGTGTTTCTTGGACCTGAGTGGCTATTTGCTTCCCCAATTTAGGGAAGTTTTCTACAATTATCTCTTCAAGAATTTTCTGACGGTCTTTCTTTTTGTCTTCTTCTTCTGGGACTCCTATGATTCGAATATTGGTGCGTTTAATATTGTCCCAGAGGTCTCTAAGGTTGTCTTCATTTCTTTTAATTCTTTTTTCATTTTTCCTTTCTGTTTCATTTATTTATGTCATTCTGTCTTCTACCTCACTTATTCTGTCTTCTATCTCTGTTATTCTACTGTTGGTTCCCTCCAGGGTGTTTTTGATCTCATTTATTGCATTATTCATTGTATTTTGTCTCTTTTTCATTTCTTCTAAGTCCTTGTTAAAGCTTACCTGCATCTTCTCAATCCTTGCCTGCAGGTTATTGAGCTGTAACTCCAACTTATTTTCCAGGTTTTGGATCATTTTCACTATCATTATTCGGAATTCTTTGTCAGGTAGACTTCCTATCTCTTCGTCTTTTGTTTGGTCTAGGGGGTATTTATCCTGTTCCTTTACTTGCTGGGTATTTCTCTGCCTTTTCATCTTGTTTATCTTGCTGTGTTGTCCCTTTATTGTGGGGATTCCTCTCTATGGGAGGGGTTGGATGCGTGGTTTGCCGAAGTTTCCTGGGTGGAAAGGCTTGTGTGGTTTTCTGGTGGGTGAGTCTAGGTTTCCTCACTGTTACTAGCAAGAGATAAGAATGGGGAGAAAGCAGTCAAGCCAATGATCTCATTCCCAGGTAGCAGTGGGTACAGGTGCTTGGATCTTGAAAGGTACAAAGTTGATACCAGGTACTAATGAGCAAAGATTAAAAATCTAGAGTAAAGACTGGGTTCTCAAAAATACTTAAAAAAAAAAACTGGAAAATAAAAATAAAGGAGAAAAAAGAAATAAGAAGAAGAAGAAAAAAAATAGCAAGGTCATATGGGACTTAAAAATTCT
>ML664175.1:12846237-13006154 GCA_007570785.1 Antilocapra americana
AAAAAAACAATATATATATATATAAAAGTTTTAAAAATTTAAAAGATGTTCCTAGTACAGTTATAATGAAGGCTTTCTCTGGTGCTGGTGCATTCGGTGAAGGGAAGGGTCTGTAGATTTTCAGATGATTCCCTGGTCCGGCTTCTCCTTTTTCACAGACTTATAGACTCCTTTCTATGCAGTTATCGCCACCTGCAGGGCTTTAATTTGCTTCTCCTGTCTGTTTCAAAGCTGTTGGTTCTGCTAGCGTCTTCTGTCTGCTGGTCTTTTAAGTGTCTATTCAACGCTTTGGAGTTTGCCCTGCTCCTGGTGAGAGGGCTTCCCCCGCCCCCTCTGCTCAGGCTCTCTGTCGTCTGCCCAGCACAGTTGGGGAGTGGGGCTTCTCCTCTCCCCCGGCCCGGCCGCTCTGTTTTCTCGGCGTGCAGCTGAGCACTCCTTCTAAGGTGTATACAGCACCGATCTGTCCAGAATCCCCAGAAGTCTTGGTTAGCCTCCCCGGGGCTGGGTTATGCCCACTGCTCTCAGGCGGGGGTTGGGCCGGTCAGCAGCCCGCAGCTGCCCAGCCTCTCTGTTGACTCCTCACCGCCCTTTGTTTTGTGCACGGACCTGGGGGGGAGAGGGAGCTTTTCCTGGAAGGTTAGGTCCCTCAGGCTGCTCCGTTCCCTGAGCCCTCGGCCCGCCCCTCCCTGAGCAGGAGCAGTCTGCTTCGGCTGTGCTGCCGCTCTCGGCTGTTCCTTGTAGCCAGAGACTAACCTTGCAGGGCTTAGCTATTAATCTGCTTCTGCTCTCAGCTATATTGCTCTCCAAGATCCACCGCAGATCTGCCAGGGAGAATGCTCCCTGGTATTCAGAAACCTTTCTCCTCTTTTTTTTTTTTTCCTCTTTATTCCAGACTCCCCTTCCGGGACGGAACCCGTCCCCAGCTCTTTGTCTCTCCCTCTACTTTTTTTTTCTTTTCTTTCTTTTGTCCTACCTCCTCACGTCGGCACTGGGTCGCCTCTCCAGATGCCCGATGTCCTCTGCCAGCTTTCAGTTCCTGTTTTTTGGAGTTTGCTCGGCCTTTAAAAGTTCTTTTGGTATATTTATTGGGGAGAGAGTGTTCTCCCCGTCCTATTCCTCCGCCATCTTAGTTTTCCTCCCCTCATTAGAAGCTCTTTAGTTCTTTGCTTTCTGCCATAGGGTGGTGTCATCTGCATATCTGAGGTTATTGATATTTCTCCTGGCAGTCTTGATTCCAGCTTGTGCTTCATCCAGCCCGGCATTTCACATGATGTACTCTGCATGTAAGTTAAATAAGCAGGGTGACAATAAACAGCCTTGACATACTCCTTTCCTGATTTGGAACTGGTCTGTTGTTCCATGTCCAGTTCTAACTGTTGCTTCTTGACCTGCATACAGATTTCTCAGGAGGCAGGTCAGGTGGTGGGTATTCCCATCTCTTTAAGAATTTTCCACAGTTTGTTGTGATCCACACAGTCAAAGGTTTTGGTGTAATCAATAAAGCAAAAGTAGATGCTTTTCTGGAACTCTCTGCTCTTTTGATGATCCAGTGGACGTTGGCAATTTGATCTCTGGTTCCCTCCTTTTCTAAATCCAGTCTGAATATCTGGAAGTTCGCGGTTCACGTATTGCTGAAGCCTGGCTTGAAGAATTTTGAGCATTACTTTGCTAGCGTGTGAGATGAATGCAATTGTGCTATAGTTTGAATATTCTGTTGTATTCTTTTCATTTCCCACCCCCCAGGAAATCTAAAATAATTTATTCTCCATGTATGTTAACTGTTCTTTCATATTTTTACTTTTTTGTATCTAAGTGCTGCATGCTGAGAGAATCCCCTAGTTTTGTCTTTAAGTTCAGTAATTCTTTCTTCAACTCTTATCCAGAGTTTGTCCCTTCTATTGATTTTTTAAAAATGTCTTGTCAGTGTAATAGTCCATCTGAACACTTTGGTTTGCTTTATTAGCCATGCATTTTGTTTAATTTTTTACCTATAAATTTTTTAAGTTTCAAAGGAAAATTTGTATTTCCTTGCAGAAACAAACTATATTTGTTAGATTTTTTAAAAACTATTTTCTTTGGTCTCAAGTAAATTTGCATTTTTTTAACCACAGTTTTATTTGGCTCCCCAGTCTTAGAATTAGTTTCCTTGTTATATTTTAGAATTTAAGTTTTCAGATTCTGGGGTGGGAGGTTTTTATTTTTGTTTCTTTGTGTGTGTACTCATCTCCTGCTGTCTAGTGATTTCATAGTTGCCTCAGAGAATCACCCCTAGAGGCCTCAGGCAAGAACTCAGTGTACTGGCAGCTGTTCCCAGGTCCCATCCTAGGTGATATTATTAATATACAAGGCAGTATTGGGTCAGATCCAGGTAAAGAGGATGTGTCTATGTCCTTTCACCTCTCCAGATGCTGACTGTCTCATAAATTATATCCCTGAGCCAAAGCATCTTTAAAGCCGACTGAAGAGCTCCAGTTCCAGTCATGGCCTCATGCAGTAGAGATTAATTCTCAAATACTTCATGAGAATTTTACTCCCCGTTATCCCTCAGAAACTGTTCTACTACCTCCTCTACATGCTTCCAGACTCACAGTATGTTCCACAGCTTCAGCCCCATCGATCTGCTCAAGACTGTGAGAAAAGGACTGACATAACCTGGGAAACATTTAAAGAATTATATCAGCTGCTGAATTGAGAATAGGCTTTGCAGATCAGTGGTGTGGTTGATGGAGCAAGAGTCGAGGCAAGGAGACTAATAATCAGAGATGATGGTGGCTCAGATTGACACAAAGGAAAGCAAAGAATCAAGGATGACTGCGAGAATTTTGCTTTGGGCAGCTGGGAGGATGGGGTGCTCTTCACTGAAACAGGGAAAGACTAGATCTTTTCCCAAATAAGTGAGGTGTTTGTCCAAACCCAGATGATTAGGGTTTGTTGCAGGCCCCTCGGTTCCAGACGTGAAACAAAGTTAGAGGAAATTTGGTCTCCAACATTAAGGTCAGAGATGTATTGGACCAAGGGATCAGAGATCCTAAAAGGATGGGTCCCTCTAAACTTAGGATAGGTTAAAGGAGCCTCTTGGTATTGATAGTCAGTGGCTGATTTACTCTAATCTTAGCTTCTGTTTCTGTATATTCACTGCCACCGAATTGTGTGAATCAGCCTGTGTCCAGGATGATTTTGCGGGGTGAGGCTATTTCTCCTTTCTGTGTGATATCTCTGGTCTAATTGTTACCTTGGAAGTTAGCACTGGTAATGTTATGCCCAGATCCCAATCTCCACAAACCACCAGGAGGCCATTCACTGATGCAAGTGCAAGAGAGAGTTTATTGCAGACCTGGGTCTGGACTGCACACACACACACACCTATGCAGCAGAGTGAGGGCAGCAGCCGAGCAGCATGGTAGAAGGCTTTTAAGGGAAAGAGACAAAGGGAAGGAGACCACGAATGGGGTGATGTGCCTCAGAGCCCTGTGATTGGCCAGGACAGGAGGGGAGGTCAGGGGTTTTACGTGCGCTAGCCCCCAATTGGTATATTTAACCACAAACAGCCCCCTGATTGGCATATTTTGTGGCGCTTTCCCGACGCACGGTGATTGGTGTGTCTAGGGTGGTGCCAGGGAGTGAGGGCTGGACTATTCTGCAGTTTTTTCAGGAACTTAGGTGTTGTCCTTTGTTACAAGATGGAGTCACTTAGGTTCTATAGTAACAATACCACTCATGAGAAATCAAAAGATAATTTAGATTCATAACTGAAGTATCATTTAGGGCATGTCTCTGTGCATAGAAAAGTGAAATCAAATGTTCAGGCAATTATGAGAATTATTCAGGCAAAGACATCTCTTCCTCCCTTATATGGATATTTCATGAAAAATTTCTAGGCTTGTCATTAACTAGCTCATTACTTTAATTAACCACTTCATTATGTAAGTGTAGACACAGTCTTAGAATTATTTGTACTGTTTCTTCCTGTGTGTAAATAACTGTGAAGTAAAAATATTAATTTATGAATGCAATTGTGTAGGTGATCACTCCACATTTACTCAGAATTAGCAATTAGTGCATGCAAATCAGCTAAGACAAAAGTCTCTCTGATCCTGTTCAGAATACAGGAAGAGTTAATTTGCAAGAATGCCTGCTTCTGGCCCATTTGATTCTCAAAAGTCACGTTCTTGCCTCTGAAAATCAGAAACGGACCATATTTGTTGTGAGCTTTATGATCACTGCTAATGCCCTTGCAAACACAAGAAATAAAATGCTAACAAATCATCAGCCATTACCTAATTATATTTACTGAGACAGATAAAGTTGGGCAGGGGGAAACAGTGGATCATATTTTTTTAAAGGCGTTTCTCACTTTGCAAACAAAGATGAAATCTGTAGCTTAATTATTCTTCATAGTGCTATACTGAGCCTTTTCTGTTAATCATACTCAAGTCCTGAGATTTTTCTCCCAAAAAGGTATAAAATGTGTGTTGACTCCCAATTAGATCAAATTCCCTCCAGTACAGGTAATGCTAATGGGATTTAACATTCCTGAGGCTTCACTGGGGTCCTCAGTAGGAAAAACTCTGATATACAGAAAATATCACTCTTTCAGCAATTCAAACATCAACTAACACAGAACAGTACATTTGCCTTGGACATCTTGAATTGTGGAAGTTATCAGAATTAGTTGTCTTCATTAAAGATCATGCTTGTGATTGAATAGCAGCAGGTGAGTTGCCTTGATCATTGAACAATCTTTGGAGGCTTATTTCTAGGCTGTGTGTGTGCCTGCTAAGTTGCTTGAGTCGTGTTCAACTCATTGCACCTCTGTGGTCTGTAGCCTGCCAGGCTCCTCTGTCCAGTGGGGTTCTCCAGGGAAGAATTTTGGAGTGAGTTGCCATGCCCTTCTCCAGGGGATCTTCCCCGGCCAGGGATTGAATTCGGGTCTCCCACATTGCAGGTGGATTCTTTACCAACTGAGCCACCAGGGAAGCCCAGGGAAGCCCTTATTTCTAGGTTATGTATTTACAAATATTTGTGGTGACTGTTGTTCAGTTGCTAAGTCGTGCTACTCTTTTGCAACCCCATGGACTGTAGCCCAACAGACTCCTTTGTCCATGGGGTTCTCCAGGCAAGAATACTGGAGTGAGTTGCCATTTTCTTCTCCAGGAAATCTTTCCATATTAGGGATCAAACCTATGCCTCCTGCATTGGCAGGTGGATTTTTACCACTGAGCCACAGGGAAGCCCAGATATACAGTCCCTGAAACAGAGCAGGGGCCTGTGGGGCCTTCCTAGGACAGACTCACTCCATGTCCCCCACCCATCTTTTGTCTGTAGAAGAACTTAAACCAAGGAATAAATGTATTCAGAGAAATAAGAATGTGCAGAAGCAAAGGAAAAGCAGTCAAACAAGACCAAAACCAATAAGTATTTAGTCATTAAACAAAGTCAAGGACCTCTAGTTTCTCCTCAAAGGCTATAGACAATTTTCTGAGCCATATCCTCTGAGTTGTTTTATAGACACTAAAACCCCCATGAGGTGGAAGAAGTTAACTAACTATATGATGACCAGATTGTAGCCATGACGCACGCGAGCGTGTGTGTGTGTGTGTGTGTGTGTGGTGTGTCTGTTCAGTCGCTTTAGTCATATGCAACTCTTTGTGACCCCATGGACTGTAGCCCACCAGGCTCCTCTGTCCATGGGATTCTCCAGGCAAGAATGCTGGAGTGGGCTGCCATTCCTTCCCTCAGGGAGCCATGACATAACCTGTCACAATGAAAAGAACTGGCCTCAAGGCAATGGAACAAATCAACACTGGAACTGAAGATTAACATAACTGACCGGGGGATTTTTGCAGGAACTGACACTTCTGGCCAGCAATTTGTTACGTGAGGAAACACTGAAATACTCTAGTCAATATGCAAGTGAATATTGAAATACTCCAGTCAATAACATTTGGGGAACAAAAGACGTATCAATACATCTGTGGTTAATAATTTGTTAACTGTACTTGAAATAACATATTGCTGATCAAACCACTGCATCATTAATTTCATAATGATTGTCAGAGCCGACCGTACTGGTCTACATGTAGGCCTCTCTTTGTTTGTACGCCCCTGAAACTCCCCTTTAAAAGCTCTTGCCCACTGATGGGCAGGAGGATCTGGTCTTCGGACATGAGTCGGCCTTCTTTCCCAGTTGCCAAACTCATGAATAAAAAAACCTTTTTTTCCCTATCAACATCTACCTCTTGAATATTCGCTTATGAGCTGAATTTTGATAATATCCCGAAGTTTTCTAAGATGCATCCCCATGTTTGTGTAAACTGAGCTACATGTGCTGGCTACTGTGATCACATATATTCTTAACTCTTCATATGCCTTGGGGAAACTCTTGGTGCCAGACTGTAACTTGAGAGCTCCTTTGAAGAAGCATGGACTGAAGTGGTTAGGGAAGATGAAGGCAGGTGTTCAATCCGTGTTTCATTTACTCATGAATTTGATGTTTCAACTTTCCTTCTCCCGCTTAGTGCAACTCTCCGGCATCACCACCAGAGGGAGCGAGGTTGATGTCTGGCAAGAAAAGCAGGTAGCTTTCCATCATTACTCAGAGCAGTGTTAGATAACTTACCTATCAGAGGTTGATATCTAAATGTCAGTCACATGCTAGGTATTTTACAACATTATTTCTTTATTTTTAATGTCTGACATTTAAATTATATTATTTCTTTTTAAATAGAAAACGTATTCATAAGTTTGAAAATTTTTCAAGTTTAACAGACTATACAATGAAAACTCTCTCCTGCCACCTTTGTCCCTCAGCCTCTCAGTTATATTTCTCACAGGCAACTGATATTACCAGTTTCCTGTGATATTTCACTTCACACATATGTAATGTTACCTGTTTTTTTAGAGCTAATTTATGCATGTACGTATCTGACATTTTGTGACCCCATGGACAGGGCTCCTCTGTCCATGGAGTTCTCCAGGCAAGAATATTGGAGTGGGTTGCCATTTTAGACTCCATCTATGTATGTATGTATGTGTGTGTTTACATATGTAAACAAATACATTCTTTCCCTACCCTTTTAAAGATAAATAGCAGTATGCTACACACGTAATTGTGCATTTAATGATATATCTTAGAGATCGTCCCTTATCAATACAAAAGGATCCTTCCTAATCTTTTTTATGCTATCATTGTGTGCATGTGCTGCAATTCATTCAATCAGTTCTTTGTTGATGTGCATTTAGGTTACATACAATCTTTTGTGATTACAAACAATGTTGCAATGAATAAACTTGTAAGTACACTACTTTTTAAAAAATGCAAGTTTGCCTTCTGGGAGGAGATGTCAGCAGTAACTCTATTTTGTACTTTATGACTCCATAACTGTGCTGACCAAACTCTGCTTTCAAAACAAGGAGGGGTGGGATATTTGCTGAGAATGTGATTTCTGAGAACCACATAGAAATGTGCCTTTACTAAGACATCCTTGACAAGGCAATGAATTGTTTTAAAAAATTGGCTTGGCCAAACTGTTCATTTGGGTTTTTCCATAACATGTTATGGATGGTTCAAACATAGTTCTTGGCAAACAACTTATGTAAACTAAATGTACTTCTCTGTTTTCCTTTTAAAATCCCCTACTTTTTGTTCTCCAGACAGGACATTACTCTGGGTGCTGCCAGAATCTGTGCTCCCAGATTGCCATTCCAAGACCACAAATAAACACATTTCTTTGTTTGCAGTCTGCCTCTTTTTCTCACATGACAACCTGTAAGATACAGTCTTAGAACTGAGTACCTGGGCCAAAGAGCATACATGCTTATAGGCTATTTCCAACTACATCACCATTTCACACACAGGAGGTTCTCAGAGAAGTAAAATGACTCACAGTTATTAAACACTGGAGCCAGAATTCAAACGTGCTTTTTCTATATCACCACATTGCTCTTTTGCTGGTTGAAAAGACTTTTCCTCAATAATAAATGAGTATGTATATGTACAATGTGTGTGGTAAATGCTTTACAGGATACAAATGAGTAAAGACATGGATACTCTCCTCAAGTAGGTTATAACTCAGTAGTTTCAATAAAATATTGGAAGGAAGTAGATGAAGCTGTGAAATATATATGCCTCACATACCTATATTACACACACACATATATATGGGTGTATATATATGTATGCATATACTTACACACATATGCCGTTTAAAGTAAATATAAATAATGTATGTGACAACTCAAGCAGTATAAATAACCTCTACTACAAGTCTGCTACCTCATTCACTCATTCCTTCATCAAAATTTACTGAGAACTTGCTGGATTTTTCTGTCTAGTCCTCAGTCTTAGGTTTCATTTGTAGATTTCTACCCCGGTCCTGTTTCCTCAGTCCTCATCTAACCTAATAGAGATCCCCTCAGACTAAACTCTAGCCTTGTCCTTTGTGTTCCTCCCCTGAGATGAGTGCTTTGTTCTGATTTCCAGGCCAGTGGCTGGTGCCCAGCTGTTTGTTGACAGTGTTTCCAGAGGTTGAAGCTTAAATATCCAGTCTCTGGCTTTCACCTAGCCTAGATCTGGAGTGCCAGGTCTACAGCTTCCCTGCTGTTCTGGCTCATTTTAAATAAATGGACATTAAATAAATAATGGACTTTTTGTGGATAGTAGTGTTTGAAAGATATAATATATGAATAGGTAGTTTTTTGGGGCTTCCCCAGTAGCTCAGTGGTAAAGAATCCACCTGCAATGCAAGAGACGTGGGTTCAATTCCTGGATTGGGAAGATCCCCTGGAGAAGAGCATGGCAACCCACTCCAGTGTTCCTTCCTGGGAAAATCCCATGGACAGAGGAGCCTGGTGGGCTATGGTCTGTGGGATCATAAAGAGTTGGGCATGACTAAGGCATCTGAGCACAAGCACAATATAGTTTTTCTAATTATAAAGTGTTATACAAATTCTAATTATTATCATGAAAGGACAGGGCCCTAGGTGTAAATTTGGGATGTTATCAACACAGAGTTAGTCCAGCAACCCACTCCAGTATTCCTTCCTGGGAAAATCCCATGGACAAAGGAACCCGGTGGGCTATGGTCCATGGGAATTCTATGCCTCTGACTTGGTTCTGCTGTTAAAATTTCTGATTTATGTAATTCAAATTACCTGCCAAAATACAATGACACGATTAAAGAATATCCTCCCCACTCAAAGCATGCTGAGAATTTTGTTTCAGTTAATTGGAGTTATGCATGTACCTCCAGGGTTGAATAGTTTGCAAAGGTGCACTATTTATTTTCTTTTCAGCTAAACTGACCCAGGAGATATTTTGTTCCCAAGTTATCACGCAAAAAGGTGAATTTGGGGACTTCCTGTGGTCCAGTGGTTAAGAATTTGCTATCTAATGTAGGTGATGCGGGTTCAATTCCTGATCAGGGAACTAATACCCCACATGCCATGGGGCAATTAAGTCCATGTGCTGCAACCAGAGAAGCCTGTGCTACAGCTACCGGGCCTGCGTGCTATAGAGCCTGTGCTTTGCAACAAGAGAAAGCCCATATACCACAACAAAGAGCTTGAAGGCTACAGTGAAGATCCAGCAGAGGCAAAAATAAAAGAGATGAATTTAGTGTACATTCTCAGTTGTGTCCTATACATTATGTGCCCAATTACCATAACTGCAAATTTACTCAACGTCTGATGAAGAATCCCATCTTTTAGATATTTCAAGGTTCTTGCTCTGCAATACCAGGCCTCATACTACTGAGGGCTTTGCCTTTGCAAATGACAAGCGTGTTGAACCCATTTCAATGAATACAATTCAACAAAATCTCATTCTTTTAGTAAGAGTTTACTAGATAAGAGATACTGTCAGTTCAGTTCAGTTGCTCAGTCGTGTCCGACTCTTTGTGACCCCATGAACTGCAGCACGCCAGGCCTCCCTGTCCATCACCAACTCCTGGAGTCTACCCAAACCCATGGCCATAGAGTCGATGAAGCCATCCAGCCATCTCATCCTCTGCCGTCCCCTTCTCCTCCTGCCCTCAATCCTTCCCAACATCAGGGTCTTTTCCAATGAGTCAGTTCTTCGCATCAGGTGGCCAAAGTATTGGAGTTTCAGCTTCAACATCAGTCCTTCCAATGAACCCCCAGGACTGATCTCCTTTAGGATGGACTGGTTGGATCTTCTTGCGATCCAAAGGACTCTCAAGAGTCTTCTCCAACAACATAGTTCAAAAGCATCAATTCTTTGGTGCTCAGCTTTCTTTATAGTCCAACTCTCACATCCATACATAGTATTTTTTATATCTAGAAAAATAGTCTTTAGAAGACTATTTTAAATCCAGAGATAGAGATAAACAGCATTTCCTAAATAGGACTATTTTTCTCATTTTAGACACTGAGAAAACACAATCTTGCAGTGACTTGGAAATACAAAACTATTTATTGTGGAAGCTAACTCAATTATAAATGAAGCAATTATGCTTTATAATATAATCTTACCAGTTTAAGGCTGGAAATTACCAAAGTGCACACATACACATTAAAAAACAAAAGTAATTTTTAAATGATAAAGATTATATTCATTTTTAATTGCAAAATGCAGATAAAAACAAAAAATAAAATATAAATAAACATAGTGCCATTATTCAGAGATTATCATGTTTTGATGTATATTCTTTGACCTTTCTCTTTGTGTCATGTATATTACAATGTACAGTTTTTACAAAATGAGATTATAGCTTACATATTGTATTATATCCTGAGTTTTTAGTTTGAAATGATTTCAAACTTGTAGAAATTTTGAAAGTACAATACAAAGAACTCCCTAAACCCACCATCCAAAGATAACTGTACAAATAAATGTTCTTTATACAAAAGGATTCAATCCAGAAATAAACATTGCTCCTGTCTTTTTAATCTTTTTCATTAAAAAGGACATTCATTAAAAGGGACATTCATTAAAAGAACAGTTCCTCAGTCCTTACTTGATTTCTATGACCTTGACATGTTTGAAGATTACCGGTTAGTTGCTTTGTCAACTGTCCCTCTGTTTGGTTTTGTCTGCTATTTCCTCACAATTAGACTCAGTTTATGCATTTTTGGTAGGAGTTTATCACAAAGGAATGTTGTGGCCTCTCACTGCATTTTATACAATGGCACACTATTAGATTTCTCCACTACTAGTGATGTTAACTTTTGTCACTGGTCAGATTGTTTATAGCAGGTTATTCCCTATAAAATTGCTTTTCCTTTGTAAGTAGTAAATATTTTGTATGGAGATATTTGGAGATCATACATAAATATGTGTGTGAATCTCCCATTTTTTATCCAATGCTCTTCCACTCGTTTTAGCACTTCTTGATGTTTCTTAATTCAGTTTATTACTACTGTGATAGCTACCAAATGGTGATTTTTCTAAATCCATTATTTCTTCTATGTTTGCTAGTTGACTTTCTATTATAAAGAAGAGCTTTTTCTTCATTCATTTTATCAGTGTGGATCGTGGATTTCTATTGTTTTCCTACTACTATGTTTCTATTACTGCTATTAATTATTCTGACCATGAAATTGCCCCATATTTAGCCAATGGGAGCCCCTGAGAGCTAGCTTCCCTGTGAAGGCCCACACTGTTCTCTGGGCACTGCCTTACGTTCTGGTACAAGATGTTCCAGGCATATTGTATACTTTTCCTGCTCTAGCCCTGGACTCACTATTTCTCCAAGAAGACTTGTTGCTTTTTCATGGAGGTACTTTTTAGTGGAGAGGTCTTTTCAGACCTAGAAAGTGGTGTACTTATTGCTTCTGGAGTGTTTATGCTCCCAGACACTCAGGAAAGATACATATGTATAATACATGTACATTTATATCTGGTTTTATGTTTATGCATACTGAAAGCCATAAATTTGCAACAATGGCACCAATTCTAGTCCAGTACTGCAGGATGAATTCTAACCTTTATTCCTTCTGTATATGTAACTCTCTTCTCTGACAGTGAATAATCTTGTTCTCTTAATCCACCGTTCAATCTGCCACCCTCTGCTCAGTCACCCTCAGCTCACTAAAAAGAAACTTAATAATATATTACTATTTTTCCAAGTCACTAAATACTTATCTACAAGACCATTTTTAAAGGCTGAATGTTAGTCCACTGAAGGTATACTTGGCCATTTCAGCTGCTTTCCAGTAATGAATATTCTTTTATCTGAGTTTTTACATAATCCATTATTATTTACTATTTCTGAAAATGAAATTACTTGGTGAAAGGTAAACACATTTTTAAGGCTCTCAATTTATAGTGCCACATTTTAAATTTGAGTAAAACTGTGTGAATCTGGATCCCACATATATGGAATTTATAATCACTTTTTCATGGACTTAACTAAAACTGAACTTTGCAGTGGCTAAAAAATGTGGTAATTACATCATAGATGAAAAATATGGAAGAACTGTTTACTTGAGGGAGAAAATGGTTTTCAAACTTCTCACAACTGCAAGCATCTATTTAGTAGCTACTTCCTGAATTTCAGCTTTGTTCAAGCCACATGCTGAGCACTATAGATGACATAAGGTTGCATTAGATGCCAATTCCTTCCTCAAGGAGGGGCCAGGGAACCATTAAATCAGTGAATTAAAAATCTTTAATTTATTCATCAAAGTAAGGCCCTCCAGGACCTCTGTTTGGCAAGACTTCATTAAGGATTAATTTTCATTATTTAAGAAAAACTTTTAAAGGGCATTTTTAAAAAGTCTATAGTTGAGACTAATTCAGAACAAAATTTTACTTTATATCCTGTTGTACAGTTTTCTTATTGGAACACCAAAGGGTACATTTTCTATTATTCCTATTCTTTAAATCCCCCCCCCCCACTTTCCACTTAAACCCTATGCTCTACATGCTTTTAAGACCCTGCCAAACCACACCCTCCAAAAAAAACCAGAAAAAAACATATAAATACATAGAACTTAATGAATCTACCCAACAAAACATGAACATTTCAGTGCTCAAAGCAAGATAGACCTAGAATATAAACCTCAATCATACCAACAAATTACTTACATATATACCCACTGACATAGACAGACATCTCCATAGATCTATTGGTCATTTATATTAAAATTTTAACACTAAATCTAAAATAAATTATACAAAACAACTACATCTATGGTACTTTGTTATATAAACACAACCTGTTTATGTGGCTTAAATCCTAAAGCTTAAATCCTGAAAGTGGCTAGATGAGTTTATTAACTCCATAAATACATAGGTGTTGTACCAGCCTTTCTACTAGTTTTTAATAAAATTACACATGCAAGCATCCACAGCCCAGTGAGAACACTCTCTAAATCATTAAGATTAAAAGTAGTGGGTATCAAGCACACTAATAGGATTAGCTCATAGGCCTTGCTAAACCATACCCATGGGAAATGGGACTTCCCTGGTGGCTCAGTGGTAAAGAATCTGCCTGCCAGCACAGGAGATGTGGGTTTGATCCTTGTGTTGGGAAGATCCCCTGGAGAAGGAAATAGCAACCCACTGCTGTATTCTTGCCTAGGAAATCCCATGGACAGAGGAGCCTGGAAGGCTACAGTCCATGGGGTGGCAAAACAGTTGGACATGACTTAGTGACTAAACAACAACATCAACAACACAATCATGGGAAAGAGCAGTGATAAAAATTACACCATAAACAAAAGTTCAACTAGGTTATATTATATCTAGGGTTGGTGAATTTTGTGCCAGCCACCATGGGTATACAATTGACCCAAATTAATAGAAAACTGATGTAAAGCATATTAAAGGGTAATAAAAAACAAAGTTAAATTCTAACTAAGCCAAAAAAACCCATAGCTAAAATAAACCATGAAAGTGATTTTAATATTTTAAAATTACATGACAGCTGAGACCCAAACTGGGATTAGATACCCCACTATGCTTAGCCCTAAACCTAAATAATTATAATCAAATTCTTTGCCAGAGTACTACTAGCAGAGGTGTAACACTCAAAGGACTTGGCATTTCTTCACATTCCTTTAGAGGAGCCTGTTTTATAATATATAAACCCTGATAAATTTCACCAACCCTTGCCAATTCAGTCTGTATACTGCCATATTCAGCAAAACTTAAAAATGAATAAAAGCAAGCATAATTATGCATAAAAATATTAGGTCAAGGAGTAACCTATGGGATGGGAAGAATGGGCTACATATTCTATTTCAAGAATATATTTCTCATGACAGGAAGTTTATATATTTGGAGTGTAATTGCTTTATAATGTTGTGTTAGTTTCTGCTGTACAACACAGTGAATCAGCTGTATTTATACATATACCCTCACCCTCTTTAGCCTCCCTCCTACCCACTCCCATCCCACCCCTCTAGGTCATCGCAGAGCACCAAGCTGAGCTCCCTGAGCTATGTGGCAGGTTCCCACCAGTTATCTGCTTTACAGAGTGTAGTGTGTAAAGGTCAATGCCGCTCTCTCAATTTGTCCCAACCTCTGCTTCCCTGACTGTGTCCACAGTCTTTATGTCTGCATCTCTATTCCTGTCCTGCAAATAGGTTAATCGGTACACAAAAGTTTTTATGAAAACTAAAAACCAAAGGAGCATCTAGTAGTAAATTAAGACTAGAGCGCTTAATTGAATAAGGATATGAAGCACACACAGACCACCTGTCACCCTCCTCAAGTATTAAAACAACTTCCTATAACCTATTAACAAACACTAACTATAAGAGGAGACAAGTTGTAACAAGGTAAGCACACAAGGTAACTGGGCTTGGATCAATCAAAGCATAGCACCTAGTTTGCACCTACATTCATAATCCACGAATGTTTTGAACTAAATCTAGCCCACACCGCCACAAATTTTACTAACACAGGCAAATCAAATCAATTATTTACTCAACATTTCAAGTATAGGAGATAGAAATTTAAACAAACTTTGGTGCTATAGAGAAAGTACCCTAAGGGAATGATGATAAAAACATTAAAAGCAATAAAAAAACAGAATTTACCCCTTTTACCTTTTGCATAATGATTTAACTAGTAAACATTTAACAAACAGAACTTAAGCTAAATATTTCAAAATCAGATGAGCTACTTATGAACAGTCTGTAGAACAAATTCATCTCTGAAACAAAACAGTAAGAAGATGTACAAGTAGAGATGATGAGCCTAACAAGCCTGGTGATAGCTGATTGCCCAATCTTCGCTCAATTTTAAAAATCACCAAAAAATGATAAATTTTAGTTTGTTTTTAAATGTTACCCTAAAAAGGCACAGCTTTTTGGAAATGGATACGACCTCATCTATCTGGCGTGCTGCAGTTCATGGATTTGCAAAGAGTCGGACATGACTAGGCAGCTGAATAACAACAACAACCTTATCTAGAGGGTAGAAATAAAGAAAATCATCGTCGGCTTTAAAAGTAGCCATGAATTAAGAACGTGTTCGTGCTGAGACAATATCTTTAATATCAACAATAAGCAAATCAACTTCTAGTTTTACACTGGACTAATCTATTGAGTTGACCAATAGAAGCAATGACTGTTAGTATGAGTAACAAGAAATACTCCTTGCATAAGTTACCATGAGTAACTGATACTTTGCTGATAGTTAACAGCAAATAAACACAACTCAACATAAATTATTATGTACACTGTTAACCCAACATAGGCATGCACTCAAGGAAAAATGAAAATAAAATGAGCTTGGCAAACATAAACCCTGCTTGTTTACCAAAAACATCATCTCTACCATAACTAGTATGATCAATGGAACAAATTATCCTAGGCATAACAATCTAGTTCAGAGTTCACACTGATGATAGGGTTTACAACCTTGATGTTGGATCAGCACATACCCGTGGTGTAACTGCTATTAGACATTCATTTGTTCAGTGATTAAAGTCCTGCATGATCTGAGTTTGGACTGGAGCAATCCAGGTTGGTTTCTATCTATTATATATTTCTCTCAATACAGGAGGACAAAAGAAATGAGGCCTATTTTAACAAAGAGCCTTAAAACCAATTATGATATCTTAATTAATATATAGAAAATCTTACCCCAAAATTGAGTTTGTTAGAGTGACAGAGTTGGATAATTGTGTAAAACTTAAATCTTTGTAGCCAGAGGCTCAAATGCTCTTAACAAAAATGCTTATACTTAACACCTTAATGCTCATTATCCCTATTCTTTTAGCCATGTGCTTGCAGAAAGTTGTGAATTCTTCTGTTCTTACAGGATATTTGTGAATCAAAATACTAAAAACTGATTTTTCAAGTTCTAGGAGAGTATAGTCACTTGGTCTTTTTTAGGTAACATGAACTTAGTATAAATACTTTGGTCTAGATGCAGAAATGGGCCTACTTAAGGTACACTATGCTAAAACTCCAGAAACCAGATTCTGAAAGGGAAGTGCTGAATGTTGTATTCACTGCTTTTACTGGCACTCACTACCTGTAGGACACCAAGATATGTGAGCAACACCCTGCACCCAAGATGTCCATCAGCAGACAAATGGATAAGAAAGCTGTGGTACATATACACAATGGAATATTACTCAGCCATTAAAAAGAATGCATTTGAACCAGTTCTAATGAGGTGGATGAAACTGGAACCTATTATACAGAACAAAGTAAGTCAGAAAGAAAAACACTAATATAGTATATTAACATATATATATGGAATTTAGAAAGATGGTAATGATGACCCTATATGCGAGACAGCAAAAGAGACACAGATATAAAGAACAGACTTTTGGACTCTGTGGGAGAAGGCGAGGGTGGGATGATTTGAGAAAATAGCATTGAAACATGTGTATTATCATATGTGAAACAGATCTCCAGTCCAGATTCAATGCATGAGACAGGGTGCTCTGGGCTGGTGCACTGGGATGACCCAGAGGGATGGGATGGGGAGAGAGGTGGGAGGGAGGGTCAGGATGGGGAACACATGTACACCCATGGCTGATTCATGTCAATGTAGGGCAAAACCCACAATATTGTAAAGTTATTAGCCTCCAATTAAAATTAATTAATTAATTTTAAAAAAGAAAACAAGAAGGTGAATAGTTTAATAAAACAAAGACCTCCTCTACTTGAATTAAGAAAATAAGACTTTCTTAATTTCCAAGGTGGTGCTAGTGGTAAAGAATCCATGTGCCAATGCACGAGATGTAAAATAAGCAAGTTTGATCCCTGGGTTGGAAAGATCCCCTGGAGAAGGAAATGGCACTCAGTATTCTTGCCTGGAAAATCCCATGGAGAGAGGAGCCTGGCCAGCTATAGTCCCAGGGGTCACAGAGTCAGAAAGGACTGAAGCAACTCAGCACTGCACTGCAACCTCTAAGACATGGGCAGCCCCAGTGGCTCAGCAGTAAAGAATCCTCCTGCCAATGCAGGAGATGCAGTTTTGAACCCTGGGTCAAGAAGATCCCCTAAAGAAGGAAATGGCAACCCACTCCAGTATTCTTGCCTGGAAAATCCCATGGACAGAGGAGCCTAGCGGGCTCTAGTCCATAGGATCACAAAGAGTCAGACACGACTTAACAACAGGGCACACAATCTCTAAGACATACTGTTTGAGAAATCCAGTCTGATAAATGAAACAATAGGTCAGGGAGATTAGGCAAGTCCCATCCCTGTTCGACAGCAGCTCTCCCAAGAGCTGAAGTCACCAACAAAGGGCTGGTTTCTTTAAGTGTATCTGCCACAACATAAGCTTGCAGTCACTTTGAGGCTGACATTCTGTGAGTACTTTTCTTTCTCCCACTTCATACTTTCTGAGAGTTCCTAATGAAAAATAGCCCCGCAAGGCTCCTATAAGGACCTGACTCAGATCTACGAGTCTTGCTGATTCTTGTTCCAGGGATAAGAAGATCCAATTCTTTGAAAAAGTCTTCTCATTTCTCTAATGAGTAGCACTGTGTCTTGTTTTCATAGGGCTTCTTATATCATTTTCAAGAAAAATCTCTCACAGACAGTATCATATTCTGTTTCTCATGGGTTCTAATACTGGAACAACCCCCTCATCAACCTTTGGGAAACTTTTCTAGTTTAGAAACTAAACATTTCTAGTTTAGAAACTTTAGAGGACTCACTATATTTCTTTGAATGTTTGAAGGCAGATTTCTAGATTTAAAAAACTTAGTAGGGTACTTCCTGGTGGTCCAGGGGTTAACACTCTGCTTTCCAATGAGGCGGTGCAGGTTCGATTCCTGGTTTGGAGGCTAAGATCCCACACACCTCAGGGCCAAAAAACCAAAGCATAACACAGAAGCAGTATTGTAACTGATTCAATAAAGACTTTAAAAATGGTCCACATCAAAAAAAATCTTAAAAAAAATAAAGACTTAAGGGGATGGTGACAAACTCATTTTAATCTGAGTACCTGTAATGCTGGATTGAGGTTCTGAACTTTATCTGGACTCTGTGGAAAAGAGGACTGTGTCTGATTGGGAGAGGGCATCAATAATTCAACAGAACAGCCAGTGGCTCTTCATCTCTTTATCTGATTCCTGTGTTATTTTGACCACTGCAGGGTAGAGCTATGGTGTATGTTTGGTTCCCTGGAGAGTTCCTTCAACCAAACTCCATTTTTCAAGTATAATCTTAAGGAATCTTTCTGATTTGTTCCTGAAGTCTCTTTTTCTGCAGGTGGACCTCATGCACTGGGAGAATGGGGAAGTACTTGGGATATCAACTTTCATGTGATCTATACCAGAGCTTAACAGAGGAAAAATGTCCCATCACTGTCAATGGAATGAATATTCTATCAAAATGGCTCTCTCATTCTCCAGGATTGAGATTAACTTTACCTGCTGAATGGGGTAAAATTTATTTCGGTGGCCTATGACCACCATATATCAGCATCCGACCCCTATCTATAAAAAACAATAAGCATGATCTTAAGGCACTCTTAGGGGCTGTCTAAGAGATGTATATTTGCTGACATACAACCTGACTGAAGCCAAACACCATTACCCCTGTGAGTGATTGGAGGGCGGCCATAAGTGAACAGTTTTATTTCCCTCTAGCAGCTGAGCTCCCTGACCAGGCGAGCTGAGCTGACACGGCATTTCAAGTCCTGTTACCAGCTCAATGGTTCTCTTATAAAAAAAAAAAGAAAAAAAAGCAAGCAAGAAAAAAAAAAGCACCTCTTCATTTAGCCTCTCCATCTTGATCATTGCTGATGGGCTATCAATAATTTCAAGTTGGTTGAGCAGTTGGCTGAAGGTTAAATAAATCCTGCCGGCTGTTTGCATGATTGTGCCTGAGCAGAAGGCTTCCAATTTGAAGCAGTTTTCTTGCAAGTGCTCCATGGAAATGTTTCTAGGGTCAAAAAAGTTAAGAAATTCTGTAACAAAGACCCCAATGCACTTGAAACGAAAACCCAGTCAGGAGCCACAAGCATGCAGATACGAACAAAAATAGGTTTTTCTCTATTTCAGATTTTTTTCAGAGTAATTTAGAATCCAAAGAATGCATGCAATTAATTATTAGCAGGAAAAATTCTCAAGACTCTAAAGTGCTCTTTTGGATATTGGTATTTGTTTTTTTAAAAAGGGAGTCAGATTATATTTTCAGAAGCTTGGCCAATAGCAATAAGCAGAAGAAAGTACACCATGTAGTCATACTATATAAGGCTTTCAGTTGCTGCACAATAAACTTTTAAAATACTTTATTCACATTCAAGACATGATTTTTTAAAGCAAAATTTGGTCCTGTTTCTCCCGTCGGCCCCATATTACAAAAATATCATACATTAATTATGGAACATGACAAAGTACACTTAAGCAAGAGAAAATAAAAATCACCATTGAAGCTAACTCTCAATTTATTTTAAAAAATATTTTTATGTTTTTTTATTTTGGCTGCACCAGGTCTTAATTGTGGAATGTGGGATCTGTAATGGCAGCATATGGGATCTAGCTCCTGACCAGGGATCAAACCTGGGCCCTGTGCATTGGGAGCTCCAAGTCTCAGCTACTAGATCACCAGGGAAGTCCCTCAATATTTTATATCTTTCTAGCTTTTTCCATATATACTTATAACTCTTCTACTAAAATGTGATTTTACTGACTATAAAATATTGTAGCTATTTTACATATATGGTTAAAAAAAGCAAATAGATGTTGTTAAGGATACGTTTTTAGCTTCTGGAAATTATTTCAACTGTTTATTTGGTGAGAATTGGTGCTGTCAGAACTCAAGAAGTTCTCAACTTCTGGGGTCTTGTCTATAATACCACATTTCTTGATCTGCTATTTTCTAATTACTGAGAGTAAAGGTGCATTTTGTTTACCTAAGCCATAACTATTAATATTTGATTTTAAATAAGCTGATGCAAATTTCCAAAGGGTTTTTAAAGTTACAATATTTGGGGTATTGCTTTACAAACAATAAAACCCCTTAACTTCCTTTCAAGTGTTTTAGGAAGGACTTTTATGGATGTTTCATGTGACTCTTGCTCCCATGAGATCTCCAGGATGATGGATCCCTGTTTTATACTTCAGGGGGCTTTGCACTACCCCTTCTGATTGCCATGTGTGAGGCTTTTCAGTATAAGTGTGAGCTACACTATTTCAAGTTCTCTGGAAATTTTGGCATGGTAGAAATATCAGTAACTTCAGATATGAAGATGACACCACCCTTTTGGCAGAAAGTGAAGAGGAACTAAAGAGCCTCTTGATGAGGGTGTAAGAGGAGAGTGAAAGCTGACTTAAAACTCAGCATTCAAAAAACTAAGATCATGGCATCCACTCCCTTCACTTCATGGCAAATAGATGGGGAAATAATGGAAACAGTGACAGACTTTTCTTTCCTGGGCTCCAAAATAACTGTGGATGGTGACTGCAGCCATGAAATTAAAAGATGCTTGCTCCTTGACAAATCTAGACAGCATATTAAAAAGCAGACACATTACTTTGCTGACAAAAGTCCCTACAGTTAAAGCTATGGTTTTCCAGTGGTCATGTGTGTATGTGAGAGTTGGACCATAAAGATGGCTAAGCCCTGAAGAATTGATGCTTTCGAACTACGGTGTTGGAAAAGACTCTTGAGAGTCCCTTGGACTGCAAGGAGATCAAATCAGTCAATTCCTAAGGAAATCAATCCTGAATATTCATTGAAAGGACTGATGCTGAAACTCCATACTGTAGCCACCTGATGCGAACAGCTGATTCACTGGAAAAGACCCTGACCCTGGGAAATATTGAGGGCAGGAGGAGAAGAGGGCAACAGAGGATGAGATGGTTGGATGGCATCACCAACTCAAAGAACATGAGTTTGAGCAAACTCTAGGAGATGGTGAAGGACAGGGAAGCCTGGCATGCTGCAGTCCATGGGGTCTCAAAGAGTCGGACACAACTGAGTGACTGAACAACAACAACAACAACAAAAACCAGTACTCAACAACTGTGATAAAACTTGGCCGTTCCACACTTTCCCTAGTGTGGAACACTTGGCACTTGTGATTACCTTACATTTGTAGTCATTGCCATGGTGAATGATGAAGGTTAAGTTGTTGAGGGTATTATCTTGGTTCCTATGGCTTTGCTCTAACTTGTGATTAACTTACGATGTTTTGCTGATTGACAAGGGAAGATAATAATTACGTGGAAATGGACACAAATTTCAGTGGTTTAGAGTGCTGCTACTCCAGGTGTGCTCTGCTCACCGACTGTATTGGCATCATTTAAGAGCTTATGATAAATGCAACAGTCTCAGACCTACTGATTCAGAATCTTCACTTTAACAAGAGCCCCCAGTTATTTACATATACATTAAAACTCGAGACGTCTGTCTAGAAGAATGGATTTCACAAGTAGAGTCAAAATGCTGAAACTCAGTCATTTGTCACTGAACATTTAAGTGATGTAATCTGACACAAAGACATTGAGACGATTTTGACTTCTTTTAAAACAATCATCTCAAAGTATGGTACTGGCTTTTGAACTGCAAAAAATAGCTGCCGGATGAATGGATAAAGAAGATGTGTATGTGTATACAATGGAGTATTAGTCAATCGTAAAAAAGAATGAAATGCTGCCATTTGCAGCAACACAGAAGGATCTAGAGATTATCATACTAAGTGAAGTAAATCAAAAAGAGAAAGACAAATAGTGCAATATCACTTATATGTGGAATCTAAAATATGACACAAGTGAACTTATTTACAAACCAGAAACAGATACATAGATGAGAAAACTGAGACTTGGCAGGGTTGAGTAATTTGTTCAAAATTATTCACAGAGTAGGTAGCAGAGCTGGGACTGCAGTCCAGGGTAACTAGCTTCAAAGTACCTTCTCTTAATCACTCTGAATATAAAAACACAACACTTTCACATTTTATGTTATTTTGAAATATACTAATTTGAAATCATGTAGTGTAAAATATCAGTTGACTCTCTCATGTACAAAATTTTAAACAACGCACATAATCTCAAAAAGAAAAACCTGTCAAGTGTCTTATTTTGACGTGGCCTGGTTGAGGGACTTGTAAACTGTGTTTATGCTATTGCCACAAGGTGGCGTCACTCCAACGGGGAAAAAAGATCAGCTCTCCTTTGTCAGCACTATGGGAAACAGCCTTGAATTTCGCTAGGCCTCCGGGAGTAATCCTCAGACACAATGTAATCCTCACAAATTTAACCGACTAACTGGAGGTCTGGTTCAAGCTCTCTGTGTTAACTTCAAATGAAAAATTTCAGCTCTGTGCATTATTTTCACTGGCACTTTGAATTGTCACATTAATTTCAAAGTTCACCTGTCAAAAAGACTGTGAATTTGGGGAGAAAGGACTGGAAAATAAGGTAACTCAGCAGTAACTCAGCATTCTTTGCTTCTGCCATCATATCTGAGCCAGACTTTGGCTGTGGAATACGGACATTAAAAAACTGTGGTGTCTTCTTTGAGGGAATGAAGCAAACTGTTTCAAGTTAGAGAGTAGTCAATTGGAATACTTTTTGTTGTAGTTATGAAATTCACATTGCTTATTTTATTAATATCTATTTCAGTATAAAACTATTAAACCATATTCTTTGCTTGTGGCCCCACGGACTGTAGCCCACCAGGCTCCTCTGCCCATGGAATTTTCCAGGCAAGAATACTGGAGTGTGTTGCCATTTCCTGCTCCAGGGGATCTTCCCAACCCAGGCATCGAACTTGTATCTCTTGTGTCTCATAGCATTGGCAGGTGGATTCTTTACCACTAGTGCTATAAAATGTTCCTTAAGCACTTTATTAAACATTAAGGAGAATTAAAGTTAATTTTGCTTAATAAAATTTTTGTTTACTAAAAATATGTATTTATATTTTAACACATTCTTTAGGATATTGGAAAATACTGTGGTGGTTTGGGTATTACTAATACAGGAAACCATCATACTCCCAGTGAATATTTTTCTGCTTGAAAAGTTTATGACTACAATGACAACAGTCTTACTTCCTAGAGCATAAGATTAACCAGAGACACTCTTCCAAAGTAGAGTTTCATAGAGAAATAAAATCCAGACAGTTTTTCTATTGCTAAGGTGATCATAAGAACACTGGAGTCATAATTCGCTGAACTAATAATCATTTTACTCTAAGTTCAAGGCACAAGTGAATTCTTCATAAGAAAACAAGCTATCTCACATCATTTTAAAACTGTCAGTTTATTCACGGGTCAGTCATTAATATATGTACCAATATACTAGAAATATAGACCTAATAAAACTGGAGGTTATGGTAAGTCATTAATTAAGACTGGTGTCTTTGGCAAACTGTCTCAATCAATTTTACAGACTCATGTCAAAAGTGTTCTACACTAGTTGGAAGGGCTTCTTTCAAAAGATAGCTCACAAAATTTAAAAAAAAATTACTGGCCAGAAAACTACTTATAAATATACAAATATGTATATTTAAATTGCTTCACTGAAGGCCCACGACCTGCCTTGTTGACACCATTTCACACACTCTAAATGGAAGGTGAATATCCACTAAAGAGAAAAAATGAAAAGTGGGTGCTAGTTGTTCTCCTCCCTGACCTCCAGTAGGTGTGATAAGGGAGACAGATGATAGGATGATACTAAAGATGCAGCCCAGTTATTGAGAGATGAGAGGGCATTGGGAGGTAGGTCTGTGCCAGCCTTGACTGAGCACTTACCATGAGCTGCATACTGGGCCCAGGGACCAACACAGGAAACCCAACAGAATAGCTCTGAGCACAAACACTGGAGCCAGACTGCCTGGCCTATTATCCTGCCTCTACCACTGGTTTGCTGTGAGACCTTGGACAGGTCACTTAACCTCTCTGGGTCTCAGTTTCCTCATCTGTAAAATAAAGAGATTGCTATAAGGATTAAACGAGTTGATATGTGTAAATAACACTTAGTATTTGGTATGACCTGTTTATTTATTTTTTAAAAAGCCTTTTCTCTATCTTCTCCAATTCCCTTAAATCCTGCAATGGAGTCCAGTTCGTGACTCTACAAGCATGAGGTTAGCTTTTAAAACCACGAGTGAGCTGTAGTCAACCTCACTACCTCTTGGATTACATTCAAACTCCTTGGTGACGTATGGAGACCTTATACAACAACCCTTCTCTCTTCTCCAGTTTTTGAACCTTATCTCCGGTCAGCCCCTATATTCCAGATACACAAAACTATTTGCTGTTCCCCAAATCTGGCAAGTTTCATGCTTCCAAACTTTTCTTAGGCTGGTCCTTCTCCATGAAATCGCATTTTCTCCTCGTCCAGCTGGTGAACTCTCTAAGGCCTAGCAGAAGGCCTTTGTATTTATTTTTTTATACTGTAGAAAGCCTTTCTGGACGCTTCTTCTTTGCCTGGCCTTCCTCCCCCAGCAGTACCTCCCGCTAACATGAATTACTCACTATCACATCCATCCTCCCTCTGAAACCTAGATGTCATTACCTTAGCTGTCACTCTAGAATATACATTTCTAGAGGTCATCTGTTTCCCCAAGTAAATATTTGTCATACAACTGCTGTTAATATGGTATTGCCTTTCAATGCAGTCCCACTTTCCATCTTTGATTCTTCTCATCCTGGGGTTTGATCTTCCAGAGAAACCTAAGTTTTCAGTCTCTATCTGGGATCATCTGAACTGGCCCAAGGTCCCACTGTTGGAGCCAGCCCTCACAACCCCTTCTTGATAAGTGGGCAGGTTGCTGAGTTTGGGCTAGATCCCAGTGCTACCCCTCCTGGTCTGGGCATTCATGGGCAGTGTACAAACCTTCAGGACCCTACAACCATTCCTCCTTTGAAGAAGGCTGTCCACTTACTACAGACTTTATTTCCCTGGAAATAAAAGGAAAAGGCACAAAGTACTACATTTTGGATCTAAATATTTTACTTAAGAAATACATTTGGGACTTTGCTGATGGTCATTAACTTAGAATCTGTGCTCCCAAAGCAGGGGCCTAGGCTTGATCCCTGGTCAGGGAACTAGACTCCAGGTGCCTCAACTAAAGATGGAAGATCCGAGTGCCTCAACAAGACTGGGCACAGCCAAACAAATGATTAAATACTAAAAAGAAATACATTGAATACCAAACATAAGAGCTGTCCCAGACACCTGCATGTGTGTTATTTGCTACCTCTAATTCCTTATCTCTGTCTTAGGCAAATGCTGCAGAAATTTTTCCTTTTCCACACCCAGTGTTGAGGCTGGTGATTAAAGAAGCATCTTCCCTTTCACAGCAGGCTTCCCTTTCAAATCACTAACCAACCATTCATGTTGTGCTACATTGTATGGTAATATGTGTTCTGGCATCAATATCAACAATTTTTCAAGATTTAAAGATTTTTCTTTAAAGATTTTTCCAGGGGGAAATTGCTAATCATGAATACCTGGCTGGGAACAGAATTGAAGTTCTTAAGAGAGATTTCTGTTCCATACTCTTTACTTCTCTGGCTTTCATGAGACATGATACTGGCACCGTGGGGTCACAAGAATGTAAAGTACACTCAGGATGAGTAGGGCCTTTTTAAAAAAATCATTTTAAAGCTGGTCAGCTATCTCCAGTCAGCAGAAACCTCGAGTAGTCAAAATAATTATTAGAAGACACATTTCCTAGACATGAAGACAGAAACTAATGAAGTACATTGGGTGATTAATGTGTTACACATTACAAATGTGTTCATTTGTAATCACCCTACAAATGAAAACCATTGCTTTGGAAGGTAAATAAAAGAGGGATTGACGTATTTTGATCTCACTTTCTATTATTTGGAATGGGGTATAGGGCCACAGACATCATTATGAGCAGCAAGGAAAGAAGAGAGAAATCTAAGGTGTTAACATGAAAACACGAGGATGCCCATCACATGTTTTTAGTGAAGGGAGTTTGTGAATCAACCCATGTAGCCTGTTTCCAGAAAATGGGTCAATATACTATCCTAATATCTGCAAATGATACCACTGACAAATGCTTAATTTCCAAAATATACAAACAGCTCATACAACTCAACAATAACAAAAAGACTCAAACAACCCAATCAAAAAATGGGCAGAAGACTAAACAGACATTTCTCCAAAGAACACATACAGAGGACCAACAGGCATATAAAAAGATGCTCATCATTGCTAATTATTAGAGAAATGCAAATCAAAACTACAGTGAGATATCACCTCACACCAGTCAGAATGGCCATCATCAAAAAGTCTGCAAATAAAAAGTGCTGTAGAGGGTATGGAGAAGAGGGAATCTTCCCATAATGTTGGTGGGACTGGAAGTTGGTCTAATCACTGTGGAGAAAAGTATGGATGTTCCTCAAAAAACTAAAAATAGAGTTGTCATATGATATAGCAATCCCACTCCTGGGTATACATCCAGAGAAAACTCTTAATTCAAAAAGATACATGCCCTCCTATGATCATAGCAGCACTATTTACAATAGCCAAGACATGGAAACAACCTAAATGCCCATTGACAGATGAACGGATATAGATGAGGTATAGAATGGAATAGAATTCAGCCACAAAACATTAAAATAATGCCACTTACAGCAACATGGATAGAACTAAAGATTATCATACTAATTGAAGTAAGTCAGAAAGATAAATACCATATGATATTGCTTATAGGTGGAATCTTAATATGATGCAATGAACTTATCTACAAAACAGCAATAGACTCACAGAGAAGAGATGTAGTTGCCAAGAGGAAAGAGGAATGGGGAAGGGATGGATTGGGAGTTTGGGACTAGCAGATGCAAACTGTTATATATAGGGTGGATAAAAAACAAGCTCCTACTGTATAGCACAGGGAATTATATTCAATACCCTATGATAAATCTTAATGGAAAAGAACATAGAAAAGAATGTGTGTGTGTATATATACATACGTACATATATACAACACATATAAACTGAAGCACTTTGCTGTACAGCAGACATTAACACAGCACTGTAAACCAACTATACGTCAATAAAAAAATAAAGAAAAGGAAAAATACTATCCTACACAAAAGTATTTGAAGCCCGTGGCCATGTTGCCAGTTCTGAATGGCTTTTTGTCTTAGAGTACATTCAATATGAATTTTATCAGATAAACTGTGTTTAAGTTAAACACACTGTATGCTTTCAAAACTTTCTATAGTCATCACTTCCAGGAACAGTGAAAAGGAAATAACCCAACTGGGTCAATCTGCCTCTTTTCATCCTATTTCCTAGCCTGCCCTACAAATTCTCTTTAAGCTATAAAACAGTTTTGTTACGGATAAATGTTGGTGTTAGAATTAGTTTGCTTTTAAATCTTATTTTACTTAACACCTTTTTCTCCACTTATGCTCCAGAAATAAAGGTTCAGTTCAGTTGCTCAGTCGTGTCTGACTCTTTGTAACCCTACGGACTGCAGCACGCCAGGCCTCCCTGTCCGTGACCAACTCCCAGAGCTTACTCAAACTCATGTCCATTGAGTCAGTGATGCCATCCAACCATCTCATCCTTTGTCATCCCCTTCTCCTCCCGCCTTCAATCTTTCCCAGCATCGGTCTTTTCCAACGAGTCAACTCTTTGCATCAGGTGGCCAAATTACTGGAGTTTCAGCTTCAGCATCAGTCCTTCCAATGAATATTCTGGACTGATTTCCTTTAGGATTGAAATAAAGGTAGCAAGAAACAATCATTTAAAGTATGTGCTGTTTTGTGGGGCTTCCTTCATAGCTCAGTTGGTAAAGAATCTGCCTGCAATGTGGGAGACCCGGGTTCGATTCCTGGGTCAGGAAGATCCCCTGGAGAAGAAAATGGTAATCCACTCCAGTATTCTTGCCTGGAAAATTCCATGGACATAGGAGCCTGGCAGGCTACAGTCCATGAGGTCACAGGAGTTGGACACGACTTAGCGACTAAACCACCACCACCACCACCACTGTTTTGTGAGATGCACTTTTTCATTCAAGTCTTCAAAGGAGGTATTACTCTCTTCATTTTTCACACAAAGAAACCAAGTCTGCAGTGGTATGCATCTCTATGCAGTTGACTGAGGATTCTAACACTCATCTTATTGCTCCTCAAAGTCCAGGTTTTTTTCTGTCACACCAGGGATTGGCAAGCTGTGACTCTGTTTTATTTGTTTGTTTGTTTGTTTTGTTTGTTTTTAATTGTGGTGCTGGAAAAGACTCTTGAGAGTCCCTTGGACAGCAAAGAGATCAAACCAGTTAATTCTAAATGAAATCAACCCTGAATATTCATTGGAAGGACTAATACTAAAGTTGAAGCTCCAATACATTGGCCACCTGATGTGAAGAGCTGACTCACTGGAAAAGACTCTGATGCTGGGAAAGATTGAGGGCAGGAGAGGAGAAGAGGTTGACAGAGGATGAGAAGGTTGGATGGCATCACCGACTCAATGGACATGAGTTTGAGCAAACTACAGGAAATAGTGAAGGACAGGGAAGCCCGGTGTGCTGCTGTTCATGGGGTCATGGGAAGTGGACATGACTGAGTTACTAAACAACAATAACAAAGATTGGTTTGTAATGTTAAGGTTCATGTATACAGCATTATAATTTAACTTCTCTATACACTACAAAGTTGTTACCACCAAAGGTCTAGCTCCTATCAATCACAATACAAATGTCCCAATCCACTCATTTCACCATCCCATTACCTCATCTTTCCCTCTGGTAGCCACCAATCTGTCCTCTTTATCTATGTGCTTGTTTTTATTTGTTCATTTATTTTTTTGAATATTCCATATACAAGTGAAATCATATAGTACTTGTCTTTCTCCATTTGACTAATTTCACTTGGCATAACCACCTCAAGGCCAATTCTTGTTGTCCCAAATGGCAATTTTTTTCTGGCTGAGTAATATTCCAAATATTCCATTGTGTCTGTATGTATTGTTGTTGTTTAGTCACTAAGTTGTGTCAAATTCTTTCGTGACCCTATGGACTGTAGCCTGCCAGGCTCTTCTGTTCTTGGAATTTCCCAGGCAAGAATACTGGAATGGGTTCCCTCCTTCAAGGGATCTTCCTGACTCAGGGATCCAACCCATCTCCTGGTTTGGCAGGTGGATTCTTTACCACTGAGCCACCTGGGAAGCCCGTGTGTGTGTGTGCATGTGTGCATATGGGCATTTGGCCATATTTTGGCTATTGTAGATAATGTTGCAATAAATATTGGGTTGTACTTTTTAAAAAAAATTTATTTATTTTTTCATTTTTTTCTGTACATTATAGTATTGGTTTTGCCATACATTGACATGAATCTGCCATGGGTATACATGTGTTCCCATGTTTTTTTGAATTAGTGTTTCAGTATTCTTCAGATGCTGGATCAAATGGAAGTTGTATTCTTAATTTTTTAAAGAATCTCCATACTCTTTTCCATAGAGGCTGCCCCAATTTACATTCCCACCAACAGTGCACAAGGGTTTTCTTTCCTCCACATCCTCTTTAACACTTCTTATTTCTTGACTTTGGATAATGGCCATTCTGATAGGTGTGTCATCTCATTGTAGTTTTGGCTTCATTTCCCTAATGAAGAGTGATGTTGAACATCTTTTCATGTGCCTATTGGCCACCTGTGTGTCTTCTTTGGAAAAATGTTTATTCATCTCCTCTGCACATTTTCCAATTTTCTTTTTTTAAAATTGTTTAGTTGTATGAAGTGCGTTCTTTGAGTATTTTGGATGTTACCCTACTATCATATATAATTTGCAAATATCTTCTCTGGTTTGGTAGGTTGTCTTCTCATTTTGTTGCCAGGCAATAACTTTTTAGTTTAATGTAGTCCCATTTCGTTATTTTTGCTTTTGTTTCCCTTGCCTGAGGAGACAGATCCAAAAAGACACTGTGAAGAGCAATGTCAAAGAGCATGCTACTTATGTTTTCCTGTCTTAGCTTTATGGTTCCAGGCCTTACTCTCATGTCTTGAATCCAGTTTTAGTTAATGTTTATGCATGGTGCAAGACAGTAGTATGACTTCTGTTTTTGAAAAGCTGTATTGGGTCACAGTCAAGCATTAATATCTTCATTGACTTGTCATCTGTGCTTGTTTTATGCTATGATGGCAAAGCTAAATGGTGGCAAAATCAATGTATGGTGCACAAGCCTAAAATATTTGATGACTAGCCCTTTACAGAGAAAGCTTGCAAATTTTTAATAGTTCGCTATTCTTAAGGAGCTTTCATGTATACATCTTTGGAACAATACACAGAATCAAGAAATCAGTGAGGTTTTTGTCTCCAAAACGGCCCTTTTTCTGGTTTCAAAATTAGTGTAAACTCTCCCTAAAAATTTCAGAATACTAAAAAGTAATAAAGAAGAAAATAATGATCAGTTATAATCCTGCTATTTAGAGAATAGCTATGGCTGTTCTTCAAATTTTTTCTGTATGTACATGTGTACTGGTGACTTTTTTCAAAAGATGAAATATTAGATATGCTGCTTTGTTATTTGACTTTTCACTTGATATATTTGGACATTTTTTTCATGCCAACAAACATGCATTCATATCATTTTAATGGCTGCATAGTATTTGACTTTATGATTTCACTATAATTTACTTAGCTGATGAAGTTTTATTTGCAGAAAGGAGAAACAATAAATTGCTTACTGCTAAAATAAGTTATGACAAAAACAACACTGTTCAAAATTTTAAAGCTTCCTTAATTACAGTAAAATCATAGGTTGATTTGCACCTTAATCTAACATTAGGCTCATCTAAATGCAGACAAACCTTAAGAAATGTATAGTATTTCACCCTGTACTCTAGAATCCATGAGGGCTATCTGAGTGTTTTCCAGTGACCCATGTTCAAGTGAGCATTTTATATTTGAGACCAGCATGCTTGATATATTGCTGGTTACCCACCTGGATGTTTTACTTCCCTTGTTATGTTAAAAGGGAGGCAAGCATGCTATTTGATAACATGGCATAATTAGATTGTTATACCAAGTAATAGCCACATCTACAGTAGTGTTTTGGCCTGGAATATAAAACAGTACATACTGTGGAACCGGAGAAGGCTAGTGATCCTTAAATATAAACTCTTCATTTTATAAATGAGGACATGGAGCTCAGGGAGCTGACTCTGAGAACAGTGCTCTTTTCACAATGAAATGCCATTTTTTTTTTACTTTAAATTAATTTTTATTGGAGTATAGCTGCTTTTCAATGTTGTGTTAGTTTCCACTGTATAGCAAAATGAGTCAACCATACATACGGATCTATCCTCCCCCTTTTTGACTTCCCTCCCAGTCAGATCACCACAGTGCATTAAGTAGTTTCCTGTGCTATTGTGAAATTTTAGCAATAGCCCTTTCTCCTCTTGAAAGAATGAACTACTGGGAGCACCAGTCTACAATGCAGGAGACGTGTCACAGTTGAAGCAGGATGGAGGGCAACAGTGGCTCCCTGACCTTCTCTTACCCCAGATGGGGGCCTCCCTGGGTTCAAGCCCATCAGCACTGTGTCTTGATGGCTGTCTGGGTCTTGAACCCTAAGTTGGGTTCATTTCACCTATTTCCTTTGTGCTCTCCTTCCCTCACCTTTGCTGTGTTAGAAAGAGATTTCTATCCAAAAGGGACTGGGAGTTATTTTCTCCCTTTGCTCATCAACTATCTCTAGCTAGGAGGCGAGGACTAATATTTGGGATTAAATGCACACAAGCATTTGTTTCATGCAGACTTAGTCTTAAAGGTCAGAAAAAAGACACTTTGATATTGTTCCAACTTCAAAGCAGTGTTCTGGTGATGAATATTATATTATTAATGGTCAAATATATTAAATGAAACATTCACTTTTGCTATTCAGTGGCACTTTGCCACAGGAGTGATCACAAAATTTACTATAATTTTGGGGACATTTTTATTCCAACGTTTTATGAAAGGTGAACCATTCTATTACCTACTCCAGTGGCATAAATAAGAATTATTAAAACCCATCTAGAGTATTACTTTATTGATGTTTCTCACCTACATATCCTATAATATACTGTGTTTATCTTGGAATGATAATACCTTGCAGCACAAAAAGAAAATGGAAAATCAGATCTTCTCTAAGAGAAAATTAAGATCATTATGTAAACAGCAGCCAGGTCTCATCCAGAATATGTCACATAAATATCACACCATCAAACAAGAAATGTAAATTATTGTACATATACGGTAATTGAAAATTGTATTATACATTAGTGGAGTCGCCCATTTATCTAATCACAATCAGTTCCCATAAAATCTCATTTAGGAAAGTTGAGTGCAGCTCAGGGGAGGTGGCTATAGGGAATTTCAATCATGGAAATCTAAGTCTGGGTTAAGATCTCATCAAGCTCCACAAATCAGTTTTTCTCATTCCTCAAGCATACCTTTCAAATCTCTGGAATGGTTTATATCTGAACTGACCATCTCAGTCTCTCAACTGGGCAGAAGACACGAGATCAGCTAGCATTCACGACCTTGTTTCTAAATCCTCATTCAAAGACAATGTTTGCGGCGCCATTTAAATGTTTTCTGGAACTTCTCACCCTTCTCTGATTTCTCTATGGGCCACATTTCTCTATGATCACTTATACTCATTCATTTGTTCAAATTTTTTTTTTTATTCAAGTAATACATACCTAGCATCTTCTGTGCCTAGGCTTTGCATTGTCAGTTGAGGATGCAGAAGGGCTGACGCATTCTCCCTGCCTTCAAGGTGCTGCCAGTTTAGTTAATGAAAGTCAAGTCGCCCATGTCTGACTCTTTGCAATCTTTTATCAGCTGTAGCCCTTCAGGCTCCTGTTTATTGAGATTCTCCAGGCAAGAATACTGGAATGGCTTGGCATTTCCTTCTCCAGGGGATCTTTCTGATTCAAGCATCGAACCCGGGTATCCTGCACTGCAGGAAGATTCTTCACTCTCTGAGCCACGAGGGAAGCCCAGTTTTGTTAATATAAGTTATCAAATAATCACACCAATGTATGTATAATTTCAAGCTGTGATGGATGTGGGAAAGGAAAGATAAAGGGGCTATGAGAATATAGGACAGATTTGGTTTTATGGGGAAGGAAAAAGAAGCTTGGAGCATCAAAAAATACTGAATCAAGGAGCCCAGCGACCAAGGGAGAAAGACTGCCAGATGAGGCTGGAAGCTGATGATGTGGGGAGAGGCATACTAAGCCAGACAGGCCAGAATTAAGGATTTGGGGTTGTACTCCAAATGCAGTTAGAAACCACTGAAAAAGGTTTACAACATGGTGGGTGTAGAGATGAGAGCATCAGAACCTGACTGGCCTTTATAACACCTCTCAAGATAACAGAGGAAGAGCAGAGTAGGGAGGCCAGTTTAGGGCTGATTATGACACAGGGAAAGTAGTGGTTAACTCAGGAAAGGACCGGCATTAAAAGAAACAGAAGTGGGTGGATTTGAGAGTTAAAAATCAACAGGACTAGGCACGGACTGCGGGTTGGAGCCAGCGAGGGGGAGGAAGGCATCAGGGATGCCTCCCAGGTGTGTGGCATGAGAACTTAGCTATATCGCATTGCCAATCCCCAAGACAGTAACAGGAGAGAGGACCAGACGCCTTACAGGGCCATCACATTTGCTGTACTAACTGCCATAAACAAATGATAAGTTGTAGACCAGATCTCTTCCCCATAATGATGACAAATGAAAGGGTGGAAGTTTCTTCTCGGCAGTCTCTGAGAGAACACTGTGAATTCCCTTCTGAATTTATCAATATAAAATGTGTTAATGGATATTAATATTAGGTCATGGTAGTGTGAATTCAATCGCATTTGAGTCTATCACTAACTGCCAAGAGAGCTTTGCTATCAGCCTCTGAGAATTTCAGTGGATAAAACACCCAGGCGTTTAGAAATTTCTTTTGTGCAATGTCTTAATTATGCATTCTGATGAGGGAGAGAGTAGTTTTGAATCATTGTGAACAATAATAAAAATACATTTTAATTTATGGACAATCCATGCCTGAAGACCTCTTGACATTTAAACAGAAAACTAAGAGAGTAACTTATATTCAAACAAGGCAATATGCCCAACTAAATAAATGTCCGAGTTGGTCCATAAATAAATGACAATACCCAGAATTAGGCTTCCCAGTGGCTAAGTGGTAAAGAATCTTCCTGCTGTGCAGGTGATGCAGGTTTAATTCCTGGAGGGGGAATATTGCACGGAGAAGGGAATGGCAACCCACTCCAGTATGCTTATCTGTGAAATCCCATGGACAGAGGAGTCTGGCGGGCTACAGTCCATGGGGTTACAAAGAGTCAGACATGATTTAGTGACTAAGCAACAACAACATTACCCAGAACTCAACATTAAAGAAATGTATATATGAAACTGGCAGAAATTTAAAAGAAAAATTAAACTTATTCTTATCTGGAAGTATCCTGCAGTCATCAGGCTAAGTAATAGCACAGAGCCTGGACCCGTGGTTACTTTACATATATGATTGTTGTGTGTAGCCAACATCTTTCAGAATGAAGGCTGCCTACCCTTCTGCCAGTGTCACCAGGAGAAGTGTCACTAGAGCAACTCCCAGCTCCCCGTGCAGCCAAGATACATGCCTGAGAACTAGGCTCCACCAATCAGATGCACCAGTGGGAGACTGATTTACCGGAGCTATTTGAGAAACACTTATGTGCAGCATTTCCATTTTTGCAGGTGGGGTGGGTGGCACAAATGTCTACCTTTCAGGTACAGCAAAGGCAATGAGGGATTTACCCAAGTGGTGCCAAGGGTAATGTCCTGGTGCAGAAGAAGCTGTGGGGGCAGAGAGGCAGTGTCTTCTGCTGGTCAGGAAGGCAGCAGTAGTGATGGCAACTTCTCACCTGGCCAGGTGCCCTGGGTGATTTAGGCCTTGCTCTGGGGAACTTAGCCTCATATTGGCCCTCCAGCCCTTTCCTCAGCTCTTTTAATTACCCAGCGTCCCTCCTCACTCCTGTCTGATGAATGTGTATATTAAATTTACCCAGCTTTAATAACTGGGCACCTTTTGCTATATTTGCTTTATCTGTGTGTTTGTCATTTCATCCTCATTATTTGCTATACCACTTGAAAGTCATTCACCTGAAAGTCATCAACCCAACATTTTACTCCTAAATACTTCAGTGCATCTAAAGAGTACATCTCATAAGTAGAATCTTCTACCAAGCCATAATACTGTTATCAAACATAAGAAAATTCATAGTAACTTCATAATACTACCTAGAACACAGACTATATTAAACTCCTTCAGTCTGAAAATGGCTTTTATAACCTTTTTTTTTCCCCCTAAAATAGGATCCAATCTAAATTCAATGTTGTAGCTGGTGGTTATCTCTCTTTAGTTTCTCTTATTCTAGAAAAACTTAAATTCTCTCTCAAGGGGACTTCCCTAGTCCAGTGGCTAAGAGTCTGTGCTCCCAATGCAGGGTTCCATCCCTGGTCAGGGGACTGGCTCCCACCTGCCTCAGCTGGGAGTTCGCATGCCACAAATGAGGATCCTGCAGACTGCAGCAAGGATTAAGCATCCTGTGTGCCACAAGTGGGACCTGCTGCAGTCATAGTAAGTTAATTTTAAAAATTTAGTCATGGCATTGACCTTTTTGAGGGGTAAAACAGTTGTCTTAGAGGCTCTCCTACATTCTTGATTAGTTTAATAGCTTACTATTTGTGGTATTTAATTTATTCCTCTGTTTACATTTCCCATAAATCTGAAATTAGGGCTAGAGTCCTGAGTAGATTCAAGTTTACATTTTGGCAAGCATATTTTGTATGTGTGTAGGTACCATCCACTGACAGGGCCTTTGTCATTGTTGGGGATACCCGATTTGATTATTTGGTCAGGATGCGTTCACTGCCAGATCACTTCCATGTCAATATACGGTTTTTCCCTTTGGCAAGTAATCTTTGTAGTAAGTAGCTTTCCTGGTGGCTCAGATGGTAAAGAATCTGCCTGCAATGCAGGAGAGTCGGGTTTGATCCTTGGGTCAGGAGGATCCCCTGGAGAAGAGGATGGCTACCCACTCCAGTATTCTTGCCTAGAGAATTCCACGGACAGAGGAGCCTGGCAGGCTATATGTATAGTCCATGGGGTCACAAAGAGTTGGACATGACTGAGCGACTAACACTTTGTAGTAAGTAACCTGTGCTTTACCTATTATGAACATCCTGCTCTTCAAAAACTTACCTGATGATTTTGGTATCCACTGGATGATTTTTTTTTTCCTGGTGTCATCTTTTGAACAAACTCCTTTTCTCATTTATCAGCCCAAATTGGTCTCTGGTGTTTTTAACCAAGCACCTTAACTTGGTAAGCCACCACCTATTTGTAAGAAACAGCATGGACTTGGGGGACCAAAGAGTTTGGATTGGCTCATTAATGGGTGTGTCATTCTGAGGGAGCATTTGGTCCTGTGTGTGGTTCTGATGGAAACAGTCCCCATGTACTGTTCTGAATTTGGCCAATCTTTTACTTTTTCCCATCATGTTCCATTACTCTTTCTATTTATGTCCTTTTTCTTGCCAGTCTCCTCTTTGGGAAACACACAGCTTGGTGGACTATAATGTTAGCTGGTTGCTTCTGTTGGATGCCTCTGTATGGTTTTCCCATTTTCAACCCAACCTATTGTCTCCACTGTGAACTCCTTGAGGAAGATGAAACACTGACACCCAGTAGATACACATAATGTACTGAGTAGATGACGAGTAAATGCCAACTCACATGCAAATATAACCACCCATTCAATTTACACTTTTCTTGAGCTTCCCTGGTCGTCCAGTGGTTAAGAATCTACCTTGCAATGCAGGGGACACAGGTTTGATCCCTGGTATGGGAAGATCCCACATGCCGTGGAGCAACGGAGCCCATGAGCCACAATTACTGAAGCCCACACGCCCTAGACTTGTGCTCCACAACGAGCCACCACAATGAGGGGCCTGCACACCACAATTAGAGAGTAGCCCCTACTCTCTGCAACTAGAGAAAGCCCTCACACAGCAATCAAGACCCAGCATAGCCAATACATAAATTGATTAAAAAAAGGTTTACACCTTTCTTGATCCATTTCCTGACCTCCAAAGGCAATGCTTTCATGAGGTGGTATAGTACATATAGCAAAAGAAATACACACACCAAAGGGTCAACTTGATTGCCCAAGTTTCTAGTTAGTCCAAGGCAGAGGTAGAAGCAAGTTTCCAATTACTGGATCATCTATTTTCATCAACACTAAGTTCTGGGAAAAGCTATCACCCATAACAGGCTTGAAGAAACATATATATACCTGGCACAGCTCATTTAGACCTTGGAATCCCTGCTCGGACCACTGCTCCTATGAAGCGTTTCTTACACTGTGGCCACCTGCTAACCTTTGAGCCATCACCCCACTGCTAGACCAATAAATAGCAGAGCATCCAGGCCTCAGGGGCTGGCTAGAGATAACCCCGGAGGTCTGTGCCTGATTGCCTGTTCCCGTAGATGCCCTCAGTTCTTAGTATAATTGATGTGTCATAGGCTTCATCCTGTGATTTGTTATGGCTCATTGATTAACGGGGGGTTGACAGAGCCCAGTGTTTTCCTGCTGTCCTCTCTGGCAGGAATGTTTGTTCAGCAAACAAGAAAGAAGGGGGTAGGGATGAAGGCACAGAGATGCTGCTTCCTTTTGCGTCTCTCTTCCCTTCTGGATGTCACAGAACCAGTCAGGGCCAAATTCACCTGCTGGGAGCTTGATGATGTGGGTTTCATTACAACTGGTTTCTAAAGTTTCCTACAGGAAGTAATAGTGGCCTCCTTCCATTTTATTTATTTATTTATTTATTTTTTGAAACCTTAACTCCCACAACATTTATTATAAAGGTGCTATAAAGGGGAACCCTGATCTTCATGACGGGGTTATCGGTAGGATTTCTGGTAGCGGGCACGGGCACCAGGACCTCCAAACTTTTTGGATTCGCAGCGACGGGGATCGGCTACCAGCAGGGTGCGGTCATACTGGATGAGGATGTCTTTGATCTCCTTCTTGGAAGCCTCATCCACATATTTCTGGTAATAGGCCACCAAAGCTTTGGAGATGGACTGGCGGATGGCGTAAATCTGGGCTACGTGACCACCACCCTTCACTCGGATGCGATGTCCACACCAGCAAATCGCTCCTTGCCCAGAAGCAGAACAGGTTCCAGTAGCTTGTATTGCAGCGTGCGCGGTTCGATCATTTCCAGGGGTCGTCCGTTCACCTTGATGAGGCCGTTACCGCGTTTACAGTGCGCCACGGCCGTGGCCGTCTTCTTGCGTCCGAAGACTTGCACGGACTGCCGAGGGCCCTTGGACGGCATGGCAGCAAACTTAGAAAAGAGATCCTCACCGCGCGGCGCCGCAACCGGAAAAGCCTCCTTCCATTTTATAAATAACTGGAAGCTTACAGGAATTTATGAAAAGTTGCTGGTATAGAAGACCTGACTGGCTTTCCCAGCAAAACGAAATAAAATATAGACTGTTGGCCAAGTGAATTGATGGTGATCAAACAGAGCATAGTTTTCTTTGTAGGTATGAAATGACAGGGAAGGGGCAGGGAAAAACCTACAACAATGGAAAGGTTTTGTATCTTGATCTGGGTGGTGATATTTGGTGGTGGTGTGTGTGTGTGAGAGAGAGAGAATTACTTGTGATGTTCACTTAAGATTTATGTACTTTACTCTGTGTATGCTATAATCTTATTACACATCTTCTTAAAATTCAGTCTGTAGTAGTGGAAATAACACTGGATTCAGAGCCACCTGCTTCTTATCGTTCACATTTTGGCTGTCTTTGCTTCTTCAGAGGGGTCTTCACTAACCATAGCTAGAGTAGCCCGTCCTTCCCTCTATACTCTATCCAATTACCTGGTTAATTTTCTTCATTGCACTTATCATCATCTGAATAGAGCTTATTTATTAATGCACTTACTGGCAATCTCTCACCACTAGAATGTAAATCTCATAATAGCAGTGCTTCTCCTTGTCTTATTTCCTATGGAATCCTCGGTAGGAAACGTACGTTGATTGAGGAAGAGATACTTAAGTGATATTGGGACTTGGTTATAGGATTCATGTTAGTCAAAATAAGGTCAGGAGATCAGACAATCCTGCAAGTAAAGACCTAGGACTACAGTCAAAGCTGAGTTAGGGTTCATGAGACCAAGGTCCAACATACAAGCCAGAAAACAAAGTCATGGTCCACATCAACATCAGGCTAGCTTCAAGGGCAACTCAGATGCGGCAATGTCTGGAGACATTTCTAAATGTCACAGTGAAGGGGAGGGAGACTACTGGCAGCAAGTGGGTAGAGGCCAGAGATACTATAAAATATCCTACACTGCACAGGACAGCCCCTCAACACTCAACCGAGAATAACCCAGTCCAAAATATCAGTAGTGCCAGATTGAAAAACCCTGGACTAGAGAAGGGGACAGACCCTATTCAGAGTGGGGGGAAATTAGGGTCTCTGCTTTGAAAGTGTACAAATGCTGCATTTTTCTACTGCCAGAGGCAAAGATCACAGATTTTCTCTAGTGTGTGCTCAGTTGGTAGGTTGTGTCTCACTCTTTTACGACCCCGCCTTGGACTTTAACCTGCCAGGCCTCTCTGTCCATGGGATTTCCCAGGCAAGAATACTTGAGTAGGCTGCCATTCCATTCTCCAAAGGATGTTCCCGATCCAAGGATTGAACCTGTGTCTCCTGCATTGACAGGCAGGTTCTTTACTGCTGAGCCACCAGGGGAGATTTCCTAGAGGGAAAAAATTCTATCCATAAGCATTCTATCCATACCTTTATTCTATAAAAGGTTTTATTTTATGGATATCCCTTTCTCCACATGCACAGGCTGACTGGTATTTAAATATGTTTTACAGTGTTATTCTGGATTTAAAGCCTCAACTAGTTTGAATTTTTCTCCCTGGATGAGCTCCTAGCTCCTGGCAGCTCTGCCTGACAACCCATCATTCTTGGGCTCCTGGCCAATTTCTTTAATGAATCTCTCTAATTTAATTCATATTTTCCCACCTCTCTATTAAGTACCACCCAGGCTCATCGAGCCTAATATTTGAACCAAACACATTTAATGACTGTCCTTTCATTAAACATTACAAGCTCTTTCAGGCCTTGGCAGACAAGCATCCCATTTGATAACCTAGCGCCCCGGCAAAGTCAACAGCCAGGGCCAAGTTCATCCCTCTACTTCCTGTCTTACAGCTGGGGCTGGAGCTTCGTGGGCAAGACGGGCTTTATCACTGGGGAAGCATAAGTTTTCCAGGCCAATGGATTCAGCACTCTGGCTATATCTCATGTCTTGACACTAGATGTCAGCGAAGGGTAATTGTTGTCTCAATTTAGAGGCCAGCTCAGGTAGTGGCTGGCACCCTCGGTTCATGTTTTATAGCGAAGGTGAAGTATGGCTCTGTTCCCACCACACACATATATTACAATAAAAGGGGATATCGGCGCCTAGTGTTTTTAAAGGCTAGTCATAAAAGATGAATAACGAGGCAGTTTAAAGCTAAAAGACAGCTGCCAAGCTCAATGGCCATGATGGATGCCGAACACCCAGTGTGGAGAAAACCCATTCCTCCGAGACCCCTATCCAAAAAATTAATTACTACAATTCAGCATCTTTAAATGTGCCACTTAATATACTGCTACCATAATTAAATTTCCAGCCCTGTGACCTTGAGACCATTTCCTGAGATAATAAATGAGATCAAGGTTTAATCGATGCGGATGCAAGTAGAAACTGTCCAAGGGTGTAGGGAGACTCCGTGCTGTGAGCCAAAGTTGGGGGTTGGAGCGGGCTGTGCCGGAGTCGGGCTTGTCCATTCTGGGATGGGTTGGGGTGGGGGGAACTCCTTAAGTTTCTGTGTTTGCCAAACAGGGTGGCACAATGAGGTAGAAACAGTGTAGGACTGGGAGCCGGGGGCTAGCTTTCCAGGCAGAGCTGTGTTCCTGCCACTGTTTGACCTTCGTAGAATCACTTCTCCCTGGGCTGTAGACAGAAGGGCTAGACAGCTTGCTCTCCACAGCTCTGTGTACCTCTAGGGTTTTCTAGTTCTTTCTGTTAAACTATGGAGGAGCATATCAGGTGCCCCCTTCCCTCCCAGTGACAGTATCCCCCCATAGACACACACACACATATACACACCTATCATTTAGAAACTGTATGATAAGCAATTAGGCTTCTCTGTCATTTATCAGGGGATTATAGGTGGTGATAGGAGGTGGATGGGGTTTGCTAGTATCTCCCTCTGTAGAACGTCACTGTCTTAACAGCCAGATTCCTTGGAGGGCTATGCTAGTGCTTAGTCACTCAGTCATGTCTGACTCTGTGACCCCACGGACTGTAGCCCTCCAGGCTCCTCTGTTGACGGGATTCTCCAGGCAAGAATACTGGGATGGGTAGCCATTCCCTTGTCCAGGGGACATTCCTGACTCAGAGACCAAATCCAGGTCTCCTCCATGGCAGGTGGACTCCTTACCATCTGAGCCACGAGGGAAGCACCTGGAGGACTAGGGACCTCCCCTTGTCCAGCTAAACTACTAGCTCCTTGCCAGGTGAAGAGCTAATTCTCAAATGGAAGCACACAGAAAATGAAAGGTCTTTGTAAAGAATCTAGCTAAATGAAAGGCAAAAGCAGGTCTAAAGTGTGGGCCACATGCAGTAAGAGAACTGTGAGGGGAAGAAAGGGTAGGTGATTTCCACCCTGAGCCCTGGGCCTGGGAGACAGTGGTGCCCACATTTAGCTTCAGTGAAAAACCACTGGCCACCAACGAGGCACTGGGAACCATGCTAGAGGCTGGTCCTTACCCTCAATCTGTTCACAGTGTCTTAGGGAAATGGGAAGCAATCATTTCATGGCAATGTTGTAGTACAATCACACAGATGCGTGTAAGGGATTGCTGAGCTGGATGGAGCCTTATTAGCCTCATCTTTTCCTAGCCCCCCATTTCCAGCAGCCGTTTTGAAGACCTGCCCATTGACTGCTCTGCAGCAGAACCTCCACCCCAACAAAAATAGGGAAATTAAAAGCCTCAATTCAGTTGAGGTTTGACAGAAACGACAAAATTCTGTAAAGCAATTATCCTTCAATTAAAAAACAGATAAGTTAAAAAAATGTTTAAGGATTCCAAACAAACAAACAAACAAACAAAAAGCCTTAATTCGTCATTGCTCCGGAGAGGCTGTTTACGTTAGCTTTTTCCTCCCTAAAGTAAATACTGAATAAATCCCTCAGCCTACCTACACACCTCCTGTCCCCACACATGGCACATGATAAGGCAGCGTGTCTTAACAGGCAGTGACCCTGAGAGGCCCTTTAGCAATGTCCGAAGCTGTTTTGATCATCACAGCTGGTGTGGGTGCAGCTACTGGCATCTGGTGGGGAGAGGCCGGTGGTGCTGCTGGCTACTGCACAACGCACAGGGCAGCTCCTCCCACTCTCCTTCTGAAATCCTGTTCTAAGGTAGTCAATCTAACACCGACAGTGGCAGAGCGGTAAAGACAACCCCACATCTTGCACCTTGGTCTTTATCTATCAGAATAACTGGTTTCACTGATTTCCTTTTTTTTTTTTTTTTGACTGCACCACATAGCAGGAATCAAACCCACGTTCCCTGTATTTCTTCACTGGGAGCATGGAGTCTTAACCACCGCACCAAGTCCCTGTTTTTTTATTATTGAATTATTTTGGTGTGTACTGGTGAAGGCACACCACACAGCGCTGCCAGGTGGTTGAAGCAGCCATTGGTGTTCCTAGAAGCCTGAGGCTGCACTAACTAGAGGTCACCGGCAAAAGAGAGTCAAGCAGTCACCAGAGGGGGCGAGGATCATAATAGGGAAGAAAACTGATTCAAGGACTGAGCCCTGCAGCGCTCTGACACCTAGGGGTCAGAAGATAAGGAAGAATTAGCAGAGACACCTGAGAAGTGACCAGAAGACTAGGAGAACCAGGAGAGGAGTACCTCAAAAAGAAAGTGAAGCAAGCATTTTCAGAAGAGGGAGTGATCTGTGTCACTGACACAGGGGAGCGATCTGTGTCACTGACAGGCCAGCCACAGTGGGAATGTGGGATCTTAGTGCTGAGATCTTTGAAGACCTTGACAGGAGCTTTTCCAGTGCAGTGGAGGAGAAAGAAATGACCCGAGGGGCTTCAGTACAGAAGGAAAAGAAAGAAAACAGAGTATAGCCTCTTTTATGAGGAATTCTGCTATAAAGAGAAGGAGAGAAACTGGACTATAGTTAGAAGGAAGTTGTGAGACCAAGAGGTGTATGTTTGTTTGCTTTTCAGATGGGAGATACTATGACATGTTGGCATGCTGATGGGAATGATCCTTTAAAGAGGAAAACACTGGTGATGCAGGAAGGAATGGGGACACGTTGCTTGAAGAACATCTGTGAGTGAGTGAGAAGGGATGGAGCCTAGTGCCCAACGTTGGGTTGGCCTGAAATGGAAGCATGGACAATTCATCCCCAATATGTTAGTTATCTAGTGCTGCTTAACAAAGTGCCCCCAGATTTACTGGCTTACAAACCAAGAAAACCCACATTTATTACTATGCACAAATTCCAACAGTCGGGAATTCAGCAGCACCTAAGCAAACTGGCTCTGGCTCAAGGTCTCTTCTGAGGCTAGCTATGGCTGCAGTCATCTAAAGGTTTGCTTGGCTTCCAGGACAGCTACTCACAGGACCGGCAAGTTCCTGTGGGCAGGAAGCCTCAGTTCCTCACCAGAAGGATCCCTCCACAGGAATGCTTGAGTATTCTTGCAACATGGCAGTTTTCCCCCAGAACAAGTAGCCAAGGCAGAAACCTCAGAGATTTTATAATTTATTCTTCAAAGTCACACAGCCTCAGTATCTCCATATTCTATTTGTAAGAAAAGTGAAAGTCACTCAGTCATGTCTGACTCTTTGTCCTTGGACTACACAGTCCACGGAATCCTCCAGGCCAGAATACTGGAGTGGGTAGCCGTTCCCTTCTCCAGGGGATCTTCCCAACCCAGGGACTGAACCCAGGTCTCCTGCATCGCGGGTGGATTCTTTACCAGCTGAGCCACGAGGGAAGCCCTTTAGAAAGAAGGCAGTAAGTCCTAGTCGAGGGGAGAAAATTTACATTCCCCTTTTTGAAAAGTCTTTGAATGTCACAGAATCTGTGGGTGTATGTTTAAACCACCACCTATAGTAACAAGAAGGAAGTCAGCAGACATGGGCACAGATGCCGTCAGGCTGGTGGATGGGGGAATGGCAAACTTCTATATTTTTACCCAAATAGGAAGCAAGATCATCAGCCAAGAGTGGCTTTGAGGAGAAGCTCTTGGAAGTTTGAGGCAAGCTAGAATATAGAATATAGGAAATAGCTGATGAGGAGAATGAATGAGTGAACGGACAGGTAGGATTTCAGGAGAACTCAGGGCTCCCTTGAACTTAAAGTGCAGCCTGTCAGCAATTTGGGCATCCTAACCCAATGAGGTTCACCTGAGAGTGTAAGAAATGAAATCTGACATTCATGAAGTGAGACAATGGTTTTTTTCCCTTTTTTTTTCTTTAAGTCTTAACACAAACTTACTTACTTTTTCTTAAAAGAACATATGTGTATACTACAAATCCACAGTCATTAAGACAGTATGGTACTGGCACAAAGACAGAAATATAGATCAATGGAACAAAATAGAAAGCCCAGAGATAAATCCACCCATCTATGGACACCTTATCTTTGACAAAGGAGACAAGAATATACAATGGAGAAAAGACAATCTCTTTAACAAGTGGTGCTGGGAAAACTGGACAGCCACTTGTAAAGGAATGAAACTGGAACACTTTATAACACCATACACAAAAATAAACTCAAAATGGATCAAAGATCTAATCATAAGACCAGAAACTATAAAACTCCTAGAGGATAATATAGGCAAAACACTCTCCGACATAAACCAAAGCGGGATCCTCTATGACCCACCTCCCAGAATATCGGAAATAAAAGCATGAATAAACAAATGGGACCTAATTAAAATTAAAAGCTTCTGCACAACAAAGGAAACTATAAGCAAGGTGAAAAGACAGCCTTCAGAATGGGAGAAAATAATAGCCAATGAAGCAACGGACAAACAATTAATCTCAAAAATATACAAGCAACTCCTGCAGCTCCATGCTAGAAAAATAAACGACCCAATCAAAAAGTGGGCCAAAGAACTTAACAGACATTTCTCCAAAGAAGACATAAAAATGGCTAACAAACACATGAAAAGATGCTCCACATCACTCATTATCAGAGAAATGCAAATCAAAACCACAATGAGGTACCACTTTACACCAGTCAGAATGGCTGCAATCCAAAAATCTACAAGCAATAAATGCTGGAGAGGATGTGGAGAAAAGGGAACCCTCTTACACTGTTGGGAATGCAAACTAGTACAGCCACTATGGAGAACAGTGTGGAGATTCCTTAAAAAACTGAAAATAGAACTGCCATATGACCCAGCAATCCCACTGCTGGGCATACACACCGAGGAAACCAGAATTGAAAGAGCCAAGTGTACCCCAATGTTCATCGCCGCATTGTTTACAATAGCCAGGACATGGAAACAACCTAGATGCCCATCAACTGACGAATGGATAAGAAAGCTGTGGTACATATACACAATGGAATATTACTCAGCATTAAAAAAATATTTATTTGAAGCTGTTCTACTCAGGTGGACGGAACTGGAGCCCATTATCCAGAGTGAAGTAAGCCAGAAGGAAAAACAACAATACAGTATACTAACGCATATATATGGAATTTAGAAAGACGGTAACGAGAACCCAGCATGCGAGACAGCAAAAGGAACGCAGATGTATAGAACAGACTCGTGGACTCTGTGGATGAGGGCAAGGGTGGGATGATATGGGAGAATGACATTGAAACATGTTAATTACCATATGTGAAACCAATCACCAGCCCAGGGTTCATGCTCGGTGCTGGTGCACCGAGATGACCCAGGGGGAAGGAATCGGGAGGGAGGGGGAGGGGGATTCTGGAGGGGGAGCATGTAAACCCATGGCGGTTTCATGTCATTGTATGGCAAAACCAACACAATAAAGTAAAGAAAATTTAAAAAAAAAAGAACATATGTGTATTCATATAGGAATGAATGGTGTTTCATATTTCTCTACAGTTTGTTTCATTCAGTCAAGTTTTCCAAAATTAACTGGATGCAGATTTCTCCTATTGATTTAATATGAACAAAAGTGTATAGTGTGACTCAGAGCCTTACTGTGCCCAGAGCTGGTCAGGTCCCACGGGGAGCACTGATTTCATCTTGGACTCATCATTTTAACAGAGTTCTCCCATCATTTCCCTTGACGGGGAACCTCCTGGTGGTCCAGTGGTTGGGATTTGGCACTTTCATTTCTGGGGCCCCAGGTTCAATCCCTGGTCACGGAACTAAGATCCCACAAGCTTCATGGTGTGACACACACACACACACACACACACACACACACACACAAATGTTGACACTTGATCAACTGGAAAGTACTGAGAGGAAAGTGGCCAACACAGCAAGGTACCATCTCTTCATGGGGAAATGACAGAGGGCACTGAAATGTCTCTGAAGAGATGAAGTCAGTGTCTTCAAACATCTGAGCGTACCCAGTTTGCTGCTTCTGGCTGTGGTTCGTTTTCTCAAGGATGCACCCTCAGGAGGGGCCCTCAGGGGTGATCATCCTTCCTAGGACAGGGTGCTCACCATGGGATGATGGACAGAAGGTGTCGATTTAATGTACATCGAAGTTGCTTTTCTGAGAGTGTAAGTCCACGCCACCCAGCTGGATAGAAATCAGCTCCCTAACGGCTATCCTAACAGGATGGATTGTAGGGGTGGTGTGGTGGTAGGATTCAGCCCTCCTGGCTCCAGCAGACTTAAGTTGGAGGACACAAAAACAACAACCCTTGGCTTCCTGTTTAAGTGTTGCATTTACTTGCAAACCTCATTTACAGGTGTAATTTGGCAAAAGAAGTGGCTATATGATGCTCTTGGGGGCCAAACTGGAACTGATGGCAGAAGTCTCAGCAGAACACATTTCTGTTCATGTGAGAAAAACGTCCCGGGGGCAGAAGTCATTGAACATGAAAAAGACTCCCTGCGAGTGGTGGGTGAGCTCCCACTTTGGGGCAGTGTTGAAGCAACTTCCTTCAAAAGAAAAACCTGTACCAGGTAGATTAGATGAGCCTATTTCCAAGGCATCCTCCAGTTCTGTCATCCAGGCACTTGGGGCCTTTTCCGTGAACAAATATTTATTGAGCCCCTACACTGTGACACACATCAAGTATAGAACACCTCTTGTACGTCACTTCAGGTCTTCTCCGACTTGCCTCTTGTGTCAGCCACAGCTGTGGCCCCTCGTTCTCTGCAGGCTTCACCCAACTCTGTGCAGAGGCAGCCTGGCTGGACTTTGCTGCAGGCCTGCATCATGGGCCTCTTGCTTCCTACTTTTGCTTCTCTGAAGCTGTGTCATTGGATGCCCAGGAGAACCCAGTTGTAACTCATGCTTGCATAACTTGGAGTGGTAAGGGAGTCAAAGTTTGATGAGAATGTCTGACCAATGGGAGCTGGAACTGATGGATGAATGCCTTCTCCTTTTTGTCTCCAAGTGTAAGGGTCTGTGACGCATTTTATAAGGCTCCTCAGAAGACTGCATAGTATCTACTGGCTACTTTCAGCAATGGTCAACTTGATAATGCAACATTGCACTGGCCCTCCCTCCTTCCCTGTTCACTCTCCCTGTCCTTTATTCTTGCCTGCTGGCATCACTATTTTGCATATAGCCTTGATCTTAGGCTCTACTTTTGGGGAAATTCAGGTTAGCATCAACAATAATTGGTGTAGAAATATGCTATTGATCAAAAGAAATGCAGCCTCTGCCTTCATGAGATGTATAGATTTATGACTCATGTTATTATAAAAGTCTATATTTGTTTCATCAATGAAGAGAAAGGGAAACATATATTGCATATTCATGGGGGTAATTGATATTTATCAATCCTTTCGGAGGCACCTTTATCAAATCATCTTGGTTGAAGCCTTAGATTATGAACTAGCATTGCCATGTGCAGTTCATCATCAAAGACCTGAGTCACAGGGTTACACACATGTCTTTTTCTACCTGTTTTAATTTTTTAAAAATGGAGCATTATGTATCTTGATCCTTCCTTTTAAGACATATTTGGATCTTGCCATTTCAACATGAGAATAAATTCATCCTTCATTTTACAGCAGGATAGCACTCCACGGTACACTGACTGCAATAAGCAACTCATGGAAATGCTACATCCCTGCAGGCAAGTATCCACAGGATAAATTTTCTAGAAGAGGAAATGCTGCAGCAAAGACTCACGCATTTGTAGCTTTGACAGACAGCAATACATTGTCCTCCCTTGGCCTTGTAACAGTGAGCACTTCCACCAACAAAGTATCAGAGTGCCTGTTTAAGCAGGGAAATGATTTTTTCACTTTTTAAACATTAACAAATGACTTTGGTGGGGGGCTTTTGTTCTGTTTTGGCCACACGGCTTGGCTTGAAGGATCTTAGCTTCTCGACCAGGGACCAAATGTGGGCCACATCAGTGAAAGTGCCCAGTCTTAACCCTTGGACCATCAGGGAATTCCCACTTTGGTGGATTTAATGGAGGTGAAGCAAGTAAGTGAAATCAACGTTTACCTATTGTGAAAGTTACATTCTCAAGAAAGAAAAATTAAAAACAATTTTAACCCAAAACAAAAATCTGTAGAAAACATTCTATGATTTGAACCCTGAAGTTAAATTTCTATTCCCATCACCTGTGGATTTGGAAGTTTCTTCTCCAAAGACTGAATGCTCAGGCTTCTGACATCTCCTTTCGTCCTTTGTGAATCAGTGAAGTAAGTCTCCCAGCTCCCTCATTGCTAGGAAGGGAGGCTCACTCTGCAGTGTGTCAGGATGGGCTGCAATTCGACTAGCTCTCCTGATATCACATGCAGTGAAACTTCTCACCCTCTCCTCTCCCCTGGAACTCTCCCTGAACTAATTTGTTTCTCCTGGGATTTCGTCTCTGCCTGGGCACACTGGTACCTGTAACTCCCCTCTTTTCCCTTTTTTTCTCCACTGATTTTCCTCTCATATTTACTAGATTCTTGAAGTTGCTTTAACTTCATTCTCTCTTTCTCCAAAGAGTTCTAGCCCCCGCTTAATTCATTTACTGGATGTTGAGTTTTGCAGGGTCGCCTAGAGGTTTCTGCTTGAGATTTTAGTGTATCTCCACAAATCACACTTATGTGGATCCATTTTCCCCCCAACCTGGAGTAACATATATGCATGTTGAGAATGGGGCTCCCTCCATTGCAGTGTGGACTTGTGAGTGGCTGACGCCCAAGCAAAGAAGCCCCTTGGCCTCTGGCCCTGGGCCTTTACTGGCAGTGGCTCCCATCTTTCTAGAGCGGTGGTCACTGCCAGGCACTTTGCTTGCATTAGCTCATTTAGCCCTGATAACAAACTTACAAAGGAAGTACTGCAGTAAATTCTACCCACAGAGGAGGAATCTGAGGCACAGATAGTTTAACAACTTATTGACCAGAGATACATATTTTTTTCAGAGATATTAATATGTCTTGTTAATGGAACATTATTGACTGGAGTGTTTCAACATTCACTTACATGACCAATCACTGGCCACAGGTGTTAGTTTCTGCAAAAATCCCCTGGCCAATAATGTGTTACGTTGCTTACTCAGGGTCACATGGCTCACACGCAGCCCCACATCTGGTCCCAACCCATCTCTGAGGATTTAAGGGGAGACTTTGAACATTGGAATAGTCATATCTGAAGTTTCCTATTCTCACTCAGTTCTTGACATAGTTTCTTGTTTTTTTTTTTTTTTTTAAAAAGACATTTATTCAGCGTCATGATCAGACTATTACATTTAGCAATCAACAGCATGGGTGCAAAAAAATTCTACATTAAAACCCTTTGTTGGAATGCTTTTACACTTTCCACAGAACAGAAACTAAAATAACCTGTTATACAATTAGTCACAAGTACAGTCCTCGAGTTTTTTGCCCATACACATGAGTATTGTCTAAAACATGTCTTCTTTGTAGCAGCCAGGCCCTGCCACCACTGTGCTTGGCTGAGTTCACAAATCTGTTGTAACCTGTAGCTTCCCTGTCACTTCTCTGGCTCTCCTCTCCTGCTAAGCTTTGTTTCCTGGCAGTAATTAAAATCTTCTGCCACCGCCATAGCTACTGCTGCTGCTGGAACCACCAGAGCCACCTTGGTTTCGTGGTTTGGCAAAGTATTGGCCTCCACCACCATAGGGGCCAGAACTTCTGCCTCCAAAGTTTCCTCCTTTCATGGGTCCAAAATTTGAAGACTGATTGTTGTAAGTGCCAAAATCATTGTAGCTTCCGCCACCTCCAAAATTGCTTCCGTCATTACCAAATCCATTATAACCATCCCCACTGCCGCCATATCCGCCACCACCACGGCTGCCGCCAAAGCCACCTCGACCACTGAAGTTTCCTCCACGACCAAAGTTGTCATTCCCACCGAAACCACCTCCACGACCGCCACCAAAGTTTCCAGAACCACTTCAACCTCTCTGGCTGGATGAAGCACTAGCCATCTCTTGCTCAGACAGGGCTTTTCTCACCTCACAGTTGTGGCCATTCACAGTGTGGTATTTCTTAATGACAGTCTTGTCTACGGAGTCATGGTCATCAAAGGTTACAAAAGCAAAGCCTCTCTTTTTGCCACTGCCCCGGTCAGTCATGATTTCAATCACTTCAATTTTCCCACACTGTTCAAAATAATCTCTCAGGTGATGTTCTTCAGTGTCTTCTTTAATGCCACCAACAAAAATCTTTTTCACAGTTAAGTGGGCACCAGGTCTTTGAGAATCTTCTCTTGAGACGGCCCTCTTTGGTTCCACAACTCTTCCGTCCACTTTGTGTGGCCTTGCATTCATGGCCGCATCCACCTCCTCCACCGTGGCATATGTGACAAACCCGAAGCCTCTGGAGCGCTTGGTGTTTGGATCCCTCATTACCACACAGTCTGTGAGCGTTCCCCATTGCTCAAAATGGCTCCTCAGACTCTCATCGGTTGTTTCAAAGCTCAGTCCTCCGATGAAGAGCTTCCGCAGCTGTTCGGGCTCTTTGGGAGACTCTGATTTAGACATGACGGCAGTGGAGGCGGGGAAGACTTCAGCGATGCTTTCTCCGCGGCGTCCACGGGCAGAAAGCGACATAGTTTCTTGTTTTCAAATTTGGTTTAAAAAAAAAAACCCTCTAATTTTCCTCCCTCTTTGTCTATTTTTAAATGACCATCACGCTTTCCTCCATAGTAGAAAAGACAAAGGAACAAGCAATCAGTGCTTGCCTTGACTCAACTCAACTTTCTCTTGTGCATCCTCCTCTCCATATCTTCCAGTTACCAGCATAAAAACTATTTCCAAACTTGTGGGGAGATAATATAGGTATGCATGGAAACTCAAAGGGAGGGAAAGAACAGATGTAAATCTTACCCTTGAGACACACATTGCTAGATTCAACAAACGGTTACTGCTCTCTAGCCCTGCCTGCAAGATAGTGAAGGACAGGCAAGCCTGGCGTGCTGCAGTCCCTGGGGTTGCAAAGAGTCAGACATGACTGAGGGACTGAACAACAACAAGCCCCCATGCCAGATAGATAATGGTGTGAATCTTTACATTAAGGAATTAAAAAAAAATCCTGTTGGGGCTGGTGGAGATAGAAGTGACTGTGGCAGAAGGCACAATGAAAGTAAGTGTTGATATCTTGCAACTCTCTCTTCATCACCCTGTACTGCATCTTTCATGCATAGAATCCTTTGGCGACCTTGCTCAAAGCAAGAACATTGGAAATAAAAGCAAAATTAAACAAATGGGACCTAATTACAATTAAAACCTTCTGCACAGCAAAGGAAACTATAAGCAAGGTGAAAAGACAGCCTTCAGAATGGAAGAAAATAATAGCAAATGAAGCAATGGACAAAGAATTAATCTCAAAAACATACAAGCAACTCCTGCAGCTCAATTCCAGTAAAATAAACGACCCAATCAAAAAGTGTGTCAAAGAACTAAACAGACATTTTCTTCAAAGAAGCCATACAGATGGCTAACACATGAAAAGATGCTCGACATCACTCATTATCAGAGAAATGCAAATCAAAATCACAACGAGGTACCATTTCACGCCAGTCAGAATGGCTGCTATCCAAAAGTCTACAAGCAAAAAATGCTACAGAGGGTGTGGAGAAAAGGGAACCCTATTACACAGTTGGTGGAATGCAAACTAGTACAGCCACTATGGAGAACAGTGTGGAGATTCCTTTAAAAACTGGAAATAGAACTGCCATATGATCCAGCAATCCCACTGCTGGGCATACATACCCAGGAAACCAGAACTGAAAGAGACACATGTACCACAATGTTCATCACAGCACTGTTTATAATAGCCAGAACATGGAAGCAACCCAGGTGTCCATCAGCAGACAAATGGATAAGGAAGTTGTGGTACATACACACAATGGAATATTACTCAGCCATTTAAAAGAATACATTTGAATCAGTTCTAATGAGGTGGATGAAACTGGAGCCTATTATACAGAGTAGAGTAAGCCAGAAAGAAAAACAGTACAGTATACTAACACATATATACAGAATTTAGAAAGGTGGTAATGATAACCATGTATGTGAGACAGCAAGAGAGAGGCAGATGTATAGAACAGTCTTTAGGACTCTACGGGAGAGGGCGAGGGTGGGATGATATGGGAGAATGTCACTGAAGCATGTAAATTATCATATGTGAAACGAATCACCAGCCCAGGTTTGATGCATGATATAGGGTGCTTGGGGCTGGTGCAATGGGATGACCCAGAGGGATGGAATCAGGAGGGAGGTGGGTGGGGGTTTCTAGAAGGGAAACACATATACACCCATGGTGGATTCATGTCAATGTATGGCAAAACCAATACAATATTGTAAAGTAAAAGATTTTAAAAAAAAATAAAGGCAGATGGGTGGGATGAATTGGGAGACTGGAATTGACATATACACACTACTATGTATAAAATAGATAGCTAATGAGAATGCACTATATGGCACAGGGAATGCTACTCAGTGCTCTGCGGTGACCTAAAAGGGAAGAAAATCTAAGAAAGAAGGGATATATGTATATCTAATTCACTTTGCCAAACAGCAGAAACTAACACACTGTTGTAAAGCAACCATATTCCAATAAAATTTAATAACAAAAAGATTTCTTTTTAAACAGAAGAAACTGTGAAGAAAGAAAACATACAAAATTAGGTTCCAAATTACTTCCTAGTGGGGGGATTCTTGACAACCTTGGATTTACTTCTCTTTAGTAAATATGGGCGAGATGCAGAAAGATTAGTGAAGGATGCCCATTATACTATAATGCCTTCTCTACCACATTAAAAATAAAACTAGGAGCAAGAATTATGCAAGTAGAAGATTAAAAAGGTGTCCTATTAAGAAATAAAACTCATCTCCTGCAAAGAATCCCACTTCCTGAGTCATACCTGTTGAACCATGGGAGTTGGTTCTATAAGCCATAAACTCAATGCTTCCCAAAATAAAATAAACAAAACCCTGAGACATTCTATTATCATTTCATTTTCTTTTAATATATCCTGAGATAAGCAGAAAAGGTGGGTGAGAAAAGAAGTTACCAACAGATGCCCCCAAATTCTGAGTCATTTTGTCAATCAGATTATGAATAGAAAAGACCAAAGCTAAGTGTGATTCAGCTAAAAGCTCAGTGTGGAAAGGGCCAAACCCAAATGTCATGAAATAATCTGACTTTAAAATTTTAAAAATAGTTTATTTAGAGGATTCCAACAGTTAAGCTTAACCAACCTGAAAAAGCCCTTAAGGACCTTAATATATTGCTGCAGTGACTTTGAACACCCTCTAGAAAACATTCATTTTTCCATCTGCAGCTCAGGTAGCCTGTGCTGTCAGAAGAAACCCCAAGATGGCATTCTTGCCTTATTTTTCTAAATGGTTCCTTTGGCTCAATAACAAAGCAAAACCTTTAGAAATGCTTTATAAGGTTGGCTAACTCGATTTGGTGGAGAGGGGAGAGGGAGAAAGTGACATTCTTTCTATTACCTAAGAATCATGGCTTTCTGAGTGGGTAGAAAAGGCAGTTGTCTACTGGATATGATTTTAGGTAGGCTGCAGAAAAGGGTCCTTGTTCGTGATGATCTGCCTGCTGGTCAGCCATGCTGCATGCAATGGGATTCTGAGACCCTCTTTCTATGTAGTACCAGTGAGACTACAGAAATCTCACGGTTGACATCTAGAAGCTGCTGAACAGTAAGAATGCCAGTCACAGATAAGGAACCTGGTGTGTTATCTATCTAGCAGGGACCTGAAGGAAGAGGGCATAGGAAAGGTAAACCTTGGCTAAACCAGAGGTTGAGGGGAAATAATACTTGCTTTCAATTCTATTTTATAGTTTATAATTCATTCACTTACTCTCTTGTTTCAATCTTTCTAACAATCCTGCATGTTGAATGGTGAAATGCCGGTTAGGGAGCTGCTTATTGTCTAATGTTACGGAGGATAACACAAAGTGGTCAAGACATTGGGAGGATGCTGGAGAATCAGGATGAAAAGTCACCTCTTCCCTTGTGTGTGTATGCAGCCCCTCCCTCTCAGGCAGCTGCTTTCCCCTGATGGTTAAACACACTCAAACCTCTGCCATCACTTGCACTGTTGTTGAATCCAATGCGCATGTGTCAGTCCCACTTCTCTTGACCTCTTAGCAGAAACTGACACTATTGATCATTTTCTTCTTCAAACACTTTCCTCCCTTAGTTCTCAGACACCACACTTTCCAGCTTTTCCTCCTAGCACCTGGCTTTCCCATTTCAAGTCTCCTGTGCAGGCTTATTTTCTTCCACCCAATCATCACACAGAGAAGGTCTTCCTGGTCTCACCTAGTTCTTCTATTCTTTTCCCATATCACACTCTATACATTTCTATTGTTCTAATTACTGAAAGTGAAAGTGAAGTCACTCAGTCATGTCCGACTCTTTCGACCCCAGAGACTGTAGCCTATCAGGCTCCTCCATCCATGGGATTTTCCAGGCAAGAATACTGGAGTGGGTTGCCATTTCCTTAATGACTTGCAAATTGAAATCTCCAGCTCAGACCCCTCCTCTGAGTTCCAGATATCTACAGGTACCTACTCAACATCTTCACTTGACTATCTCAAAGATAACACAGATTCAGCATGTCCAATACCCAGACCCAAACCAGGTCCTTTCATGGTTTCTACCTATTCAGTCCTGGCATCCAAAAAGTTATTTAAGCCAGAGACCTCAGACTCCTCTATGATCCTTTTCTTTTTTCTCCTTCTCTGTAGCCAATCCATCACCAAGTCTTCTCAATTTTATCTAGTTATCTCTCAAATGTGTCCATTTTTCATTTTTTAAAAAAATATATTTATTTATTTATGACTGTGGTGGGTCCTTGTTGCTGAGCAGGTTTTTCTCTAGTTGCAGCAAGCAGGGGCTACTCTCTAGTTGCGATGCACGGGCTTCTCATTGCAGTGGCTTCTCTTGTTGTGGGGCATGGGCTCTAGGTTGTGTGGGCTTCAATAGCTGTGGTTCATAGCCTTAGAGCACAGGCTCAATAGCTGCAACACATGGGTTTCATTGCTCTGCTGCTGCTGCTAAGTCGCTTCAGTCATGTCTGACTCTGTGCAACCCCATAGACGGCAGCTCACCAGGCTCCCCAGTCCCTGGGATTCTCCAGGCAAGAACACTGGAGTGGTTTGCCATTTCCTTCTCCAATGCATGGAAGGGAAAAGTGAAAGTGAAGTCTCTCAGTCATATCTGACTCTTTGCGACCCCATGGACTGCAGCCTACCAGGCTCCTGCGTCCATGGGATTTTCCAGGCAAGAGTACTGGAGTGGGGTGCCATTGCCTTCTCCACATTGCTCTGCAGCATGTGGGATCTTCCTGGACCAGGGATTAAACCCATGTCTCCTGCATTGGCAGGCAGACTAATCCCTGAAGCCCTTCTTTTCATTTCTGCCACCAGTTCTGCACTAAACTAAGCCATCCCCACCCTCCAGACCCGACTTTCCACCCTTCTCCCTGTCCAACTCTGCTTCCTCATTAATCTCCACAATGAAGTTAGAATAATTTTTTTCAGAACATGAATTTGGTCATGTCCATCACTTGTGTAAAACATGACTCTACTGCCCTTATGATGACGACCAAAATCCTGAGCATGTTTTACAAGGTCCTGCGTGACTGGAGTTGTGCCAATCTTCTGACACCTGCAGCCCCTGATCCCCAACCTCAGCTTGTTCTCTGTGCTTCAACTATTCTCTCTTGATCCCAGGTCCTCATTCATATCTTTTCATCTAACAGATCTTAGGTCAAGGGTCATCTCAGTAAAGACTCTCCATAACCTTTCCTCTCTCCCATTCTAGGTCAAGTTCTTTTGGAATTATTCACTTTCAAAGAGTGGTTACCATCTTTAAAATTCTTAATTTTTCTAACACCAAACACATTCTGTATTGGGGTATAGCTGATTAACAATGTTGTGATAGCTTCAGGTGAACAGTGAAGGGACTCTGCCATACACATATATGTATCCATTCTCCCCCAAACCCCCACTCCATCCGGGCTGGCACATAACACTGAGCAGAGTTCCATGTGCTATACAGTAAGTTTCTGTTGGTTATCCATTTTAAATGTAGCAGTGCATGGTTGCCAGGGAGGAAGGGGAGGGACAGGTAAAGACTTTGGGAAGGTCATGTACACACTGGTTCCCACCCTTTAAAGTGCTTAACTCAGTTTGTCACTACACATTCCTTGACATGATTTTTTGACTAATGTATGTTTTTCCCATTATATTCTGGGTTTGAGTTTTGCTTACCATTTAGTACTAAATACAAACTCAGGGCCTGGCATATAGTAAGTAATCAATAAATATTTAAGAGATCAAACACTGAGAAACGAATAGCAAGATCCACGTCTCTTTCACTATTTCACCTAGTTCAAGCCATGACGTAGATTTTCAGAGATAATTAATATTATCTATTTTATACTTTGGACTTCCCAGGTGGCTCAGACAGTAAAGAATCTGCTTGCAATGCAGGAGACCCAGATTCAGTCCCTGGCTCTGGAAGATACCCTGGAGAAGGACATGGCAACTGACTCCAGTATTCTCTCCTGGAGACTCCCATAGACATAGGAGCCCGGCAGGTTACAGTCCACTTGGTCACAGAGTTGGACATGACTGAGTGACTAACACACACACCCACCTCATACTTCAGGGGTCTTAAAGAATAATTTTCAAGTTTCAATAATTCAACAAGTCCCACAGTTGTTTTAATTTATTAACTTAAAAAAATTTTTAATTTTATATTGGAGTACAGCTGATTAACAATGTTATGATAGTTTCAGGTGGACAGAGAGCAACTCAGCCATACATTTACATGTATCTATTCTCCCTCAGACTCCTCTCGCATCCAAATTCCTCTCCCAGCACTGAGCAGAACTCCTGTGCTAGACAGTAGCTCCTTATTGGTGATCCATTTTAAATACAGCAGTGTGCACATATTGATCTCCAACTCTCTAACTATCCCTTCTCCCTATCCTTCCCCAGGGGAACCATAAGTTCATTCTCTAAGTCCGTAAGCCTGCTTTTGTTTTGTAAATAAGTTCATTTGTATCAATTTTTTTTAGGTTCCGCATATAAGGGATGTTATACGATATTTCTTTTTTCTCTGCCTGACTTACTTCACTCAGTATGATGATATCCAGGTCCTTCCACCATATAGTTGTTTTTAAGGTAAAAAACAAGGTCAGATAACCCTAAAAGTAAACATCTGTTTACTTTTATCTCGTATTTCTCTTAAGTAAACATCCAGATATTTTCCATAAGTTATCAAGTTGGGTTTTTATCATCAAGAAAAGGAGAAAATTACAAGGTAGAAGCTCTTGTTGGAGGAGATGAAATTCCTTGCCCAAATCATCAGAGAGCTGACTCAATGACAGGTGCTGAGAGGACCCGTGAACATTTTCCCATTAAATGTAACTGTTAAAAAAAAATTGCAACTACTGGAAAGATGGAAACTTAATTTTAGTATGAAAATGGTCCAGTCAGATATGGCTAAAAGTAGCTGATATTCATATATCTCAGAACATTGTCATGGTGATCAAAATAAAACTGTTATTGAACGTAATCAACCTTACTAGCTTTTGCAGAGCAAAGGAAACAGTAAACAAAACCAAAGACAACCTATGGACTGGAAGAAAATATTTGCAAATGATGCGAGTGACAAGGGCTTAATTTCCAAAATATACAAACAGCTCATAAAACTTAACAACAAAAAACCAAAAAGCCCAATCAAAAAGTGGGCAGAAGACTTAAACGGACATTTCTCCAAAGAAGACAAACAGTTGGCCAAGGCCCATAAAAAGATGCTCAGCATTGCTAATTACTAGTGAAATGCAAATTCAAAACTACAATAAGATATCACCCCATGCTAGTCAAAATGGCCATTATTAAAAAGTCTACAAATAACAAATGCTGGAGAAAAGGGAACCCTCCTACACTGTGGGTGGGAATGTAAATTGGTGCAGTACTATGGAGAACAGTTTGGAGGTTCTTCAAAAAAACTAAAAATAGAGACGCCGTATGATCCAGAAATCCCATTCCTAGGTAAATATCCAGAGAAAACTATAATTTGAAAAGATATATGCATTCCTGGGGCTTTCCCTCCTCCATGGGATCTTCCCTACCCAGAGAGCAAACCTGTGTCTCTTACGTCTCCTGCACTGGCAGACAAGTTCTTTATTACTAGTGGCACCTGTGAAGCCCCATATGTAGGTATATATATTCATATATGTATACACACACACACAATGGAATACTACTCAGACATAAAAAAGAATGAAATAATACCATTTGCAACAACATGGATGGAACTAGAGATTATCATACTAAGTGAAGTCAGAAAGAAAAAGGTAAGTACCATATGATCTAAAATGTGACACAAATGAACATATATTTGAAACAGAAACAGACTCACAGAAATAGAGAACAGATTTGTAGTTGCTAAGTGGGAGGAGGTGAGGAAAGGATGGGGAGTTTGGTATTAGCAGACGCCAACTATTATCTTTAGGATGGATAATCAACAAAGTCCTACAGTGTAGCACAGGGAACTATATTCAATATCCATAATGGAAAAGAATATGAAAAAGGATAAATCTTAACTGAATATCTATATCTATATCTATAACTGAATCACTCTGCTGCACAGCATAACTTAACACAACATTGTAAATCAATTATACTTTAATAAAACTTCAAAAATGTTATAATGACATAAACATACCATATAAACATAATATATCCTATAGATTTTCCTAGGGCCAATTTGATTTGAAAAAACTTTAAAAATTAGAGAAGCTAAACTTGGTAAGCATATTCTTCATGCTAAATCTAATAATTGTTAAATCCAATGCTCGCACTTAAAAAAAAAGACATAATTTCTCTGAAAACAAGTTAAGGAAATGTGACATTTCAGTGAACTGTAGTTCTTATTACAAATTTACACTTTGTGCATTTTCTGAAAGTACCTCATAGCTATGTTTATAAACACCAGCTTGCTGGGAACATGTCATTTAATTTGTTCAAGCTACTTGTTAGCAGCTGGATATTTTAGAGATTTTACCATTTTGGTTGAATCCAACAATAAACAAGTGGGTTATTTCTTAAAGTGACTTTTTTGAGGTAGAAATTCAGCTGATCTTGGGCTTGTCTGGTGGCTCAGTGGTAAAGGAAGTGCTTGCCAATGCAGGAGACATGGGTTTGATCGCTGATCCAGGAAGATCCCACATGCCTCAGAGCAACTGAGCTCGTGCGCCACAACTATTGAGCCCACATGCTGCAACTCCTGAAGCCCCCGTGCCCTACAGCCCATGCCCTGAAACAAGAGAAGCCACGCCACTGAGATGCCCACATACCACAACTAGCGAGTAGCCCCCACTTGCGTCAACTAGCGAAAAGCCCAAGCAGCAATGAAGACCCAGAACAGTCAAAAATAATATAAATTTAAAATTACTTTAAAAAAAGAAATTCAACTGATCTCTTTTAAAGCCCTGAAATATCCAAAAATATTAATACCTAACCATAAACATAGAAGCTTACAATGCATAATTTATCTTTTGCATTTACTTGTTATATTAATATAACACTCATAACTAAGAAAGTGAAATAAATATAATTTTTCTTTCTTAAATACTGTGGTTCTAACTTTTGACTCATTGACAAGACAAGCTGAGGACAAATACAAAATCTGAGAGATATATTTTTAAAGACAATTTTTTGTGTGTGTAATTTAGGATCTCTGGGATAAATAAGATATTTTATATAATCTGCTAGAAATAATTGATAGTTCAAGCTTCTGTGTGTTATACTTGTTAAAATATTTGCATTCAAAAGCAAATTCAGAATTGTAGCTCAAGGCTATAGGTATATCTTTCCTAAGGAACATAAGACCTAAATAGCATTTTGAATTATAATTGTTTTGAAATCATACATTTAAAGATACAAACCTGCATTAAAAAAATATGACAGATTCCTTCATTCAAGCTTTTTCACTGAATATATGCCACATTCTATGGAAGTACTGGATACGAAAAGAGAGTTGAAGAGCTGTCCAAAGAAGCTTCGAATCTAGTGAGGGGCCATGGACCATAATCAGGTAATCACAACTGAGTATTTAACAAGTATTGTAATTGTGGTCGTTACTGGATTCTGAGAGTAAGTAGGAAGAGGTCTGTGCTGGTTATCAGGGACATTTACTGAGATTGTGGGTCTCTGCGGCACGAGTTAGGATTGCACTTCTTTTCCTCTCTAAAGTTTGGCATGACTTATGGCTTGCGGGATCTTAGTTCCCCAGACCTGGGATTGAACCTGGGCCCTGGCAGCGAAAGCACTGTGTTCTAACCACTGGACCGCCAGGGAATTCTCAACTTACTTCTGGCTAATGAAATATGGGTGGAAGTAACACAAGTCACATCTAGGTGGATAGCCTTTTTCCTTTGTGGTGACTGGGATTACTGCATATTCGGGCTTGGACCCCAAAGGTGGATAATATGAAACAGAGGCCTATTCAGTCTCAATGGACACACAGTATATATCAGAAATAAATGTTTACTTTTTTATTAAGCCACTGAGATTTGGAGATGTTTGTCATTGCAGCACAGCCTAAACTATACAGACCACTATATGTTTTACTCCAGATGTGGAAAATTTGAAAAGTTTCCCAGGGTGCACAAGGCTAAGCTGAGACCTAAAGACTGGAAGAACTGAAAGGAACAGTGTTCCAGAGTTAAAAGTTTTTATTTACATGTGAAGGCTTGGAGCAGGATGAGAATTCAGCATGTTTGGAGAAGAGGTGTTTTGCTTGTTTATTTCTTTGTTTTTTAAAACAACTGTAGAGTAGCAGTCCAACAGGGCTACTGGAGATTACTCCGAGTAGGGCTAACAGTAATTGCTACTCAAGGATAAGATTCCAAAGGATTCTGCCTGGTTCCTTTGGGCTCTTGGACACAGAAAGGGGAAATGAAGAACCAAATCGCTATGAACCAACATAATGGTTCATATAGAGGAACTACCCTATGTTCAAGGTAAGAAGCAGTGGCTGTGCTTTGCTGGAGCAGCCAAGAGATACCCCATGTCCAAGGTAAGACAAACCCAAGTAAGATGGTAGGTGCTGAGAGAGGGCATCAGAGGGCAGACAGACAGAAACCACAATCACAGGCAACTAGCCAACCTGATCACAGGGACCACAGCCTTGTCTAACTCAGTGAAACTATTCCATGCTGTGAGGGGCCACCCAAGACGGCTGGGTCGTGGTGGAGAGGTCTGACAGAATGTGGTCCACTGGAGAAGGGAATGGCAAACCACTTCAGTATTCTTGCCTTGAGAACCCCATGAACACTATGAAAAGGCAAAAAGATAGGACACTGAAAGATGAACTCCACAGGTCAGTAGGTGCCAATATGCTACTGAGATCACTGGAGAAATAACACCAGAAAGAATGATGGGACGGAACCACAGCAAAAACAACACCCAGTTGTGGATGTGACTGGTGATAGAAGCAAGGTCCCATGCTGTAAAGAGTAATATTGCATAGGAACCTGGAATGTTAGGTCCATGAATCAAGGCAAATTGGAAGTGGTCAAACGAGATGGCAAGAGTGAACGTTGACATTCTAGGAATCAGTGAACTAAGATGGACTGGAAAGAGTGAATTTAACTCAGATGACCATTATATCTATTATTATGGGTAAGAATCCCTTAGAAGAAATGGAGTAGCCATCATAGTCAACAAAAGACTCCAAAATGCAGTACTTGGATGCAATCTCAAAAACGACAGAAGGATCTCTGTTCGTTTCCAAGGCAAACCATTCAGTATCACGGTAAACCAAAGTCGATCCCACGACCAGTAACACTGAAGAAGCTGAAATTAAACAGTTCTATGAAGACCTACAAGACCTTCTAGAAGTAACACCCAAAAAAGATATCCTTTTTGTTATAGGGGACTGGAATGCAAAAGTGGGAAGTCAAGAAATGCCTGGAGTAACAGGCAAATTTGGTCTTGGAGTACAGAATGAAGCAGGGCAAAGGCTAATAGAGTTTTGCCAAGAGAACGTACTGGTTACGGCAAACACCCTCTTCCAACAACACAAGAGAAGACTCTACACATGGACGTCAACAGATGGCCAACACCGAAATCAGATTGATTATATTCTTTGCAGCCAAAGATGGAGAAGCTCTATACAGTCAGCAAAAGTAAGACTGGGAGCTGACTGTGGCTCAGATCATGAACTCCTTATTGCCAAATTCAGACTGAAATTGAAGAAAGTGGGGAAAACCACTAGACCATTCAGGTATGACCTAAAACAAATCCCTATGATTATACAGTGGAAGTGAGAAATAGATTTAAGGGACTAGATCTGATAGACAGAGTGCCTGATGAACTATGGATGGAGGTTCATGGCATTGTACAGGAGATAGGAATCAAGACCATATCGAAGAAAAAGAAATGAGAAAAAGCAAAGCAAAATGGCTGTCTGAGGAGGCTTTGCAAATAGCTGTGAAAAGGAGAGAAGTGAAAAGCAAAGGAGAAAAAGAAAGATATTCCCATCTGAATGCAGAGTTCCAAAGAATAGCAAGGAGAGATAAGAAAGCCTTCCTCAGCAATCAATGCAAAGAAATAGAGGAAAACAATAAAATGGGAAAGACAAATTAGAGATACCAAGGGAAAATTTCATGCAAAGATGGGCTCGATAAAGGACAGAAATGGTATGGACCTAACAGAAGCAGAAGATATTAAGGAGAGGTGGCAAGAATACCCAGAAGAACTGTACAAAAAGGATCTTCATGACCGAGATAATCATGATGGTGTGATCACTCACCTAGAGCCAGTTATCCTGGAATGTGAAGTCAAGTGGGCCTTAGGAAGCAGTACTACAAAGCTAATGGAGGTGATGGAATTCCAATTGAGCTATTTCAAATCTTAAAAGATGATGTTGTGAAAGTGCTGCACTCACTATGCCAGCAGTGGCCACAGGACTGGAAAAGGTCACTTTTCATTTCAATTCCAAAGAAAGGCAATGCCAAAGAATGCTCCAACTACCGCACAATTGCCCTCATCTCACACACTAGCAAAGTAATGCTCAGAATTCTCCAAGCCAGGCTTCAGCAATATGTGAACTGTGAACTTCCAGATGTTCAAGCTGGTTTTAGAAAAGGCAGAGGTACCAGAGGTCAAATTGCCAACATCCGCTGGATCATCGAAAAAGTAAGAGAGTTCCAGAAAAACATCTATTTCTGCTTTATTGACTATGCCAAAGCCTTTGACTGTGTGGATCAGAATAAACTGTGGAAAATTCTTAAAGAGATGGGAATACCAGACCACCTGACCTGCCTCTTGAGAAACCTGTATGCAGGTCAGGAAGCAACAGTTAGAACTGGACATGGAACAACAGACTGGTTCCAAATAGGATAAGGAGTACGTCAAGGCTGTATATTGTCACCCTGCTTATTTAACTTACATGCAGAGTACATCATGAGAAACGCTGGGCTGCAGGAAGCACAAGCTGGAATCAATTTTGTTGGGGAAAATATCAATAACCTCAGATATGCAGATGACACTACCATTATGGTAGATAGTGAAGAACTAAAGAGCCTCTTGATGAAAATGAAAGAGGAGAGTGAAAAAGTTGGCTTAAAGCTCAACATTCAGAAAACTAAGATCATGGCATCCAGTCCCATCACTTCATAGCAAATAGATGGGGAGACAGTGGAAACAGTGGCTGACTTTACTTTTTTGGGCTCCAAAATCACTGCAGATGGTGACTGCAGCCATGAAATTAAAAGACGGTTACTCCTTGGAAGGAAAGTTATGACCAACCTAGACAGCATATTAAAAAGCAGAGACATTACTTTGTCAACAAAGGTCCGTTCTAGTCAAGGCTATGGTTTTTCCAGTAGTCCTGTATAGATGTGAGAGTTGGCCTATAAAGAAAGCTGAGCACAGAATTGATGCTTTTGAACTGTGGTGTTGGAGAAGACTCTTGAGAGTCCCTTGGACTGCAAGGAGATCCAACCAGTCCATCCTAAAGGAGATCAGTCCTGGGTGTTCATTGGAAGGACTGATGTTGAAGCTGAAACTCCAGTACTTTGGCCACAAAGTCAGCAAAGAGCCAACTCATTGGAAAAGACCCTGATGCTGGGAAAGATTGAGGGTGGGAGGAGAAGGGGACGACAGAGGATGAGATGATTGGATGGCATCACTGACTCAATGGACATGAGTTTGGGCAAACTCCAGGAGTTGGTGATGGAACGGGAGGCCTGGTGTGCTGCGGTTCATGGGGTCACAAAGCGTCGGACATGGCTGAGCGACTGAATTGAACTGAGCATAATGGTACTTGTCCTTAAAAGAAAACTCACTTGCAATGTACAAAGTAGCCCTCCTCTTTCAGGACGGAGTCTAATTCTCACTTACTTACATCTTTGCCTCAGTTTCTGCTTTCTTCTTTATATATAGACTCAAATGAATTTTTTGTTTTGTTCATGTCTGTTATGTTTATGTCTTTTTGTGCCTATTACACTGTGAGCACCTTGAAGGCAGGGCCCATGTCATATGTTTATGTGTTGTAGGTATTCAAAAACTTCCTATTTAGACAGCTGCCATTATCTTAGGAATCTTAAAGTAGATCACAGCCTTGGCTAGTTTCGAAAAGGCTGCTTCAAAAGAAATCTCCATACACAGAGAGGGATATACCCATTTAAAAAATGATCCAGAGATATACTGAGGTCTTGTGATGACAGTAAAGGCTGTGGGTCCATATAATTTGTGGCCCAAGACCTAGATTCTAGGGTCACCACTTCCTGGTTGTGAGCCCTTGGGTTTAACTTTCAATCTTGATTTCCTAACTTATGAACTGCATGAAAAGCCTGCCCTAGTTTCCTCTCGGGGACCTTAGGGAACTAAAATGACAACTCTTGAGAATTTTTAAATGGTGTACAAGTATGAGGCAATATTCATGTTACTGCTGTTGGCAGGATGAATCTTGGATCATTAGAGGAAATGGGTATAATGCAAAGCCTGTACAGTTGAGACCTGGCTTTGAATTTTTTCTCCATCACTTAATAGTTGCATAATTTTGGTCAAGCAATAAAATCCTAGAAAATCACCAATTTCCCACTTGTTTAGACTAAAATACATTTCTTTTACAAGTATCCTTAGTAAACAACACTAGAAGTATGACATATTGCATGGCCATTGAGCTTCAAAAAATCATGAAGGTAGAATTCAAATCCCACTTCCACCATTCATTAACATGTGACCTTGATTAAGTTAACTGCTGCCTAGAATCTCAATTTACTGATCAGTATAATGGGGATGATACTTATTTCCAAAGGTTAACAGAAACCACTTAAAATAGAAAATGTTGCCTTATTTAGCCTTTGAAATGTTAACATGCCTGTTTACCTTTAAAAAACTGCATCCCTAAAAATTCTGAATCAAGGTTATTCACAGAAAAGTCAAGTAACACTCACCTCCTGTTAAAGGAGCACCTTCTCTTATCCCAACATTGAGAAAAATGACTGAATATACTTAAACCTAAACCTCAGGGCAATTTGTGGCTCACCCGACCAGACAAGTTTCCTATTAACCTTGAAGTGTCCAAGGTAGCTCTTGAGATCCCACAATTTCTCATCTTCCCTTTCCAAGGAATGGCAAGGACTTGTTTTCCCCAGGTTGTAGAAGGTGATTGAGGAGAAAAATAAAAGATATGGGCCACATCCTAATGAAGACCACTGCACCAACAAGACAAATTTTTGTCTGTTTTCTTAAGTACTCAAGACTGGTCTAATAAATTTGTTCCCTGTTGTCATGGTCCACCCAGCTGGCCTCTGGATGAAGTCCACTCTTGCACAAGTGGATGGGTGAGGCTCCAGAGAGAAGCAGGTTCACCAGTGTGTCAAGCCTCACACACAACTTCTGAGGTCCATTCCTGATGAAACAACATAAGTGGGCTGTTTGCTAGCTACTTGTTTTCACTGTGAGTGTGGTTTGTGTACAAGCATTATCGGCATCTTCTGGGATCTTGTTAGAAATGCAGACTCTCAGGCCCCACACCAGACCTGCTGAACCAGATCTGCATTTTAACAAGATTCATATATGCTTTAAAGCTGGTGAAGTACTTGGCTACAAAGTCTAAGTACTACCCAACGTGGGTTTCCCTGGTGGCTCAGATGGTAAAGAATCTGCCTGCAATGCAGGAGATGTGGGTTCAACCTCTGGATAGGGAAGATCCCCTGGAAAAGGGAATGGCAACCCACTCCAGTATTCTTGCCTGGAGAATGCCATGGACAGAGGAGCCTGGCAGCCTACAGTTTATAGAGTCACAAAAAGTCAAACACAACTGAAGTGACTACAGTCCATGGGGTTGCAAAGCATAGTACATGAACACACACAAGGTTCCAAAGAGGGCTATTCTTTAGGGCTTACTAGGGATACACCCCATCCCCAAATCTCTTCACCCAAATTCTTAAACTAGACAAGACTTTCAGTTAAAGCTGTACTGGTCTCTCTCTCTGCCCTACCACATATGTATACTCTGAGTGCAGTAAAGATATTATTATTCACTCGCTAACAAAGGATCTTCAGATTTCACAAGTTGTGGAAAATCATACAGCTAGGCAGTTGCTAAAATGTAAAATAACCTTCCTTTTCTGTAACTATTGGTTTTGGCTGATAGAAGTCATGCATACAGTCATATTTCAGAGAAATTACCATGCCTTAATGAGAACTTTAGGTTGAAGGAAGACATTTCAGTCAAATGATAGTGAAATTGATATGATCAAAATGAAATATGTGGCATATTTATCTAATCAGCTAGAGCTGCAATCTCGAACTAGAGTCATTTACAGCTCAATCAACTCATCTAGTCATTATCAGCTAATGATACAATGAGTGATTACCCCCACTTTGAGATAATAAGTGAGTTCATGAAAATCAGCACTTCTATTATAAAGTGTGACAGGTAGGGCTGAAAATGAGGTCTTTGAATGCAGTGAGTGCTTGGCTTACCTGACAAAAATTTAATAGGAAAAAATGGAACTGCATAGTTATAAGACGAGGTACATCCCTTTTGGAAAAGCAACTTAGCAATTTGTATGAAGAATTATTAAAATGCTCACACCTTTGCATCATGTAAATTTTCTTTTTCTTTCTTTTTTTAGTTTGAAACAATATCCAACTTTCAAAACCTGCAACTAGAATACAAAGAACTTCTCCTATCCTATTGGAGAGTAAGTTGCTAACATGGGCCAACTCACTGGAAAAGACCCTGATGCTGGGAAAGATTGGGGCAAAAGGAGAAGGGGGTGGCTGAGGATGAGATGGTTAGATAACATCACTGACTCGATGGAAGTGAATTTGAGCAAACTCTGGAGATAGCGGAGGACAGGGGAGTCTGGCGTGCTACAGCCCATGGAGCCACAAAGAGTTAGATATGACTTAAGTGGCTGACAGCAACAACAAATTATCATCCTTGGACTACATTACAGTGAATTTCTTACTGATGAATACATTTTTTCTGCGTAACCACAAAATAACCATCAAAATTAGGGAATTAACACCGATACATTACTACCATCTTGTCCTCACACTATATTCATTTTGCCAAATGTCTTAATAATGTCTTTTTGGCAAAAGGATCCAGTTCAAAATTACATTTTGTTTTGATTGTAATGGCTCTTTAGTCTCCTTCAATATAAAACAATTCCCCTTTCTTCCCTTGCTTTTTACAGTCATTCTGCTTTTGAAGACTGCTGCTGCTGCTAAGTCGCTTCAGTCGTGTCCAACTCTTTGTGACCCCATGGGCTGCAGGTCCTCCGTCCATGGGATTTTCCAGGCAAGAGTACTGGATTGGTTCCCATTGCCTTCTCCGGCTTTTGAAGACTACAGACCAGTAAACCTTGTACTAACACAGGATACCTCAACGTGTTTAAGTCTGCTGTTCCCTTAAGATTTGATTCAGGTTATGTGACTTTGGTAAGAATATCACATAAGTGATGATGTGTTCTTTGCATTAAATCTAATTGTGTGGCACAAACGTTTGACTGGTCTTTTTTTTTTCTGGCCACACAATGTGGCTTGTGGGATCTTAGTTTCCCAACTAGGGATCAAACCTGTGTCTTCTGCAGTGGAAGCGAAGAGTCTTATCCATTGGACCTCCAGGGAATTCCTAGTTTGATTAGTCTCGTTAGTGGTTATATTAACTTTAGTCACTTCACTGAGGTGGTATCCACCAGCTTTCTCCATTGTAAAGTCACTCTTTTTTCCTTTTGTAATTAATACCAATTAGGCAAGAAATTACTTTGAGATGTTAGAAATATTCTGTACCTCAAAATTTCAATTTATTAATCTTAATGAATTAGTATTAGTTTATTTAGGCAACTATAAACTTATGTATTCCTATTTCATCTATTACTTCATTGCTTATTTTGCTGCTCAAATTGTCCTAGTTTGGGCACTGAGAACTCCTTCAAGTCAACTTTAATGTTGTTCTGACATGCCTCCATCGTTCTTTGAGCACTCTCTCTTTGGCATAGGATGTTTCAGGCTCATCTTGTACTTTTCCTTCACCAGCACTGGAACCTTCTATTTCTCCAAGGAGCCTTGATTACTTTTAGTGGAAAATTTTATTTCGAACCCCAAATCTGGGAGCTACATGTGCTCAATGTACAGTGATGTCCAGTCCTTGTCTGTAGACATATAGTTATATCTATCGCTCTATATAGCTATATAGAGATATGTATGGAAGCATTTATATACATGTACTCAACTGTGAGTACACACTGATACTTTCAATTTGAATCCAATACCACATGGTCTGCTGTAGTTTTCCTTCTTTCAGTAATTCCCTTCTTTGACAGTGAGAAATTGGACTTCTGTTATTGCTAATGTATTCAGTTATCTGATTAACCCACTTGTGTATAATCAATCTCCAGTCATTGTCACCACCCTTCTTTCCTACCCCTAACGTCCTCTCTCAGCCTCAGGGGACTCCACCACTTCACCTACTATGCTTTACTCTGTATAATAGCTTTTATGTCAGGCATACTTAATGTTTTTGGAGTTCACTTTCCTTATTTTCCAGGAATTTAAGGAATGTTTAATTTATAGTACAGGACTTTATTTATATCTATAAACCAGTCAGAACAGTTTTTTTTAATCCAAAAGACTTTATAATTTAATTTACTAATAACTCCAGAGATGGGAAAACATTTCACATTTACACTAAAAGAGGTAAAGAACTTTCTGAATTATAGACACATAAATAGAGAGAGAATATATCTTCAGTTCTACAGCCCTATTCATAGATTCAGAGCAAGACAGCAAAACAAAAACTGACAGGACCAGATATCACAGAGATGTTCACTCTCGTCATGAACATGAAATTCTTCGAGTTCAAAGTAGACAAACAAACAAACAGAAAAGACTAAAAATCTAGATTCTCTATTCTTTCATTCAGTAGAGAAGAGACCTCTATGGTCCACTAATCCAATGGTTCTCAGCCTTTTTGATACCAGGGACTGGTTCCTTGGAAGACAATTTTTCCATGGACGGGGGCCAGGGATGGTTTCAGGATGATTGAAGTGCATTACATTTATTGTTTACTTTATTTCTATTATTATGACATCAGCTCTATCTCAGATCACCAGGCATTATACCCCAGAGGTGGGGACCTCTGCACTCATCTATTTTCTTATATTACCAAATAGTCAGACCTTAAAACCAAATTGTGCTAACTATTGTCATCATAACTTATCCTTCATGTGTGAATCAGTAACAAAAACAAAATGCGAAAGTCAGAGTAGAGAGAGTGGAAAAAAATGCTACAGAAACACAGAGACAGAACATTTCAAGCTCTATTGCTCCTTGAGATTTATCTCTGGGAGCCAAGGAAAGATGTACCTGGTCTTAGATCGCCTCCTCATGCCCACATCCCTGCTCCTCCCAACAGGTACACCTCTCTGGCAACAGAGTTCACCTGCCTCTGTTAAGGCATCTTGGTGCATGACCTCCAAGCTCTGGTTAAAGGACAACTGAAGTCAAGTCACAACTCCCATACACTTTCAAAGTGAACATTTGTCAAAGATTTTAGCTAACTTAGCAATTAATAAAGTGAAAAAAGTGAAAGTCACTCAGTCATGTCCAACTCTTTGCGACCCCATGGACTATATGGTCCATGGAATTCTCTAGGCCAGAATACTGGAGTGAGTAGCCTTTCTCTTTTCCACAGGATCTTCCCAACCCAAGGATTGAACCCAGGTCTCCCACATTACAGCTGTATTCTTTACCAGGTGAGCTACAATGGGTTTCCCTGATAGCTCAGTTGGTTAAGAGTCTGCCTCCAGTGCAGGAGACCCCAGTTTGATTCCTGGGTCAGGAAGATCCACTGGAGAAGAGCAATTAATAAAGGAACCAGCAATATACTATAACTAGTTTCTGTAACAGCTTTTAGAGACTGGAAAGGAAGAGAAAGAAAAGGGAGAGAAGGAAGAAGAATTTATTGTATGATTTTAATGCTGCATGATCAGTGGCTCAATCATGTCCAACTCTTTGGGACCCCATGGACTATAGCATGCCATGCTCTTGTGTCCATGAAATTTTCCAGGCAATATTGGGGCAGGGCGCCATTTCCTACTCCAGGGGAATCTTCCTAGCCCAGGGATTGAACCCATTTCTCCTGCTTGGCAGGCAGATTTCTACCACTGAGCCATCTGGGAAGCCCTATTTTTTATGTTGAGACTAGTCCAAATGAAAATCCATATTAAGGATGTCATTTTATGCATAAAATAAATTTAATATAGAATTATATTTAATATATGAAGATTGAAAGGAAGAAACGATTAAATAATGGTAGTTACCTAAAACATTAGGTAGTCCCTACAAATGTTGGTCGAGGACCTCCTAGTGAAGAGAATAATTTGAGCACCTATATTGAATCTAACTCAGAGCAACCATAGCTGGAGGCACAGCTGGGGGTGTGCTGTAGTTTATTTACAACTAGAAATTGATGGAAAATAATGTTCAGGTGACAATGTGAGGTGGGGGTGTGCTGGGGGTGTGCTGTGATTCCAGTGGCCATCTATTCCAGTTCAGCTGGAACAGTCCCAGTTTACCCTTGTTGTCTTATAATTACCAATCTTCTCTTTCACTTTTAAAGTATCTCAGTTTAGATGATAAATTACATGGCCAGAGGATGAAGGGATCAACACTAAATCTCTGTAATTTTTCCAGGAAACATCCTAGAAGAGGAGACCACAAGTAATAGGAGTCTTTCTAAAGTGTTTCTACCCAGTTTACACTTACATAGGTCAGAACAGTGAGTGGCACATTACAAACATTCAAACATATTAGCCATTATGGTCTGTTTGACTAGATAAGATGAGCAAATATAAGACATTGCTGTGGCTGACTCTTCATTAGGGAAATCTTGGATTGGGGGTGATGACTGGAATGGGCTTTTCTTCTGGTGGCCCAGAAGAATCTACCTGCAATGCAGAAGATCTGGGTTCAATCCCTAGGATAGGAAGATTCCCAGGAGAAGGGAATGGCTACCCGCTCCAGTATTCTTGCCTGAAGAAGTCCATGAACAGAGGAGACCTTCATGGTGCTTAAATGAGGTGGACACGACCGAGCAACTAGCGCTTTCACTGGAGCGCTCTGGTTGCCACAGTTGAGATGTAGAGAGAACTCATAGGCACATAGGTGAAGCTCTCTGCTGTAACGACTCACATTGTCACCTGTACAGTATTTTTCATCAACTTCTAGTTGTAAATAAACTACAGCAAATTTAAGCTTTTTCTTTATCTATTGTTTAGATGGAGATCTCAATAATTTGCAGACTCAAGTGAACTCATAAAAGCAGATAAGCCTGGATGTCATGAAAAGTCATGGAAAAGATAGAGCAAGAGAAGGGGACACATCTTTATCAATCGAATTATCTCTTATTATCAAAGAAAAAGGATAGAAATAGAAGTTTTCAAACAAATGTTCATATCAAGACTCCAATAGAGAGGCAGGAGACAAGATGGTAGAGTAGAAGGACATGAGTTCACTTATCACAAAAACACTGAAATCACAACTAACTTCTGAACAACCACTGACAAAAAAGACTCAAATCTACCAAAAAAGATACTCTACACCCAAAGACAAAAAGGAAGCCACAATGAGATGATGTGTTGCTGCGCTTAGTCGCTTAGTTGTGTCCAACTCTTTGCAACGCTATGGACTGTAGCCCACCAGGATCTTTTGTCCATGGGATTCTCCAGGCAAGAATACTAGAGTAGGTTGCCATGCCCTCCTCCAAGGGATCTTCCCAACCAAGGGATCAAATCTAGGTCTCTCACAATTCAGGCAGATTCTTTATCATATGAGCCACCAGGGAGGGATGTTTTCATGATATAATCACATTCCTGCTTCCCACAAACTGGAAAATAATTGTACCACAGAGGTTCTCCCATAGGAGTGAGAGTTTTGAGCCCCTGGTCAGGCTCCCCAGCCTGGGGACCTGCCATTGGGAGAAGGAGCCTCCAGAGCATTTGGCTTTGAAGGCCAGTGGGCTTGAGTGCAGGCACTCCACAGGACTGGGTGAGACAGAGACTCCACTCCTGGAGGGTGCACATGAGGTTTCACATGCATGGGACACAGGACAAAGCAATGACACCACAGGAGCACGGTCCAGGTCTACCTTTGAGTGGGCCTGAGGAGGCAGAGAGTGGCTGTCTCACTGTGGGAGAAGGACACTGGTGACAGGGGCCCCAGGGAATATTCATTGGAGTGAGTGCTCCCAGAAGTCACCAATTTGGCATTGAGACCTAGTTCCAGTGCTGAGACACCTCGGGCCGAACCACCAACAGGGTGGGAACACAGCCAGATAGGCTGTATAAAGTTAGCCTGAACGCAGAGCCGCCTATAAACATACCCCTTGCACAGCCCTGCTCACCAGAGGGACAAGACCCAGCTCTACCCACCAGTGGGCAGGCACCAGTTCCTCTCACTTGGAAGCCTGCCCAAGCCCCTGGACCAACCTCATCCACCAGGGGGCAGACACCAGAAGTAAGAAGAACTACATGTGAGGACAGAATGACAAGGTGCCATATACAAGTCAGAAAAAAGGTCCCAGCAGGAACCTCAGTTCAGTTCAGTTGCTCAGTCATGTCCGATTCTTTGCGACACCATGGACTGCGGCATGCCAGGCTTCCCTGTCCATCACCAACTCCTGGAGCTTACTCAAACTCATGTTCATCGAGTTGATGATGCCATCCAACCATCTCATCCTCTGTCATCCCCTTCTCCTCCCACCTTCAATCTTTCCCAGCATCAGGGTCTTTTCAAATGAGTCAGTTCTTCAGAGGGCAGACAGAATGAAAAACACTGGAGAAGGGAATGGCAAACCACTTTAGTATTCTTGCCTTGAGAACCCCATGGACAGAGCAGCAGGAACCTAGTCAGCCAGAATCTTGATCTTGGACTTCTCAGCCTCCAGAACTGTGTGAAACAAATGTCTTTTGTTTAAGCAGCCCAGTCTATGGCATTGTGTCATGGCGGCCCAGTGGAATAACACACTAGTTAAAAAACATAAAACATTCTTTTTAAAGTGGAAGGAAGCACTCCGAAGAGTAATATCAGCTGGGGTTACCCCTCCCTGTCCTATTTCTAAACCACAACAGGAGGCCAGTGGGTTATCAGGTAAAACACTGTGGGTCAGGGGACAAGTCCACATGTTTCTGGTGGAGGACAAGTTCAAGGTGGGCCACCAGAGTGTGGCTGCCCAATTCTTGGATCACTGCATTCAGTGTTGGTGCCTGTAAAAGGAGGTCACTGGCCGAGTTACATGTTCAGAGATTAAACAGGTCTGTGAAGCCTCTTTCAGAAACAATTTCTGGGCTGGTGCGTAGAGAGGGAACAGTGTCTGCTAGTAATAACACAGAACTGTCGGCATTTGCTTCCACCTCTGAGATACTCTTAGCGCCTCTCTTTAAATAACAGACAGGAGGTTACCCCGGGGGTCCAGCGGTTGCCTGCCAACCAGGGGATGCGGGTTTGATTCCTGGTCTGGGAAGATCCCATGTGCCTCAGAACTGAGGTCGTGTGCCACAACTATGGACCCTGTGCTCCGGAGCCAGCAGGCTGCAAACACTGAGTCCACTCTCTGCGACTACCAAAGCCCATGCACCCCAGAGCCTGTGCTCTGCAACACCAGAGGCCACCGCAGAGAGAAGCCTACGCACATCAACAAGACAGTAGCTAGTTGGAAGAGAAAACTAGAGAAAGTCCATGTGCAGCAACGAAGACCCAGCACAATCCAAAATAAGTAACTTAATAACAGAAATTTCACCAATGATATAACAGATTTCAATTTTCTTTATCCTGCTCTAAGGTAAAAAATACAGAGTTTCATTATCCATTTTTGTAAAAAGGAGGGGTACAGGAGCAACGGTGTCACGTTCGATCTTCTTATCTAGCAGAACATGAAAGTCGCTGCCTATTTGAAGGCTCCAGTGAGCAAGCAGACAAGAGGGAGTGTCAAGGAGGGAAGATGGCAGATTTCTGCATGCTACAGAAGGGGCTGCAAACCATGGTTATCAGTGTTAATGCGTTCTTCAAAAAATCTCAAAACTCTTTCGTTAAGAAAGTTAAGATTTGGTTAAGATCCAAATAACAATGTAATCTGTGCTTTTGCAAATTAGCCACAAACCATGTAGTTTCTCAGCAATTACTTGACGTTTTTTAATCTACCTCTAAATGTTACTGACCTAAAAAAAAAATATATCTGATCAAAGGCTGTGGAAATTCTAACCCCTGCAGCAAGTATTAAATTGGTCCACTCTGTGTCCTGTGCTGACAAATCGGTATACTCTAGAGCCTGACGACCTGCGAGTGGCTCAATTAGATGCATGGATGTGGCAGCAATGTTTTAAAGTTGTCTGCACTTGACTTCATTCCTTTAAAACAACCACCAATCCGCCCACCCCCTTAAAATCTTTCCCAACCTAAAAAATGGAAATGTCTTTCCTTCTATACGCTCCAGAGCAGACGTGAGGGTGACTGTACCTTCTGGTAGTCACATAAAATGAGCAGAAGCACCTTTGTGTAATAAATCTCTTTCTTGTAACCAGCTTTCTCTCATATTATGTTTCTCTTTACATTATGAAGATCTGTGCCTTTACATGGAATCTTCCTCCTTACCTGTCCCACTCTTCCCTCCACCTCAGTCCATAATAGGCCCTGGTTCTCTAGAAGCTTATTGGTTGGGTTAAAAAGGACTTAATAGTGAGCGGCTTGATATCAGATGTCAAACCCAGCCCAACAAGAAGCCATGGGAATCCCTGACATCTCTTCCTCCATGGAATTGACTGTATGAGGGAACAACAGAAATGTAATATTCTGAGAATATAACTTGGTATTTTTGGATAAACGTATTCCTTTCTTGAGAAGTTACTTCTTGGATATGTCTAAACATTACCTTTCACAAAAGGTTATTTTTTTTCAACATTAAAGGACATGTCATACGTTCCTGTGGTACATACTATAGTACCAAGTACTGTATGAGACACAATATAAACACTGATGCACATTAGGTTCAAGAGGCATCTATCTAGAGGAAAACATGGTTCAAAGGATATATGTACTTCAACGTTCACTGCAGTACCGCTAACAATAGCTAGGATATGGAAGCAACCTAAATGCCCATCAACAGATGAACAGATAAAGAAGATGTGGTACACACACCCAATATATTACTCAGCCATTAAAAGAATGAAATGATGCCATTTGCAACAACATGGATGGACCTAGAGATTATCATACTAAGTGAAGTCAGTCAGACAAAGACAAATTTCATATGATATTGCTTATATGAGGAATCTGAACAAATGATACAAATGAAGTTACAAAACAGAAACATACTCACAGACTTAGATAACACATTTATGTTTACCAGGGGAAGGGTGGTGGGAAGGGATAGCCTGAGAATTTGGGGCTGACATGTATACACACAGCTATGTTTAAAACATAAAACCAACAAGGACCTACTGTAAAAAAAAAAAAGACTTTGCTGTCTGGTAAGATATATGATGTTACTATTTTCTGTGCAGTGTATTCAGTGACAAACAGAGAGAACTTGTTGTCTGGGGATAAGGCAGACTCTTTTTTTGTTTGCCTACTGTACTCTTATTAGAACAGTTTTCTGATGTGTGTGTGTGTGTGTGTTTGCACACGTGGCAAACTCTCAGCCTAAGGAACCCAGCCTGACACCTAGCTTCCTGGACAGCTTACAACGGAAACAGCTGACTGCAACTTGCCTCAGTAACAGAGGTCTAACCTGTAACTACTGAGAGAGTGCATTTGCTTGAACGAAAGTTAAACCATTTGTCTAGCATTTATGGAATGCCTCCCTTGTGCATGGTGAGACGTGAAACACTTGCTAGTGCTCTGAACAGGTTCTCCCCACTAAACAGTCTCTATAAAAAGTCTCCACTCCTGCCTGCCGGCACCATGTGACTGTTGAGAGGGGAGCTTCACTGCTCTGACGTCTCCTTGTGCAGGTTCCAAGTCATCTTGCTGTCTTTCCATCTACTTCTTTTAGATCCATACTTTGTTTGCACTGTCTGTCTGGCACATGACCAATATTTAAGTTTGGATTTTGTCTCTTAGAAGGACACTTCTTTCCACAAGCTCAGGATCAGAGCAGAGATTCAAGCATCCCACTTGTTCAATTGGGAAGGGTCAGACCTCTGAATATAGTTGAGACATGACTATGTCACATACCCACAAATGTGAAGATGGGCTTCCTACAGCTCTGAAAACTAAACATGCAAATGAAACCTGTTACATCCTAAAAGCACAAGCTTTTCAGTTCTCTAAGGCTTGTGGAGGAACTGTGGGAAACACAGTGCCCGTGATACTGAACAAGCAGGCAGGAGTCTCACTGAAATACAAAGACTCGGGTGCAAGTGAGAAGGGAAGTGTTTTGCTCCTTATTGGCCCTGTTGGATCAGCTATCTCTTCAGTGGTGTCTCCCACTTAGGGTATATACAGAAAAAGCCACATCTGAAAAAGTAGAAGCAAAGTCATTTCTTTTAGCATTTCTGGCAATTAAGAAAGTTAAGCCTTGATACACAACAATTTCTTAATGTATAGCACAGGGTACTATGGTCAATATTGTGTACTAAACCATAATGGAAAAAAACATGAAGAATATGCATAGATATACCTATATATATGTGTGTGTGTGTGTATATATACATTTATATATATATAGGTACATATATAACCAAATCACTTTGTTGTACTTCAACAAAATATTTTAAAAAGTCAAGCCTTGACTCTCTAGCTTGAGTGTCCTGACACTTGTCAGCACAACCTCCACCTCATTTTGGAGGTTTCCCTGCTTCTTCTCTTTGCTTTGCCTGCTGCAGACTCCACAGTAAAAAGCCCACATGACCCCCTATATCTTATGGCAAATATCTGACAATTCACTGGGAGTAGAGATGATGATCAACAGCCTGATGTGAGCATTAAAGAAAACAGATATGAGAAAAACACTCAGCATATAATTTTCACATAGTGAGTACTCAATAAATACTGCTGCTTGCTTTTTCTATAGTTCCAGAGAGGATTTAAAGCAACTTATGAAAATAATAAGTCTAACAATGATATAACTGATGGCTCTGGGCCCTAGAGAAAAATACAGAGAAGTTTCTCCTTAAATTTTTCTCTCATCTTACCATCAGCACCACCAGGTACTGCACATAAATATGTCTTACAAGGCATTAATTATTTAAATAAATACATCTAATTCTAAAAGTATTTTAGAAGCACTGTGCATCCTATATAACCTCTCCATTGAGTCTGCCACTGTTCCTGGGTTTAGGTACTTTGAGACAGGGACCAACACCATGGGTTAAGCAGAATCAATGAAAGTTATGAGTGTCGAAAGGATGGATGTGTCCAATCAGACAGCATATGTCTCGACATATAGAAGATACGTATTGAGACAATGCAAGCAGCTTGATGGAAAACCAAAGCAGAAGTAGGAAGCAAATCTTCCATGCATCTGAGCCAGGGAGACTACAGTGGAGCTGTAGGAAGCCAGTTTTCCCTTTGTACTGTATGTTATATGAGGTGGCTATGTGACCTGGGAACACTGATGAAGATTATGCCTCCTAGTTCCTTCCCACCTCCCAGTTTGTGCAGACATGGAAGTTTCTGGAAGGAGGTTGTCACTACCTTGCCAGTTCTCTGAAACTTGTGGTGAGAAGAATGCTGTTTGGTTTTTTTTTTAATGTAGCTTTTTTTTAAAAGTAGGTTTTTTTTTTTTAAGTCTTTATTGAATTTGTTACAATATTGATTCTGTTTTATGTTTTGGTTTTTTGGCCATGTGGCAATGTGGCATATAGGATCTCAGCTCCCTGACCAGGGATTGAACCCACACCCCCTGTGTTGGAAGGCAATGAGTTAACCACCGGACCACCAGAGATGTCCCAAGAGGATGTCCCAAGAGGACTTTCAGATTCACATCCATTTATGCCACAGCAGCTTCCATTTCTTGGGCAAAATGGACTTAAGACTGAATGATAATGAAAAAACTCAAGTATCCTATGTTTCACTTTATTTCCTGGCCTGGCTATCTGGAAGTGGCTTCATATCAACTAAGTTTCCACTGAGGATCTAATTTTGCATTTATAGGTAAAACTGTAGTGTATGTTATCCCAGTACAGGTTGGTCAACAGTAGAGTTCCTGAAAGGGGCCTTTGACTATGATGTGGCATGAACTCTATTTAGTTATGAGTAGAGAGAACCACTGCAGCAACTTCCTTCACTACCAGCTTGAGAAATTACCAATGAACAAATGATTTGGGAAAATCAGAATGAGGATAGTTGGGGTTCTCCTTACTGTGAAATCAAAACACCCCACAAGCACTTCTTCTTTTAATCCTGAACACAAACTCCATTCTAATTACTTTACTAGCAAGAGCTGAACAGTATGAGATTCACTGTGAAATGAATATTCCTACCATAAAAATCCAGCATATGCATCTTTAAAAAATTTAGTATCTTAATGTGATTCATGACTTAGTCACCTTTTGTACCACTTTCTGTTTGATTATAATTTTATCTATTAATCATGTTAATCCAATAGACTCTGCCTTAATCAAATGTGAGTCAATTACCCAGTTCTTCAAATTATATTTTTTAATGAGAGACATTTTTTAAAATTGAATGCCAATTAGTGCCAAGCCAAACTTGTTCATAAAGTTTGGGTTATCACAGAACAGTATGAGCCCTTGACTATACCTGTATTTTCAGCTCTTTCTGATGAGGGCGTGCTGTGTGCTTTCAGATACAGCCATTAACCTCTCTGTAATTCCTGTTTTTCCACCTGTGAAATGAGGATAATGATACTTTGGCTTGGGAAATGATTTTATGACTCTTAGCTGAAAAATGCAACTAGAATACCATTTTTAAAAAAATGCTTTCTGTAGTTTCACTTGTAATTTCTTACCATAAGTGGTTTTGTTTTTCCTTAGCACTGAACTGCTTTTTGACATCGTTAGAGAATTATATATAAATCCACTGAGAGGGAAGTGACTCAGAAGGGTTCCTTTGGAACAGTCTTTACTGTGGATAGTGATGGACAGAATGACAAGGATGTTTTATCCACATGCCTCCAGAAATAAAGTCCAAGTGAACTCCTGGAGCTCTGTGTTGGGAAAAGTTGTAAGGCTTTCTCCTAGTTCAGCAGAATAGAGCTCCTTGCTCCCATTCAGGAATGGGTAGTGGTGGTGTAAGAGCAGACAGAACTAGCTGATAGTGGAGGGGGCTCCATGGATGGGCCTCTGGTGGTGGGGTGGGGTGGGTGGTCCTTGTGCTCCACCGATACTGTGTGGAAAGTAGCAAGTTTACATTTCTCTAGAATGGGAGTGCATAGCTATTATTTTAATTTTCAGTAAGATTCTACAAACCAGTCTATCCTAAAGGAAATCAACCCTGAATATTCACCAGAAGGACTGTTGCTGAAGCTGCAATACTTTGGCCACTTGATGCAAAGAGCCAGCTCATTTGAAATGACCCTGTGCTGGGAAAGATTGAAGGCAAAAGGATAAGGGGGAGGGAGAGGATGAGATGGTTAGATAGCATCACTGACTCAGTGGACATGAATTTGAGCAGACTCCAGGAGATAGTGGAGGACAGAGGAGCCTTGCATGTTACAGTCCATGGGGTTGCAAAAGAGTCAGACTCAATTTAGTGACTGAACAACAATAACATTGTACAAACCACTGTTTTAGGAGCAAACAGATGATGAGGTGAGGGGCCCAAACCTTGGGCTGGGACTGAGGCCAGAGAATCACCTTCACCTGCTCAATGGGAAAGGAGAGAGAACTCATCACAGACAAGTGTTTCTGCTTCTGTCCTGCAAAGCTGGCTGCAATTGGGGATCTGGATTTCTCGGAAAGAGGGCTCTTTCACAGTTGTTGAAGTTAAGGAGGTAATGATAGTGATTTCATTCCCTTTCTTTTCTGCTCCAAGTGCCCTACTCCTCTGGTATTTAGCTCTGTTGTTGAGTTGAAATCACATTAGTGTATTACAGGCTAAGCCAGCTGAGTACATTCTGCAAAGAAATGACAAGTGAGCTGGTGGTGGTGAAAAGCTCTCCTGTGGCAGATGGCAGTGTGGCTCACCCGTGCTTCCTGATGGACAGCTAGGGACCTGTTGTCGGTTTCCAGATGCTCTATCACCATGGTTCCAAGAAAAATAATTTGCGCTAATTATCACTAAGGAGGGGTGACCTGTGCAGAGAGCTTCTGTTCCATAAAGTGGCCTGGGCAGTTAGCTAGATAAATAGATGTTCCAACCCTTCTGCTAATAAGCTCCTGTGGCCATTCCACCTAGATCAAAGCCTTACATTTCCAAAGGGCTCAAGGCCATGGCAAATAGATGGGGAAAAAAAGGAAATGGTGACAGATTTTTCTTGGGCTCCAAAATCACTGCAGATAATGACTGCAGCCATGAAATTAAAAGATGCTTTGCTCCTTGGAAGAAAAGCTATGAAAAACCTAGACAGCATATTAAAAAGCAGAGACATCACTTTCCTGACAAAGGTCCATATAGTCAAAGCCATGGTTTTTCCAGTAGTCATGTAAGGATGTGAGAGGTGGACCATAAAGAAGGCTGAGCACTGAAGAATTGATGCTTTTAAACTGTGGTACTGGAGAAGATGCTTGAGAGTTCCTTGGACAGCAAGGAGATCAAACCAATCAGTCCTAAAGGAAATCAGTCCTGAATATTCATTAGAAGGACTGATGTTGAACTGAAGCTTAAATACTTTGGCTACCTGATGTGCTGAGCCAACTCATTGGAAAAGACCCTGATGCTCGGAAAGATTGAGGGCAGGAGGAGAAGGGGCAAAGGAGGATGAGATGGTTGGATGGCATCACAGACCCAATGGACATGAATTTGAGCAAACTCTGGGAGACAGTCAAGCATAGGGCAGGCTGGTGTGCTGTAGCGCATGAGGTTGCAGAGTGGGACACAATTGAGTGACTGAACAACAAGACCAGTTGGAACCAAGATTCCACAGGAGTCACTGTTTCTGAGTTGTAAAGCAGTGTTAAATGTGAGTGGGCAAAGCTTTTATTTGCATGTGATTAGAATGAAGACCTTTTGCATTCCAGTGTGTGTGTGGTCATATGAGAATCTCACTCTTTGTTTCATTGAGGGCCGGGTGTCCATGGCTGATACAGATGCGCAGGGTTATTCACACCCAGGGGGCAGCATAAAACTCCGCAGCGCCCCCCGGAAGCCCTGGGCAAGTATCCAGTGCCCTCTAATTGTCTAGCCATCTTCTTACTAACTCTGAATGCCTGGACTCTGATGCTCCTCCCACTCTAGCCCCAGCAAGGATGACAAAGAACCCCCTGAGTGATAGAAAAAGAAAGACCTTACCATGCTTGCATTAAACAAACTATCCCCTCCAAAATTTCTAATTGTCTTACATAAATTTTTAGCAGTGGAAATACAAGGTCAAGTAAATTGATTATGAGGCTTTTGACTGCCAAATTGGTTCCAATGTATTGTTTCAGTTTAGGAGTTTATTTCTAGTCATATTGTTTTTTTCCTTTGAGGATTGTCTTTTAGATACTTTACATATATTGTTTGGGGTTTCTCTGCATCTATCTGTGTGAATTCTGCATACTAAAGATGATAGTTCTCTGCAATATCTGCCACAGATATTTTCCTAAGGTTATTGGGAATTTTCTCTTTTCGTTTATATCCTTTTTTCTTTTGTGACTTCTCTGGTCATTCTAGTTCAATAAATGTTTATTAAGTGTATATAATGTACTAGGCATTGTGGTGGGTTTAAACATAAAGAACACATGAAACCTGGCTTTCAAGAGCTTGCAGTCTATGTGAGGATGTGAGGGCATAGACAATTTCAATATATTGAACTCGGGGGACTATCACTTCTGGAATTCTGGCTGATAAGGTGTTCAAAGACTCCCTTAGGCTGCAGAACAGTGCAGAGATTCTAGAATTAAACTCTAGGAAGGACACACTCGTAGAAGTATTACTAAGTTTATAAGAAGTACAGGACTCTGAAGAGCCCTGTCTATTAGAAAACAGGAAAGGCAGAAAAACTGTGAGGTGGGACTGGATAAAGCCAGAATGGCTGTGGCTAGCAGCAAGGGGGAAGGTGGATTCTTGACAGCAACTCTACCTTGTATACATGACTATCTAGCTTTGGGGTTTCCTAGGTGGCTCAGTGGTAAAGAATCCATCTGCCAAGGCAAGAGATGCAGGTTTGATCCTGGGTCATGAAGATCCCCTGGAGAAGGCAATTGTAACTCACTCCAGGATTCTTGCCTGAGAAATTCCATGGCTTGGGGAGCTACAGTCCATGGGGTCTCAAAAGTCAGACATAACTTAGGGACTAAACAGCAATCTAGCCTTAGGCCAGCAGGAATGGGAAAACTGACCTGGCACCATCCTTAGACCTGTGCAAAAGGGGACTCTATATTCAGCCCTTGTTTTTGAGAAGTCTCTAGGTTTAATATACATGTACATATTAAGGACACACACTCAGCACTGGCACAGCATGACATACCCTATACAACCACTCTCAAGATTAACTCCATTAAGGCACCTGATAAACACTTGAGCTGGGTTGCATCTAAACAAAGAGTGATAAAGTCTAAATGTGGTGGTTTGTTGGAGATGGATACTGCTTTAGAAGGCAGGGAGCATTTGAAGGTTGGAAACCTTTAGGTAAAACAAAAGATAAATTTATCAACTTGGTAAGTCCTTTCCTTTGGAGTGAATTCAATAAGTTGTCACACAGCCATCTCAATCATCCATTTCTTGGGTGTCCTTTTTGGTCCAATTTATGGTTCAGAATGGACTAACAAATTAGCACAGTATTTGCAACCGATGCATGTGGCTGTAGAAGAAATTTTCCAGTACTAAATAATTCACATTGCTCTCATAGATGTATGAACTTCAATACACTTTAAGTGACATGTGATATCTATGGATTCTTTACATTAGAAACTAGAGAAGCACTGAGCACTAGAATTACAAATAAGTTTATATTATACAAATATATAATAATAATTAAAAATTTTAAATTATATTTAGAAAGTTTCCTTGAAACAAGAAACTGAATTATGCATATCATTTGACTGGAAAATATTTACATGTATACTTTGAATGCAATTTAGGAGACTGAAAAAGTTGGTTTAAAGCTCAACATTCAGAAAACTAAGATCATGGCATCCAGTCCCATCACTTCATGGGAAATGGATGGGGAAACAGTGGCTGCCTTTGTTTTTCTGGGCTCCAAAATCAGTGCAGATAGTGATTGCAGCCATGAAATTAAAAGACGCTTACTCCTTGGAAGGAAAGTTATGACCAACCTAGATAGCATATTAAAAAGCAGAGACATTACTTTGCCAACAAAGGTCCGTCTAGTCAAGGCTATGGTTTTTCCAGTAGTCATGTATGGATGTGAGAGTTGGCCTATAAAGAAAGCTGAGCACTGAAGAACTGATGCTTTTGAACTGTGGTGTTGGAGAAGATTCTTGAGAGTCCCTTGGACTGCAAGGAGATCCAACCAGTCCATTCTAAAGGAGATCAGTCCTGGGTGTTCATGGGAAGGTCTGATGTTGAAGCTGAAACTCCAATCATTTGGCCACATGATGCAAAGAACTGACTCATTGGAAAAGACCCTGATGCTGGGAAAGATTGAGGGTGGGAGGAGAAGGGGACAACAGAGGATGAGATGGTTGGATGGCATCACCGACTCAATCACCAACATGGTTTTGAACTGATTTTTTTATATTTTAGATTAGTGTTGATAGAAAATAAATTATTAGAACTTCCTTAATATATCGTGATTTTTTCTGAAATAAAGGCAAGAAAGTTATTATATACTTCTTTCATAAAAATCAAGAATTGTATAAGTCCCTATTTCTTAGCCAAATCTCACTAAATTATCTAAAGGATACCCAGATTTGTACAATAATAATTTAATTTCACTTGTTTCTACAATTTTGTCTACTATTTATATGACTTTCAGTCATATAAAAGTCATAGTTTTACACATAATTCTCTGCTTGGTTGCATGAAGGGATAGTTCTCAAAGTAGGGAAGCGGAACAGATTTTGTGTACCAGGTTAATTTATAATTTTTAAGAATTTTTATATAAATATGGAGACATCTCATTTTTATTCCTACTCCAGCCACTATGAATGTTAGGGGCAGACTTGCCTGAGTTTTCAAGGGAGCTGAACTGTCCAGCTTTGGTGGTCTCTCCTGGATCAAAGATGAACTTATATGAGATATTTTTAAATGTCATTAAAAGAATTTTGAAAGTTATACATGTCAAATTTTCACTAGGATGCAGGAAAAGTGGTATTTTATATTAATACATTTAAGTTGCTTACATTAGAAAAGGATAAATAATACAAATTCACGAAGGTATCCAACTAACAAGTTTTACAAAGTAGAAAAGAATAAACTAAAAAATAGAGAAGATAAAGGTCAAAACAGTAATAAATGGAAAAAAAATTACAAAAGATAGAATAAAAGAGTCCAAAGTTGCTTCTTTTAGAAGACTAATCAAATAGAGAAAATTTTGGTAACACTGATCAATAAAATAACATAGAAATTACCAATATAAAGAAGAAAAGAGAAATAATTATACATGCATTTCAACTCCTAAAATATGATTAAGAAATATGATGAATAATAATCCAATCCCAAAGAAGGGCAATGCCAAAGAATATTCAAACTAATGCACAATTGTTCTTATTTCACATGCTAGCCAGGTAATGCTAAAAATCCTTCAAGCTAGGCTTCAGCAATAGGTAAACTGAGAATCTCCAGATGTACAAGCTGGATTTAGAAAAGGCAGAGGAACCAAAGATCAAATTGCCAGCATCCGTTGGATCATATAAAAAGCAAGAGAATTCCAGAAAAACATCTACTTCCGCTTCATTGACTATGCTAAAGCTTTTGACTTTGTGGATTACAACAAACTGAAAAATTCAAGAGATGGGCATACCAGATGACTTTACCTGCCTTCCAGGAAACCTGTATGCAGGTCAAGAAGAAACAGTTAGAACTGGACATGGAATAACAGACTGGTTCAACATTAGGAAAGGAGTAAATCAAGGCTGTATATTGTCACCCTGCTTATTTAACTTATATGCAGAATACATCATGCAAAATGTTGGGCTGGATGAACACAAGCTGGAATCAAGATTGCTGGGAGAAACATCAATAACCTCAGATATGCAGGTGACACCACCATTATGGCAGAAAGCAAAGAGGAACTAAAGAGCCTCTTGATGAAGGTGGATGACAAGCAAAAAAGCTGGCTTAAAACTCAAGATTCAGAAAACTAAGATCATAGCATCTGGTCCCATCACTTCATGGCAAACAGAAGGGGAAAAAAAATGGAAACAGTGACAGGCTTTATCTTCTTGGACTCCAAAATCATTGCAGATGGGGACTGCAGCCATGAAATTAAAAGACACTTGCTCCTTGGAAGTAAAGCTATGACAAACCCAGACAGAGTATTAAAAAGCAGAGACATCACTTTGCCAACAAATGTATGCTTAGTCAAGGGTATGGTTTTCATTAGTCATGTATGGATGTGAGAGCTGGACTGTAAAGAAGGCTGAGCACTGAAGAACTGATGCTTTTGAACTGTGGTGCTGGAGAAGATTCTTCAGAGCCCTTGGACAGCAAGGAGATCAAACCAGTGAATCCTAAAGGAAATCAGTCCTGAATATTCATTGGAAGGACTGATGCTGAAGCTGAAGCTCCAATACTTTGGCCACCTGATGTGAAGAGCCAACTTATTGGAAAAGACCCTCATGCTGGGAAAGATTGAGGGGCCAGAGGAGAGGTGGGCAACAGAGGATGAGATGGTTGGATGGGATCGCTGACTCAATGGACATGAGTTTCAGCAAACTCTGGGAGACTCTGAAGGACAGGGAAACCTGTTGATGCAGTCCATGGGGTTGCAAACAGTTGGACATGACTGAGCAACTGAACAACAACAAATTAATAATTTTATGCCAACTGATTTAAACAATTAGATGTAATGGATAAATTCCTGGAAAAAATAACTTAGCAAAACCAACTCAATATGAAATAGAAAGCTTGAATTGTTCCATAATTGTAAAAGAAATCAGAACATTAGTTAATAATGTTCCTATAAGGAAAATAACAATTGAGTTCTACTAGACCAACGCAATACTGAACAAACTTCTCTGGAAAATACACGAAGAGGAAACACTTCTCAACTAATTTTGTAAAGCTTATATAGCTTTAAACAAGACAGGAAAGATTGAGAAAGGAAGATTTCAGAATTTTTACAGAATTTCCAGTCCAGACTTTTGTTTCTTTTTAAGATATTTGACATACAGCTGATCTTTGAACAACACAGGTTTGAACTGTACAAGTTCACTTGTACTTGGATTTTTTTTCAGTAGTAAATACTACAATTCTAATGGTTTGAAGTTGGTTGAATCCAAGGAAATGAAGGAAACTTGAACATGGAGGGATAACTAGAAATGATACTCAGGTGTGTGATGTAGAAGAGGGCCAGCACCCCAATCCTAGAACTGTTTAAGGGTCAACCGTATATTCAAGAAGATATTTTAGAAATTCTGTGTTCAATTAAAAATGTTTAACTTGAGATCTATCCAGAATTTATTTATATATGTAATGTGAGATGAACATACATATACTTTTCAAACAGCTAAAGCACAGTTCTCTCACTATAGAGTAAATAATCTTTTAATTTAGTAAAAGTGAAGATTTTTTTATTACCAGGAGTTTTCATAACTCGGAACTTTAATTGATGGTTGTTCAGGTGACTTTACTTTCGGTGTGCCCCTAGTAAACACTGATGAAAACAGCTCTGGATGCTGCTACTGAAAAGAAAGAGAGAGCGAGGCAGACTATTATTCAAGTTAAATTTACTTTTAAAATTAGCCCACTTTATTTGAAAAGCTTGTGTCAATAACTTATCTCCACCTATCTTTTTAATTACCACAGTGACAGTTTAATCACCATGAACAATTAAAACAGTTAGTATTATTTTGAGTTTTTTATGTTACAGTAGATTATTTCACATTAAATGTTAAATACCTATCACTTTTCATTTCCTGTTAATAAATTCTCACATTCATCAACCTCAAATACTATAATATTTTTTAAGACACACACAGAGGGAAAGAGAACAGGGATGGAGGGGGTTCAGGGAGAGAGCCCAAGTAAACTGTTTGAGGCCTTTGCAGAAAAATTATTCGGGCAGCTGCTTCTTATTGGCTTGGGGTTCTGATTGATGACAGACAACATAATAAATAATCTATTTACTAACTCCTAACAGCTAAATAATGCCCTTATTTTTCACCATAACTGAATTGCCAATACTGTATTGACAAAGTGTCATAGGGCTGGAGTTAAACTCACCTAGTGTCACCATTTTTCTTTCTATAGCATCAATGAAGACCCTAGGAAAGACCCCCTATTACTCTGATTAATGGAAGGCACTAAAGGTTACCAGTGAACTTGGTTGCATTTATTTATTTACACTTAATTCACTGGTAAGGGGTGGATGGATGGGACTCATTGGGTAATGGAAAACACAGTAATTTTTTTTCTTTTCTCCCACACTGTCTACATACATGACTGCTTTGCATAATGCAGGTTGCTTCTGGGTGCAAGCAGATTCCATTCCCCATTCCACAGAGCTAGAGCAGGGTGTGTATGGCACAGAAATGGAATCTCCTCAGGGTCGAGAGCAGCCACACTACAGAAATATTTGTCCATTTGGCTTGGAGATCCCAGACCCCAGAAAGTAGATGATGGCTAGGAGTAATTATCTATGATTCTGAAGAGAGTAATCACTTTTATATTCTCTCTCTGACTATGCCTCCAAAATTAACTGTTTGATACCAATTAACAATGTATTTAGGTATTTTATAATAAACTACAATGGAAAAGAATCTGAAAAACAATATATATACACACACACACACACACACATATCAGAATCACTTTGCTATACAGAAGAAACTAACACAACATTGTAAATCAACTGTACTTCAATTAAAAAGTGTTTAGCCTATGTCTACACAGTTGTAAGGTGATCTCCTAACCTTCCTCCACTGCATCTCCTTTACTTCAGGTCTTGCCAGGTGTGATGGCTTTGAAGTCATCTTATTCTATAACATAATCCTCCTCTGGATTCCTGGAGCAGAAGGGCTTTCCAAAACTAGCTCTGACTATGACCCACTCTCACTTAAAGACTCTCTTGAGGCACCAATAACTTAAAGATAAAGCCTAAAGTTGGCATTTTTAATGCTTTGACTTGTGTATCTTTTCCTCTTGACAAACTGCCCCCCCCCCCCCCCCCCACAGCAAGCATCTTCTTTATCCTTTCTTTTCTTTGGCTGCACCACGCAGGGCATGCAGGATCTTAGTTCACTGACCAGGGATTGAACCTGTGCCCCTGCACTGGGAAAATGGAGTCTCAACCACTGGCCCACCTGGGAAGTCCCAACAAACTATTTTTTACCACTATTTTTTTCAAGCAGGTATCAAACTCCCCATGAAGCTGTTCCATTTCCCAGCGTGAGTTAGACACTGCTTGCTCTGCGTCACAGTCGCCGGGGAACCAAGGCTACGGCAGCCCTCAGCACACCACGGGGTCGCCACTCGTGTGCCTGTCTGCTTCCTCTCGTCTTCACAGTTCTGATTCTTCCTAGAAACCGATGGTAGTTTGGTCCCCAATTCAGTTCTGTCTTATTTCTCTGGTTTGTATTTTCAAAGTCTTTTCTTGCAATTAGATCATGAACTCATAGAGTTTCTATTATGCTTTTTGCCTACCAGGTTCTTGGAATAGTTGTTTATATTATGAGTCTGAAATGGAGTAAAACTTAGATGAGAAGAAATCTAACCGTATGTGTGTGTTTGTGTGTATGAGAGAAATTCTTATTTACCAATGTGTGGTCCTTAGAAATGTACATTATTTTCTGCAGACTTTACTGCAGCAGAAAAACAATTCATAAGAATGACAAGCTCTTTGAAGCACTGGGGAATAATCCCTTATCAAAGTAGCTCAATTATATTTCTTGCTACTGATTAAGATTAATCTAAACCTTTGTATGACCAAAAATTTGTTTGCTGGGATGGGATTTTATAGCTATATCACTATAAATTTATACCCATATAAAAATTGTCAATGTATATAATTAACTGCCAAAATATTCCCTGGGGTTAACTGTCAACTGAATTAACTAAGCAATACAGTTAGGTTTTAATTAGCCATTTTAGGGCCTGGAGAATTAGGTACAGAGAGCAGGGAGATAATTTCATATAAAAAAGCCCCTTCTCAACTTTTAATTTCACATGACATTATTAATACATAAACATCTACTTTCCAATGAAATCTTCCCTTCCTCTCTCCTTTCCTTCCTTTTTTATAGTTTTTCAACTTATTTTTTAACAGTAAAAAATGAACACTTTCTAGGCAAGAATGTTTGTCACTGGGAGATTGCCAACTATTCCAAAGTCTGGAATTTATTTAGAAAATCAACCCTTTACACATTTTCAAAATTATTTTTAAAAATATTATTAGCAAAAATCTCATGGCTATCTGTGATTAAAAACCATCTTGGGACTTGCCTAGTGGTCCAGTGGTTAAGACTGTATTCCAACACAGGGGATGTGGGTTTGATCCCTGGTCAGGGGGCTAAGATTCCACATGCCTCATGGACAAAAAACTGAAACATAAACAATATCATAATGAATTCAATAAAGACTTTTAAAATGGTCCACATAAAAAAAAAAATCTTATGACGTCCCTGGTGGCTCAGTGGTAAAGAATCTGCTTGCCAGTGCAGGAGACACGAGTCTGATCCCTGATCCAGGAAGATCTCACAGGCCAAGGGGCAACTAACCCCATGCACCACAGCTACTGAGCCTGTGCTTGCGCCCTGGAGCTGCATCTACTGAAGCCCTCGTTCCCTGAGAGCCTGTGCTCTCCACCAAGAGAAGCCACCACATGAGAAGCCCATGCACAGCGACTAGAGTAGCTCCTACTCTCTACCACTAGAGAAAAGCCCGCAAAGCAACAAAACCCAGCACAGAAATAAATAAGTAAAATTATTTTTTAAGATAGTAAACTAAAAAAAGTTTAAAAAAGATATCTTAAACAATTATGCATTCATAAATTTGTGAAAGAATTGGCAATGCTTGTTAAATAATGCCTAACTGCCTAACTAAAATGCTATTTATACATCTTTTGAAATCTTTTGAGCATGGCTAATCTATTCACAACTGTCTTGTGCTTACCCTACACACACTTGGACTGGACTAATAAATCAATAAGATACTACACACTTGGCTGTGCCTAGGATACATTTATAAGTGATAGAAGTTTCAATTATTTGACTGCACAGCATCTGGCACAGAGCATCAGAATAAATTATGGAAGAGGCAGTTTATTTAAAAAGAATGAAGCTATTCTGACACTTTAAGTGATGGTTATTTGATGTACTCTCAAATAATAATTGACTTGATACCAAGCCACTGGCCATTTGAACACTGAATAAGTTGAAAATAAAACATGTAAGATGACAAAGAATACTAGACCACTTTCCAGTTCTCATTTCAAAATTCAATTGTTACTTGCCTCGAACATATACATTGATAAATAAACTGAAGAATGAATATTTTAAATAGTTCTCTTTTTTGTGTGCTATGAAGTCAGTTACAGAGATTTTGAAATTATTATCTCAAGTATTTGAAAAAACTGACATTTGTCTGCTTTCATTCCATTAAAGATATATTCAAGACTTCTGTGTTTTGATTAGGAGAAGTTTTGTAACTAGGTAGTTCTTAAACTAGAGGACTTGCTTTTGTATGAGTCCATATCCCACCAAGGATTATTATCATTCTCTAAATTTTAGGTAGTAGCTGAGGACTTCAGTGACCAGGGTTTGACTTTCATCTATGTAGTCTTAATAAGTCACAATTTCTGTGGGTTGCATGTTGCATATTTATAAAAAGGATATACTATCCCCATCAATGGGGGCATTTGGAGGATAAAGTACAGTAATACGTAAAAGTGCTTCACAAAATATTATACTATCCAACTGCAAAACCAGAAATATATTATTATTGTGTTTCTACCAGATAGTATTCCTCAAACCATTTTTCTTCTCAGTGCACACTGCTAACATAATGTGATATCTATCTAGGCTTTTTAGAATAGGGAGATATTATTCTCTCTGGGCCAACAGCCTTAGGTATTTACCTTTATAATAGCATTTAATACACTTGATTTTCTTAACTTCAGTACTCTCTAAACTTTTTGATCAGTTATAAATGAAAATTTGGGGGGAGAATTCAACCTAATATATTTATAGGTACAATATGTTGATATAAATTTTATACATATTTTAATATATTGTAGAGATGCTAAAACATATCCAAACAATAGTAATTTTAAAAGGACTGAAGGGACTTTGGGTTTGTATACAGTGCCATAAAATCAGAACTTTTTTTTTCTCTTCCTGGAAACTACTCAAAAGCGAGGAAAATGAGCAAGAAAAGACAAACTCCACTTCTGACAAAACCGAGAAATAGCCAGAACCTCAAACTATAAGTGAAAGTATCGCCCAAAGTAGTGGAGATTATTTTGCAATACATGGGGAGAGAGGACCTGAAGCACAGATTCTGGGAAAAGACAGAATACACCTTTCAAAGGTGAAGGTTTACCCTAATGTGGAAAACCAAAAACCCTACATGAAACAGTAGAAATAGGGTGCATAGGCTGGCAGTAGGAGCACCCTTGTACATAGTTTCATTTAAAGAAGGAAAAGAAGTGAGGCCAGAAGAAAAAAACCACAGAGATAAGTCATTTATGTAGGAAGCAGTCTATCTCTGTTAGAGGGGGAGAAAAGTAACCCTGACTTAGAAAGCCCTCATAGCTGTTAAATCCCATTGACTCAAGCAAACAAACATATACACAACACTCTGCAACATAAGAAAATTCCAGTTGCATTAGTGTGAACTCTTGCAAATATCTCATCAGGGGAAACTCATATTGAAAACTTGAAGGATTAAAAAAAAAGTCAGGAGATCAACAGAAACACAGGAAAAAAAATAAATGGCAGACAAGCACCAAGAAAATATTTCCCCAAGGTAAATGAAATTTACGAGTAAACTTTCTGCCCCAAATTAAAAAACCCTGATGAAGCAGTTGACTAGATGATGGAAAAGCACAAATTAGAAATGAAGAACTCCAGAAAAACATTGTGAGGCAACAGAGGGAGAAGTGATATGTGATCTGGCAGAACTTAGAAAAACATGGAAGGAAAAAATAAAATCATTACAGGAATTAAAGTGAAATTGGAAAAAGCACCAGGGAGATTCACTGCTGCTAAAAACAACAGCAGGGAACATAGCAGATACAGATGGGAGGTGGGGGTGGAGGATGGAATGGGGAAGACAAATAAAATCAAACAGAAAAAAGAATTAAAAGGATAAAAAAGAAAGATGAGAGGCAGAGGATAGGCAAAAGAGATCAAACATGTGCATACCTGGGGTTGCTAAAGAAGAAAATATTGAATCCTAGTAGCTTAGCTGGTAAAAAATCTGCCCACAATGCAGGAGACCCCAGCTCAATTCCTGGATCAGGAAGATCCGCTGGAGAAGGGATAGGCTACCCACTCCAGTGTTCTTGGGCTTCCCTGGTGGCTCAGCTGGTAAAAAATCCACCTGCAATGCAGGAGACCTGGGTTCGATCCCTGGGTTGGGAAGATCCCCTGGAGAAGGTTATAGCTACCACTCCAGTAGAGAATGGAGAATCCTGGAGAATTCCATGGAAGGTATAGTCAGTCCATGAGGTTGCAAAGAGTCGGACATGACTGAGTGACTTTCTGTTTCAACCAAATATTTCAAGATATAATTCAAGAAAACTGCTCCAAAGTCAAAGAAAACTTGCATCGACATAAGAACAAACCACATCCCAAGAAAAGAGACTCAGAAGAGCTAACACTGAGACATATCCTAGGAAAGTTATTGGACTTCAAGACAACATCATGACAACAACAACCTTCTTTTGGCAACAAGGTGGAGTAATTCACAAAAGAAAAAGTGTGTGCTGGCCTTAGAATTCTCCACAGCAGCAATCCATGGAGAAATTAGAGGAGTAACACCTACAGTATCATCAAGAAAAGAATGTGTAGCCTAAAGAGGTTATTGGGTATAAGGGCAACAGACAAACACTTCTGAAGAGCCAAGAATGCAGATCCCAAAGCCTTTCTTGGGGAACAGCCTAGAGGAGTAACTTTCACTATCTTAATCAAGATAAGACAATAAGGAGACCAACGTGAGTATTTAGTGCATTAGCGCTGTGTGTGCGGGTGTTCTAAGTCACTTCAGTCATGTCTGACTCTTTGCAACCCTATGGACTATAGCTTGTCAGGCTCCTCTGTCCATGGGATTCTCCAGGCTGTCATACCCTCCTCCAGGGAATCTCACTGACCCAGGGATCAAAACCATGTCTCATATCTCCTGTACTGGCAGAATTCTTTACCACTAGGTACCATGTGCAAAGCCCGTAAGACTAAATAAATATGTGGTTTGGATTACAGAGCAGAAAGTATTATGTGCCCTAAAAATGCAGACATGATGGGACTGCTTGGTCATTCAGCAGTTAAGAATCCACCTTGTAATGCTGGGGATGTGGGTTTGATCCCCGGTCAGGGAACTAAGATTCCAAGCACTGTGGGGCAACTAAGCCCACACACCACAACTTCTGAGCCCCTGATCTAGAGCTTGCATGCACAACTGGAAAGCCCATGCCACAACTACTGAGCCTGTGCGTCACAACGAAAGACACTGCATGATGCTACAAAGATCCTGCATGTCGCAAATAGGATCCAAGGCAGACAAATAAATACATGTTTTTTTTTTTTTGCCTCTTTATCAGTAATTACTTTATTTTATTTATTTATTTATTTATTTATTTTTTATTATTGTTTTTGCCATACATTGTCATGATATCACCATGGGTTTACATATGCTTCCCCTCCGGGTCCCCCCTCCCTCCTCCCTCCCCCCCGGGAAATCTCGCTGCACCAGTCCCGAGCATCAATCCTGGGCTGGCGATTGATTAGACACATGACAATTAACATGCTTCAATGCCCTTCTCCCATATCATCCCACCCTTACCCTCATCCACAAAGTCCACAAGTCTATTCTATACATCTGAGTTCCTTTTGTTGTCTCCCATGTTGGGTTCTCATATATATGGAATTTAGAAAGACAGTAATACATGTTTTAAAATGCAGACATGATATAAGAATATAAGTTGGGAAGATAAGCAGTGGAAAGTAAAGGCAAAGCAAATTCACAAGAAAAATCTGCAATGTGGTTTCCTCATCTTTAAACAGCTGCTGTTAAAGAATATCATCTTAATATTGACAAATAAATTAATATAGGTAAGCATATATATCTAATAGTTGAAAAAAAAGAATGCTAAGAAAGATAAAATAATCCAAAAAAACTGCAAGGTGGAAAAGAGAATAGAGAAGAAAAAGAAATACATAGAATTCTTTATGTTCTGAAAAAGTAATGCATATTGCCTGAAGAAACTGAGGATTCACTATCATAAAAACTTACAATTTCAGGGTAAAGTAATGCATATTGCCTGAAGAAACTGAGGATTCACTATCATAAAAACTTACAATTTCAGGGTAATCTTTGTATAAAACCTAAAATTTTCCATTTATCATGAAAAAAAATGCACAGATAGATAAAGCAAAAGAATACATGTTGAAAAACGCTCACAAAACTATTAACTGCAAAACACAATATAAAATAATCTTACAGGAATAAGACAAAATTGATCTCTTAGACCAGTCAATATAAATGAACTTACCTCATCTGCTAAAAGAAAATAACTTTTGGAATGGCCCTTAAAGCAAATCTGAACTACACATCATACATGAGACACACTTCTTAAGCAAAGTGGTTCAGAAAGGTTGAAAACAAAAGAATGAATAAAATAGACCAGACAAATACAAAAACAGAAAGGAAACAAGTTAGTCATCTTGTCTGATGTCAGACAAGGTGGAATACAAGACAAAGATCATTAAATGAGTCAAAAGGGGGTTTCTTATTTTGTTGAAAAGTGCAATTAACAGCGGTGATGGAAATACTGAAAGACATAGCAAGGATGAAGCTGCCCTGAAGTGGATCCCCCAGACCCAATCAAGCTTTCTGATGACTGATACCTGAGCTAACAGTTTGACTGCAATCTCAGAGATCCTAAGACAGAATCACCCAGCTAAGCTGCACCTGGATTCCTGACCCTTAAAAATGATGTGAGATTTTTGAAAAATTATTGTTATTTAAAGTCACAAGTTTTGGGGAAGGGAATAGCAACCCACTCCAGTATTCTTGCCTGGAGAATCCCATGGACAGAGAAGCCTGTCAGGCTACAGTCCATGGGTTTGCAAAGAGTCAGACATGACTGAGTGACTATCACTCACAAGTTTTGGAGTGATTTCTTACGCAGTAACCAATAACTAATAAAAAAGACAGTAATGAATGAACATAAAAATGAAAGAAAGAAATTATCACAGAGAAATTAACTAGAAGACAGAAAGTAGTATAGCTAAATAAATTAAAAAGTTAATTTATTTTAAGGAAAAACTTAAACTAGATAATCAGACAAAAGAGAAAGAGCAGAAATTCACAAGAAATGATAAAATTGAAATGACTACAGATACCATGGAAATGAAAAGAATAATATGAGCCTACATTGCTCAATTCTATGAAAATAAACCTGAAAAATCAAATGAAATTAATTCTTTTTTAGGAAAATATGATTTACCAAAATAAATTCAAAAGAGAAAATCTAAACAGCCAATTATCAGTGAGAACATAGAGAAAGTTGTCAAAATGTTATCCTCCCGTGAAACATCAGGTTCAGATGGTGTCACAAACGAGTTTCACAAAATCTCCTAGAAACACATACTTTCATTGTTATTTAAATTCCAGATTTAAAATTTGAGGTATCAGAAAAGAAGCAAAGCGTCCAAATTATTTAATGAAGAAAAAACTAACAAAGATTAGTCACAAAAAGAAAACTACAAATGAATCTCACAAGTATGAACATCAATGTAAAAATTCTAATATTAGCAAACATAATCCAATACTACATTTAAAGAAAATTACACGGCTTCCCTGGTGGCCCAATAGTTAAGAATTTGCCTGCCAATGCAGGAGACACAGGAATATCCCACATGCTGCAGGGCAACTAAGGCTGTGTGCCACAAGTACTGAAGCCCATGAACCCCAGAGCCCACACTCCACAACGAGAAGCCACTGCAATAAAAAGCCCAAGTACTGCAACTAGAGTGGCCCCTGCTCGCAACGAGAGAGCTCATTGCGAGCTCTCTCTCGCAACCTTTGTGCAGCAATGAAGACCCACTGTAGCCAAATTTGTTTTTTAAATTAAAGAAAATTATAGTATGACAAACTGGCAATTATTGTAGAAGTGTAAGGCTGATTCAATATTAATAAATCTAATTATATAAAAGTTGAAAATGCTAGTCACTCAGTTGTATCTGACTCTGTGACTTCATGGACTATAGCCCGCCAGGCTCCACTTTCCCTAGAATTCTTCAGGCAAGAATACTGAAGTGGGTAGCCATTCCTTTCTCCAGGGGACCTTCCCCACCCAGGGATCAAACCCAGGGCAGATTCTTTACCACTAGCACCGCCTAGGAAGCCAACAGTCATTTAAAGTGTGAGTCGTTCAGCCGTGTCCAACTCTTTGTGACCCATGGCTCCTCTGTCCATGGGACTCTCCAGGCAAGAATACTGGAGTGGGTTCCCTGGGTCAGGAAGTGGGGATGTTCCTGACTCAGAGATTTAACCCAAGTCTCCCACACTGCAGGCAGATTGTTTACCATTTGAGCCATCAGGGAAGCCCAGTCAATCATTTTAATAGCTCCAAAGAGAACAATCATACGATCATATTTAAAGATGCTGAAAAAGTATCTGATAAAGCTCAACATTTATGCTAGATTTTTAAAAAACCTTCAATAAAAGAGAAATTGGTGGATAGTTCCTTAACATGATAAGGTGCTTCTACCTCAGCCCCAAAGCTGACATTATACTTAGTGGGCAAACCACTTCAGCATCCTTTCCTTGAGAACTCCATGAACAGTATGAAAAGGACACTGAAAGATGAACTCCCCAGGTTGGTAGGCGCCCAATATGCTACAACAGAAGAGAGAAGAAACACCTCCAGAAGGAATGAAGAGGCTGAGTCAAAGCAGGTCCAACCAATGCCCAGTTGTGGATGTGTCTGGTGGTGAAAATAAAGTCCGATGCTGTAAAGAACAATACTGCATAGCAACCTGGAATGTTAGGTCCATGAGCCAAGGTAAATTGGAAGTGGTCAAACAGGAGATGGCAAGAGTGAACATCAACATTTTAGGAATCAGTGAACTAAAATGGACTGGAATGGGGGAATTTAATTCAGATGACAATTATATCTGTTACTGTGGGCAAGAATGCCTTAGAAATGGAGTAGCCCTCATAATCAACAAAAGAGCCTGAAATGTAGTACTTGGATGCAATCTCAAAAACAAGAGAACAATTTCTGTTCTTTTCCAAGGCAAATCATACAATACCACAGTAATCCAAGTCAATGCCCCAATCGCTAATACCAAAGAAGCTGAAGTTGAAAGGTCCTAAGAAGACCTACGAGACCTTGGAGAACTAACACACAAAAAAGATGTCCTTTTCATCCTAGGGAACTGGAATACCAAAGTAGGAAATCAAGAGATACAGGCAAGTTTGGCTTTGGAGTACAAAATGAAGGAGAGTAAAGGCTAATAGAGTTTTGCCAAGAATAGCAGTGGTAATAGCAAACAGCCTCTTCCAACAGCACAAGAGAAGACTTCATATATGGACATCATTAAATGGTCAACACTGAAATCAGATTGATTATATTCTTTGCAGCCAACAATGGAGAAGCTCTATACAGTCAACAAAAACAAGACCGGGAGCTGACTGTGGCTCAGATGATGAACTTCTTATTGCAAAATTCAGACTTAAATTGAAGAAAGTAGGGAAAACCATGAGGCCAATCGGGTATGACCTAAATCAAATCCCTTATTATTATACAGTAGAAGTGACAATAGATTCAAGGGATCAGATATGATAGAGTACCTAAAGAACTATGGACAGAGGTTCGTAACATTTTAGAGGAGGCAGTGATCAAAACCACCTGAAGAAAAATAAATGCAAAAAGGCAAAATGGCTGTCTGAAGAGGCCTTACAAATAGCTGAGAAAAGAAGAGAAGCAAAAGGCAAAGGAGAAAAGGAAAGATATATTCATCTGAATGCAGAGTTACAAAGAATAGCAAGGAGAGATAAGAAAGCTTTCCTAAGTGAACAATGCAGCTAAATAGAAGAAAACAATAGAATGGGGAAGACTAGAGATCTCTTCAAGAAAATTAGAGATACCAAGGGAACATTTCATGCAAAGATGGGCTCAATAAAGGACAGAAATGGTATGGACCTAACAGAAGCAGAAGGTATTAAGAAGAGGTGGCAAGGATACACAGAAGAACAATACAAAAAATCTTAATGACCCAGACACCACAATGGTGTGATCACTCACTTAGAGCCAGACATCCTGGAATGTGAAGTAAAATGGGCCTTAGGAAGCATCACTATGAACAAAACTAGTGGAGGTGATGGAATTCCAGCTGAGCTATTTCAAGTCTAAAAGATGATGCTATTTTTACATCTTCTTTGGAGAAATGGCTAACAAACACATGAAAAGATGCTCAACATCACTCATTATCAGAGAAATGCAAATCAAAACCACAATGAGGTACCACTTTACACCAGTCAGAATGGCTGCCATCCAAAAGTCTACAAGCAATAAATGCTGGAGAGGATGTGGAGAAAAGGGAACCCTCTTACACTGTTGGTGGGAATGCAAACTAGTACAGCCACTATGGAAAACAGTGTGGAGGTTCCTTAAAAAGCTGCAAATAGACCTGCCATATGACCCGGCAATCCCACTGCTGGGCATATACACCGAGGAAACCAGAATTGAAAGAGCCACGTGTACCCCAATGTTCATCGCTGCATTGTTTACAATAGCTAAGACATGGAAACAACCTAGATGCCCATCAACTGATGAATGGATAAGAAAGCTGTGGTACATATACACAATGGAATATTACTCAGCATTAAAAAAAAATTCATTTGAAGCAATTCTACTCAGATGGACGAAACTGGAGCCCATTATCCAGAGTGAAGTAAGCCAGAAGCAAAAACAACAATACAGTATATTAACACATATATATGGAATTTAGAAAGACAGTAACGAGAACCCAACATGGGAGACAACAAAAGGAACGCAGATGTATAGAATAGACTCGTGGACTTTGTGGATGAGGGCAAGGGTGGGATGATATGGGATAAGGGCATTGAAGCATGTTAATTGTCATGTGTCTAATCAATCGCCAGCCCAGGATTGATGCTCGGGACTGGTGCAGCGAGATTTCCCGGGGGGGAGGGAGGAGGGAGGGGGGATCCGGAGGGGAAGCATATGTAAACCCATGGTGATATCATGACAATGTATGGCAAAAACAATAATAAAATAAATAAATAAATAAAAGATGATGCTGTGAAAGTGCTGCACTCAATATGCCAGCAAATTTGGAAAACTCAGCAGTGGCCACAGGACTGGAAAAGATCAGTTTACGTTCCAGTTCCAAAGAAGGGCAATGCCAAAGAATGTTCAAACTACCACACAATTGCACTCATTTTACATGCTAGCAAGGTAATGCTCAAAATTCTTCAAGCTAGGCTTCAACAGCACATGAACTGAGAACTTCCAGATGTTCAAGCTGGATTTAGAAAAGGCAGAGGAATCAGAGATCAAATTGCCAACACCTGCTGGGTCACAGAAAATGGAACAGAATTTCATAAAAACATCTCCTTTGTTGAGTACACTAAAGCCTTTGACTATGTGTATCACAACAAACTGTGCAAAAATTTTAAAGAGATGGGAATACCAGACCACCTTACCTACCTCCTGCGAAACCTATATGCTGGTCAAGAAGCAATGTTTATAACCGGACACGCAACAACAGACTGGTTCAACATTAGAAAAGGAACACATCAAGGCTATACACTGTCATCTTGCTTATTTAACTTATATGCAAGGGTACAGCATGCAAAATGCTGTGCTGGATGAAGCACAAGCTGGAATCAAGATTGCCTGGAGAAGTCTTAATAACCTCAGATATACAGAAGACACCACTCTTACGACAGAAAGCGAAGAGGAACTAAAGAGCTTCTTGATGAAAGTGAAAGAGGAGAGTGAAAAGGCTGGCCTAAAATTCAACATTCAAAAAACTAAGATCATGGCATTTAGTCTCATTACTTCATGGCAAATAGATGGGGAAACAATGGAAACAGTGACAGATTTTATTTTCTTAGGTCCAAAATCACTGCAGATGGTTACTACAGGCATGAAATTAACAGACACTTGCTCCTTGTAAGAAAAGGTACGACAAGCTTAGCGTATTAAGATGCAGATACATTACTTGGTCGACAAATGTCTGTATAGTCAAAGTTATGGTTTTCCAGTAGTCATGTATGGATGTGAAAGTTGGATCACAAAGAAGGGCTGAGCACCAAGGAATTGATGCTTTTGAACTGTGACGCTGGACAAGACTCTTGAAAGTCCCTTGGACAGCAAGGAGAAATACCCAGTCAATCCTAAAGGAAATCAGTCCTGAATATTCATTGGAAGGACTAATGCTGAAGACGAAGCTCCAATACTTTGGCCTCCTAATGCAAAGAGCCAACTCATTGGAAAAGACCCTGATGCTGGGAAAGATGGAAGGCAGGAGGAGAAGAGGGTGACAGAGGATGAGACGATTGGATGGCATCACCAATTCAATGGACATGAGTTTGAGCAAGCTCCGGGAGATGGTGAAAGGACATGAAAGCTTGGCACGCTACAGTCCATTGGGTCGCAGAGACAGACATGACAGAGCAACTGAACAACAACAAGAACAACACTGAGTGGGAAAGCATTAGAGAAATTCTCCCTGAAGTCAGGAATGAGTTAACCATTACACTATCACCATTATTGTTTAAGTTTTCAGAATGTATTGTCAAATAATTAGATAAGAGAAAGAAACTAGAGGCAGAACAATGAAAAGGAAGAAATACAACCATGTTTGCAGTGATAAGTTATTTGAAAAATCTAAAAAGATAATCTGAAAAACTAATAAAACCAAAGAGAATTCAGTATTTATAGACAAAAATTAGTTGCTTTTGTATATACAAACATTCAGATAAACGGAGAAAAAACTTTCATTTACAAGAGGACAAAAACAAAAGATACTTGGAAAGCAAAATACATATGAGGTAAACTAAAACATGCCTCAAGGATACAAAAAGATTAAGCAAGTCAAAAGCCATGTGATCCTCTTAGATTTACTGTCATAAAGCTATCAATTCTCACTGTTAGGCTATATATCTAACCTGATCCTAATAAATGTACCAACTGATTTATTCTGAAGTGAGACTAACACTGTTGTGGAAAAGTAATTATCAAGTTTAGCCAGGAAAAATCAGAACAAGTGGAGTAAGAAGAAGGAACCAGCCCAAAGAAATAATAAATATGTCTATTAAAATAGTATCATATGAATAGAGAGAAACTGCACAGATTTTAAGGCCCAGAAATTGACATATATTTGGGTTTGTATGTAGTATACAACCAAACCTAGTATATGATAAAAATGCTCTCTGGAATCAGTGTGGAAAAGAAAGCTTGTTCAGTAAATGCTTTGGTAATAGCAAAGCAACTTCCATTAGAATAAGTCCAAAATAGGTCAAATATCTAAATATAAAAAATAAAAGAATTCTAGAACAAGAAAATTACTTTATAATCTAATAGCAGTGAAGATCTTTAAGATTATGACACTAAACTCAGAAGCCATAAAATATTAGATGGTAGTAAAAAAAAATTTGGAAGTTAAAAATTACCATAAGCAAAATCAAGACAAAACTGGTAAAATAGTATGAATATGACAAAGGTTGCCTTTCCTCATATAAATTAGCTCCTACAAATCAATAAGAAAAATAATAACATCTCAACAGAAAAAAAATGAATTCAGAATATGAATCAAGGAACAGATACAGTGGAAAGGAAAATACCAATGGTCATAAATATCTGGTGCTGGGAGCCATCAGGATGCCCCCTCAGTTGGATGACAAGGTCACGAGACTGAGAAGGAAACTGCAAAGCGGATTTTCCTTCAGGGCATCCCAAATCAAGGGCCCTCCTGGTATTTTTCTTGGGAAGTTCTGTTTATGCTCTGAACATCAGCTCATCTCAGTAGGTCAGTCCCAGTTAGAAATAATTCATCCTGAGATAATTCCCTCAGACCTTATTTCCCCCAGGGGATTGGGGAAGGCAGATTCCCTTCCCTGGGGACAAAGGAGGAATAAGGGACATTTAAATAGATTACTACACCTCCTACTCCTTACTGGGGAGTTTACCAAGAGTTCTCTGGGGGTCATGGCAAGGCCACCACCAGAAGGGCTTGTACTTGGGTCACCTTTCCACATCCCACTCTCCCAACCACTCCACAGAGGAGGATTCCTTCCTTGAAGAAACCAGGCTGGAATGAGACTTAGGAATGCTCGTAACTGTGGCCAGCATAGTTGGAGATACTGATTGCTTTAGGATACTGTAGACATAGGAATTCATTATACTAGTTATAAGGTTAATAGGGTTTTATTGCTAAAGCAGTGCTGCTAGACTGTCTCTTAGTCCTCTTTCCTCTTTCCAAACTGTCTCTTTGTCCTCTTTCCTTGAAATAGGTTAATAGAATAAAACAGTTTCAAGTTTAAGCCCTTCTCTCTAGCTTCTACACAGCTGCACCTGATAAGAGAAATGTAACCTTTTTACTTAGATTGATGTACTTATCATGATTGAATGAAGTATGCTGAAGACAATCAAATGGTAAACTTACTATTGTTAAATCTAATTATGCAGGGAAGATGAGCTTAATGTTAAAGTTGTTGATGATAGGCAGAAAACAAGATTGTATAGAATAATATGTGACATAATGGGTGTGTTTCTTGGGTATAAAAACTGTAAACCAACAACAATAGAGAGACTGCTCCATTATGCATGGACTCAGCTCAGTTCTTCTGCCGATACCATTCATCCCTCAAGACCCCCGGACCCACTGAGGCTGGACCCCAGCAAGCTGGAAAGGTTTTCATCACTGCTCTTAAGAAAAACATAAAAACAAAACTACACGCTATATTGAAAGGTCATTTTTCCCCTATAATTTGGCAAAGACCAGAAAATGCAGTAATGCACTATGTTGACACAGCTAAAGGAAAAGAGATGTTTTCTTACACTGCTAACAATACTGCAATCTCTCCTGTGAGAAATGTGGTAAATTTTATCAAAATGTATATACCTTTAACTGATTTTTCTTCTAATAACTTTAATAGCAAAGGATGGAAACAAAGGTCCATCAACAGTAGACTGGTTAAATAAGTTATAGTGCATGCCCAGGATCATGCCCAGGTCATATGGTAGTTCTATTTTTAGTTTTTTAAGGAACCTCCACACTGTACTCCAGAGCAGCTGCACCAATTGAAATTTCCCACCAATAGTGTAGGAGAGTTTCCTTTTCTCCACATCCTCTCCAGCATTTATTGTTTGTAGATTTTTTGATGATGGCCATTCTGACCAGGGTAAAGTGGTAGTTTTGATCTGCATTTCTCTAATAATTAGTGATGCTGAATATCTTTTCATGGGCCTTTTGGCCATCTATATGTCATACAAAATTCAAAAACAAAAAAAAGAAATTAGGAGGAGTGGAGAGGGAAAAAGGATAATTTCCAGTCCCTCATTAGTTCTCATTCATGTCTGGTCAATAAGAGATAGAGATCAGGCCATACGTAAGGTTGACACCATACATAAAAAAACTTCTGAACAACAACAAAAAACACGCTCTTACTTCATGTCTACCAGCATATAAGCAAAAGAAATTACTAAATCTGAATCCCTCAAATCAAATTAAGTGAGACTAAATCCAGCACTTGAGTTCTTTGAGCTCTCAGTTGGTATCACATATGCATTTAAAAATTTTAAATAAAATTCTGCACTTTAGGCTTTAAAAGTGCATGCTTTGGGGGCTGGATATGTACATACAAATATGTGTGGGTATATAAGAACCCTGCTGCTTTATATGGTGCTTCTCCAGTGGCTCAGTGGTAAAGAATCTGCTTGCAATTCAGGAGACACAGGTTTGATTCATGGGTCAGGAAGATACCCTGGAGAAGGGAATGGCAATCCACTGCAGTATTCTTGCCTGGAGAATCCCATGGACAGAGGAGCCTGGTGGGCTACAGTTTATAGAGTTGCAAAAAGTCGAACACAACTGAAGTGACTTAGCATGCAGCAAGCATGTATATATGTTTATACATATAAAGTAGCCTGCAGCTTTCTATGCTCCAGTGTGTCTCTTTTTCCCTTCTTGTCTTCACTGATTTTAGAACATCTATTCTATTCATGTTCTAACCCAGTTGTTCTCAACTGGGGGCAATATGCCCTCCCTCTCCAAGGACATGTGGCAATGTCTTAGGCTATTTTGGGTTGGCACAAATGGGGTGAGGAATGCTACTGGCATTCAGTAGGGGGAGGCCATAAATACTTCTAAACATCCTAGTGTATAGGACAACCTTTCACAACAATTATTCTGACACAAAATGTCAGTATGTTTGAGATTAAGAAACTTTGCTCTGGGACTTCCCTAGTGGTCCAGTGGTTAAGAATCCATTTGCAATGCAGAGGACACAGATTCGATACCTGGTCAGGGAAGAGTCCACATGCTGCGGGGCAACTAAGCCCATGCACTATCACTACTGAGCCCATGACTGCAACTACTGAAGCCTGCACTCTGGAGCCCGTGGTCTGCAACAGAGAAGCCATTGCAATGAGAAGCCTGTGCACCACAACAGAGTAACCCCCGATCACAGCTAGAGAAAGCCTGTGCAGCAATGAACACCCAGCACAGCCATAAACAAATACTTTTTTTTTTTTAAGAAATAAACTTTGCTTTAATCTGAAGGAGATGTCATGTTTGGTTCAAGTCAATTTACCCTTTGGCAGCATCCTTCTTGAGGTGAGCTGAGCCTGCAGGTTAAGAAGTGGCCTTCATTCTCAAAGAGTCTCCAATTACTACATATATTCATTCCCTCACATACTCACTCACTCATTCAATCCTTCATAGCTTTACGAGGAAAAAAAGTGTTGGGGCCCGGCCGGCTGTTGCGATCAGCCAGTGCCATTACGGTCGGAACACTACAAGCCTGCTGCCATATAAGGCGCTGATTACGTGCCAGCTATACATTCGGCTGGCAAATCACCAAAAGGATCCGACAGGCCAATCACCCACGAGACACGTATTCCTTACATGCCCGTCAGAGCTCCCCCCTTCCTTTTCCCACTCCCTCCCCTCCTCCCCATATATAATCGCCTTGCGCTCAATAAAGTTTTGCAGCTTGATCAGAACCTTTGTCTTGCTGCCGTTCTTTGCACCTCTTGTCCCAACCCTTTCATCCGTTTTCAGGTGGGTTCGGAGCTCCCGTTGATTGCTCTGCGGGCCAGAGCGACTGCGCCCAGCTAGCGGCCGGAGCAAGTGGCGCCCAACGTGGGGCCCGAAAACTGCTTGGACGGACCGCCGTCCCCATTGACCAGACCCCGCAAGGAGCACCGCGATCACCCGCTCGCGAGACGACTCCGGAGAGACCCCCCCCCCCTCGACGGCGGCATTCTGTCAGGTAAGAATTAATCATGGGACAAGCATGTTCAAAAGATGATGTTTTTATTAGCCAGCTTAAAAAATCCCTCAAGGTGCGGAGAATTCGGGTTCGTAAAAAAGATTTAGTTTCGTTTTTTTATTTTATTTTTAAGACCTGCCCCTGGTTCCCTCAAGAGGGCACTATCGACGCTCGCATGTGGAATCGTGTCGGAGATTGCCTTAATGACTATTATCGTGTCTTTGGTCCCCAGACTGTCCCTATCACCACCTTTAACTACTACAATCTTATAAAAGATATTCTCACCAACCAGGGCCATACCCCAGACATTCAGCACCTTTGTCAGGAAGGACAAAGAATCCTTTCCCGCCACTCCCGTCCCCCCTCTAGAGCGCCCTCTACCCAAGATCTTATACAAAGCGACCCCATACACCCTAATAACTCCAGCGCCGCTACCGTTACTCGCCCCCCCTCACGGGCCCTCTCAAACTGTCCCTCGATTTCTATCAATATTGAGACAAATCCAAATCCTACTGCTATATACCCCGATCTTAAAGACTTAAGAGAGATAACCAACACAGGCACAGACGATCAGCTGCCCCCTGCTGACCGAGCTAATCTAGAAGATGAGGCAGCCCACTATAACGGCCCTGACTGGCCTCCCTCCTCCTCTGCCCCTGCCGCTCCCGCCACAGCCGCCATTTTAAACCATTTTAAACAAGCCCGCACTTAATGCCTCTCCGCCGCCACCCGCTTCCGCGCCTCCGCCCTGTTCAGCCGCCATCTTAGACAGCTCTGCGCTCCCGCCCTTTGTGCCACCGCCATATTTTCCCACCCACCCAGTTACGCCTGCCGCTCCCAACACAGCTCGCCTTCCAGCTCCTATTCTGCATAACTCAGGGCCACCACCCGTTAATCAAACTCCCCTCCCCCAAACAACTTCCCTTCAAGAAGCCCTGATTTTCATCCGAGAGGTTAAGGCGGTAGCCAAAGAACTCGCCGACCTGACTGTCTCTGCCCCCCAAGGGCTCTTAGCCTTCCCAGTAACTAGGAGCCAGGCTCAGCCTCCGCCTCGCGAGGCGACAGACTCTCAAAGCCCTGAGCCCAGTGCTCACGATCCCCCACTTAGTGATCATGATGAAGAAGAGTCAGAACACTCAGCTTCTGACGATGATGAGCCCCCAGTCCCACCATCCCCCTATACTTAAAAAAAGCTCAGCTTAAAAACTCTAGAAAAGGTCAAAGCAGCAGTGGCCAACTACGGCCCCACTGCCCCCTTCACTGTTGTCCTGATTGAAAACCTTAGTGATCGATGGCTTACACCCAATGATTGGTTCTTCCTAACCAAGGCTGCCCTAAGCGGTGGTGATTTTATACTCTGTAAAAGTGAATATGAAGAGGCTTCCAAACAGTTTGTTGAACGCAATTCACGTAAGCCCTCCTCAAAAGGTTGGACTCTCAAAAAGTTCCTTGGCTCTGACCCCTACCAACGTAAGGAAAAACAGGCTCAATTTCCCCCCGGGTTACTAACACAAATTCAGTCAGGAGGGGTTAAAGCGTGGAAGCGCCTTCCCCAGAAAGGTGATGCCACCACCTCCCTTGCAAAGATCAGACAGGGCCCTGATGAGCTATATAGTGATTTCATTAGTCGCTTACAAGAACTGGCTGAACGGCTTTTTGGCTCTGGAGAAAGCGAAAGCGCCTTCCTTAAACACCTCGTTTTCGAAAATGCTAACCCCGCCTGCCAAAATGCTATTCGACCTCATCGTGAAAAAGATCTCTCAGAGTATGTCCGCCTTTGCTCAGGCATCGGGTCTGCTCATGCTCTGGGGCTCGCTATTGGGGCCGCCTTACAAAGCTTTGCTCCAAACCAGAGATATCATGATAGTGATCGCCTTTGCTTCACCTGCAAACAGCCCGGACATTTTTCGCGGGCTTGCCCACAACGAGCCCACGCCTTATCTAACCCCCACCCCAAGACCCCTTATGACTCTAATACTGGCACTCCCAATATTCAAAGACCCCCTCCCTCGACAATATGTCCCCGTTGTAAAAAGGGGTTTCACTGGGCCTCAGAATGCCGCTCCAAGACAGACATTAATGGACAACCCCTCCCCCCAAAACAGGGAAACTCCAACAGGGGCCAGCCCCAGGGCCCCAACCCAGGGATGAACTCAGGGGCTTCACAGTTCAACCCTCAAATCCCCAACCCTACAATTCCGGCCCTCCCCGTAATCAACCACGCCTCCTCGTCTCAGATCTTTGGAGGGCAACCGCAGGCAGCGCAGGACTGGACCTCTGTACCGCCGCCGACACAATATTAACTCCAAATAATAGCCCTTTGATGCTCCCTGTCGGCGTATATGGCCCCTTACCACCTAACACATTTGGCCTTATTCTTGGCCGTATTAGCTCCACCCTTAAAGGGATCCTAGTGTTCCCTGGCATTCTTGACAATGACTTTGAGGGAGAAATTCATATCATTGTCTCCACCACTCATGATCTAATCTCAATCCCAAAAGGCACCAGGCTAGCACAGATCATTATTCTCCCCTTACAACATATTAACTCAAATTTCAAAAAGGCTTCTCGGGGCCCCAGCACCCCTGGCTCATCAGACACATACTGGGTTCAACAAATCTCTCACCACCGCCCCTCACTCAAGCTCAAACTTAATGGCAAGGTCTTTACAGGCATCTTAGACACAGGAGCAGACGCTACTGTCATATCCCAATCCCACTGGCCAAAGTCTTGGCCATTAACACCTGTTGCCACCCATCTGCGCGGCATTGGACAAGCTGCTAACCCCCAACAAAGCTCTCAAACCCTGATGTGGGAAGATGCTGAGGGAAATAGTGGCTCCGTCACTCCCTTTGTTCTCCCCAATCTGTTAACCTGTGGGGGAGAAATATCCTCTCCCAAATGAAGGTGATCATGTGCAGCCCCAATGACATAGTTATGACCCAAATGCTTAATCAAGGCTTCCTGCCAGGTCAGGGACTAGGAAAAAGAGGTCAAGGAATCACTAAGCCCATTACGATCCCTCCTAAAACAGACAAAGCAGGTTTAGGATACCCCCAAAATTTTCCCTAGTGGCCACTGATAGTCCTGTACCCCACGCAGACAAGATCCTTTGGAAGACAGTGGATCCTGTTTGGGTCGATCAGTGGCCCCTTACCCACGAAAAAACCTTAGCTGCGATAGCGTTAGTACAGGAACAGCTTGCAGCAGGACATATTGAGCCCACTAACTCCCCCTGGAATACACCCATATTCGTGATAAAAAAGAAATCTGGCAAATGGCGCCTCCTACAGGATCTTAGGGTCATTAATAAAGCAATGATCCCCATGGGGGCCTTACAGCCTGGCCTCCCTTCGCCAGTTGCCATCCCTGCCAGTTACCATAAGGTCGTCATAGACCTAAAAGATTGCTTCTTTACCATCCCCCTCCACCCCGACGACAGGCCCTATTTCGCCTTCAGTGTCCCACAAACCAACTTCCAAGGCCCCATGCCTCGTTACCATTGGAAAGTGCTGCCACAGGGCATGGCCAATAGTCCCACCCTATGTCAAAAATTTGTTTCGGCAGCTATTGCCCCAGTCAGGGCACAGTGGCCTCAGGCATACATTCTCCATTATATGGACGATATCCTTTTGGCACGTCCTGACGAAGACACTGTCAGGGCCTGTCACGCCCACCTGATCGCCTGCCTTACAAGACAAGGGCTACAAGTCGCCCCCGATAAAGTACAAACATCCGACCCATACTTTTATCTAGGATTTGAACTTTGCCATCAACATATATTTACCCCTCGTATCCGCCTTAGAACAGACAGGCTAAAAACGCTTAATGACTTCCAAAAACTTCTTGGAGACATTCAGTGGCTTCGGCCATACCTAAAACTGCCCACAGAGGCCCTCCTCCCACTTAATAATATCCTCAAAGGAGATTCAGACCCCCTGTCTCCTCGTGTCTTGACGCCCGAGGCAAAACACTCTCTAGACATTATCAACAAGGCTATCCAAAACCAAACTGCTCAACAGATCTCTTACAGCCTGCCTCTAATATACCTCTTACTCCCTACAACACATACCCCTACCGGAGTTTTTGGCAACCAAAGACCACAGATCCCTCAGAAAACGGTCACCCCCTCCTTTGGGTCCACCTCCCAGCTTCCCCCTCTCGAGTCCTATTGCCTTACCCTTCCCTTCTTGCCACGCTAATTATAAAGGGGCGCTCCACCAGTCGCCAGCTGTTTGGTAAAGACCCAGAATCGATAATTATCCCTTACACACAAGACCAATCAAATTGGCTTTTACAAACCTCCGATGAATGGGCTATCGCGCTGTCCTCCTTCACAGGAGACCTTGACAACCATGACCCTAGCAATCCCCTTATTCAGTTCGCTAAGACCCATCCATTTGTCTTCCCTAAAATCACTAAAACAACTCCGCTCCCCAAAGCCGCCCTCGTCTTTACTGACGGGTCTTCAAATGGCATGGCTGCCTATGTTCTCAATGGACAAACCTTCACAACAAAATCTCCCTATACCTCTGCACAACTTGTAGAACTGTTTGCTATCCTCAAAGTCTTTACCTCGCTTGCCAACCAACCGTTCAACCTCTACACCGACAGTGCCTACATAGCTCAGTCAGTCCCCCTGTTAGAAACCGCCCCCTTCATCAAACCTTCCACAAATGCCGCTCCTCTATTTGCTAAGTTACAAGCTCTTATTTTTACAAAGACAACACCCCTTTTTCATTGGACACCTTCGTGCCCACCTTGACCTTCCCGGGCCCCTGACTGAGGGCAACGCCCTAGCAGATGCCGCCACACAAACTGTCTATCCTGCCCTCACAGACCCTATCACTGAGGCAACACAAGCCCACACCTTACACCATTTAAATGCCCATACCCTTCGCCTGCTTTACAAAATCACAAGAGGCCAGGCTAGAGAAATTGTCAAGGCCTGTCCCCATTGCGTCCCCTCGGCGCCTGTGCCTCACCTGGGAGTAAACCCCTGGGGACTCACCCCAAATGCTATCTGGCAGATGGACATAACTCACCTCACAGCCTTTGGAAAACTTAAGTTCATTCATGTTACTATTGACACCTTTAGCGGGTTCATAGCTGCCTCTCTACAAACAGGTGAGGCATCAAAAAATGTCATCTCTCACATGATCCATTGCCTATCCGTCTTGGGCAAACCTCGTACTATCAAGACAGACAACGGCCCAGGATATACTGGAAAAAATTTTCAGACTTTTTGCCAACGGCTTCAGATCAAACATATCACAGGCATCCCTTACAATCCCCAGGGACAAGGCATTATAGAGAGAGCTCATCAGACTTTAAAAAATTCCATCAACCGCCTGACACATTCGCCCCTCAGGTTCACAAAACAACATCCTCGTAACCTCCTAAACCATGCACTCTTCCAACTCAATTTCCTCACCCTAGACTCTCAGGGACACTCAGCGGCTGACCGCCACTGGCATCCACAAACCTCTAGCCAACAGGCCACAGTCATGTGGCGCAACCCCTTCACTCGCGCCTGGAAGGGCCCAGACCCCGTCCTCATTTGGGGAAGAGGCTCAGCCTGCATTTATGACCAAAAAGAAGACGGCCCACGGTGGTTACCTGAAAGGCTAATACGACACATCAACCATCGGGCCCCCCAAACCAACTTTAATCACATCCCAGGGAACAATGATGCGCCCTGAGGAAAACCCCCTTTTTCCTCTTTTCTCTTTCAGACAATATGCGTCCTCATTGGCTTTTCCCACTACTGTTACAAATACTGCTATGCCAAACAATAGATGGAGGGCTCCGGCCACCACCTCCCAAGCCACAACTATACCTCACCCTTTTCGGACCACCATGCGAATGCCGTGGAGGAACCGATGTCGACCATTACGCAGATCCATCATTTTGGACCTTAAAAGTTGATTGTGACACCAAAACGGCCTTTCTGACACATGAGGTGACTAGGACTGGAAGTGGTAAGGTTCACTGGCGCTGTGTACCAAAACCCCCTGTTATATCTGCCATCAATGGCAGGCCAGGTCCTTGCCCCAAAAAATGCAAAACCGATGGATTTCAAGAGACAATGCACTCTTCCTGTTATCATGAGACTCAAGAGTGCACATATGACAATCAAATCTTTTTCACTGCCATACTCCAAAAAACTAAAACGGGGGGAACCACCCGTACCTCACCCGTTGGCTCCAGCCCATACCTAGAGGCCGGGTGCAAGGGCACAATGGGACAGCCGGTATGCTGGGAACAGGTTGCTCCTATTCACATCTCTGATGGAGGTGGACCCCAGGACAGAGTGAGAGAGATTATTGTTCAAAAAAAGATAGAACATCTCATTGATAGACAATTTTCAAAGCTTTCCTACCACCCTATAGCACTCCCCAAATCATGGGGAACAGACCTAGACCCCCAAACAATAGACATTTTGACAGCCACCCACCGGGCGCTTAACACCTCTAACCCCAATTTAGCCCAAGACTGCTGGCTATGTCTCAGCCAAGGCACGCCCATGCCCCTGGCTGTCTCCATTAATACATCAGACCTCAACACTATTGACCAAAACTTCACTCTCGGCCTGCCCTTCAGGGTCCAACCTACACTGTTTTCATTCTCTCCCTGCATCTACAAACACCCGCGCAATGATTCCACAGATATCCCCGTTGGTTTCGCTGCCTTTACCAACTGTAGCTCTGTGTTTAACTATACCTCTAGCTACACCACCCTCCTATGCCCCAGACCAGGAAAGGCATTCGTTTGCGGGAACAATCAAGCCTATACCGCCCTACCCCCCTCATGGACAGGGCTGTGCGCCCTAGCCACCCTGCTACCAGACATAGATATCATTCCAGGAAATGAGCCCGTTCCCGTTCCCGCTTTTGACCACCTTGCAGGACGGCACAAAAGAGCCCTAGCCATTATCCCCTTGCTTGCTGGGTTAGGAATCTCTGGAGCGATAGCTACGGGATCTGCAGGCCTAGGATATGCAGTTCATTCATATTCACAGCTCTCTAAGCAGCTCATGGATGATGTCCAGGCCATATCCAGCACCATTAGTGATATCCAAGATCAACTAGACTCCCTAGCAGAAGTAGTCCTTCAAAACAGACGAGGCTTAGATCTTCTCACCGCAGAACAGGGAGGTATCTGCCTTGCCTTACAGGAGCGCTGCTGCTTCTACGCCAACAAATCCGGCATTGTCCGAGATAAAATAAAAAGGCTACAAGAAGATCTAGAAAAAAGAAGGAAAGCGCTAATAGAAAATCCCTTTCTGACAGGCCTTAATGGACTCCCCTATTTCCTTTCCCTTCTTGGGCCCCTGATCACTGTCCTCCTGCTTCTCACCTTTGCCCCCTGGGTTCTGAGGCGTGTCACGACACTTGTCAAAGACCAGCTTAACGACATACTAGGGAGACCCATCCAGATCCACTATCACCAGTTGGAAATGCTCGACCATGAAAATTATCAGGCCCTCTCCCACGGGAGCTGCATGATTCTCGAGAGGCTGCATTGCGGCCCAGTTGCTGCAATGGACACCGCTAGGTGTGCGACAAAGGACCGCAAGGAGGGGCCTCCACCAAAGAGGCCACTCTCGAGCCTCCTGCGAGGTAAGCCAGCTTGCATGGAGGCTGACACCCAAATCCTCCCCTCCAAAAAAGGGTGTCCATTAAGCTCTACGCAGAGCTCAGGAGGAGCTTGGCCACTGCCTCCCCTAGCCGGTCAATGTCCAAACAAAACCAGACTCCTCGCCTTACAAAACAAAAAGGGAGGAGATGTTGGGGCCCGGCCGGCTGATGCGACCAGCCAGAGCCATTACGGTCGGAACGCTGCAAGCCTGCTGCCATATAAGGCGCTGATTACGTGCCAGCTATACATTCGGCTGGCAAATCACCAAAAGGATCCGACAGGCCAATCACCCACGAGACACGTATTCCTTACATGCCCGTCAGAGCTCCCCCCTTCCTTTTCCCACTCCCTCCCCTCCTCCCCATATATAATCGCCTTGCGCTCAATAAAGTTTTGCAGCTTGATCAGAACCTTTGTCTTGCTGCCGTTCTTTGCACCTCTTGTCCCAACCCTTTCATCCGTTTTCAGGTGGGTTCGGAGCTCCCGTTGATTGCTCTGCGGGCCAGAGCGACTGCGCCCAGCTAGCGGCCGGAGCAAAAAAGCACAGCATAAGAAAAACATATTTACTGTCCAAACTGGGACACTATTGAGGGTTGTAAATAATTATGCTGGACAATAGGAATAAATCAAGAAGGTCCTGGGTTAATCAGATCATTCTGCCACCTTAATAAATTGGCAGCATGCAGTGTTCAAAATGATAGATAAGACATGGAGGCATTCCTAATGGCAACCAGTTGGGAGGACAGGGTCTGGGCAACAGGACCATCAAAGCCGAAGCTAAAGATTATCCCTGGTTCTAGTGTTGATGAGATCACAACAAAAAAGTCCAGTGTGAAATCATAACCACTACAACAGAATTCAATTTTGGAAAGGAAAAAATAAACATAAAACTCAGAACATACAAAGAATATAAACCCTACTAGAGGCATTATCAGTTCAGCTCAGTCGCTCAGTTGCATCTGATTCTTTGCCACCCCATGGACTGCGGCATGCCAGGCCTTCCTATCCATCACCAACTCCTGGAGTTTACTCAGACAAGGTTGTTGACGAAATCACAGCAAAGACACCGGGAATCTTGGCCTTGAAGAATTCAATCTGGGGCCAGGCTTGATTGCTCACAGCTTTTGTGCAATAAAGTTTTATTAAAGTACAAAGGAGATAGAGAAAGCTTCTGACATAGACATCAGAAGGGGGCAGAAAGAGTACCTCCTTGCTAGAGTTAGCAGTGGAGTTATATACTGAATCAATAACAGGATTAGCCAGAAGGTTTAATCCAGAGACTGTCCTCAGGGAGGATATATTATTGTTATATAATCCTTGTAAAGACTTCACAGACCTACTCCCATAATATACATTTTGATATAACAGGATTAACGTTTGACAACAGAAAGATCTTCCAGACCCACTATACATCTTAAGATGTCAGGATTAGCTTAGAAAGATCTTCCAGACCCACTCCCATAATATACATCTTAAGATATCAGGATTAGCTTAGATTTTCAGGGAGGAGAAACTGTCCTCCAGCTAGATACCTTGTTGTTGTATAATCCTTAGTATAGAGTTTAAATTGAGTTGTGTAATTGACTAAGGCTAAGGAATGCAGAGAAAAAAGTTTGTCCTTTTCTCCTCCTTGAGAATTCCAGACCCCTCTCTTCTTGGGGACCCCTAGACTTCTTATCAACCTGCCTAGGAGATGACTCTCTCAATGCCATCCAATCATCTCATCCTCTGTCGTCCCCTTCTCCTCCTGCCTTCAATCTTTCCCAGCATCAGGGTCTTTTAAATTAGTCAGTTCTTTGCATCAAGTGGCCAAAGTGTTGGTGTTTCAGCTTCAACATCAGTCCTTCCAATGAATATTCAGGACTGACTTCCTTTAGGATTGACTGGTTGGATCTCCTTGCAGTCCAAGGGACTCTCAAAAGTCTTCTCCAATACCACAGTTCAAAAGCATCAATTCGTCGGAGCTCAGCCTTCTTTATAGTCCAACTCTCACGTCCATATATGACTACTGGAAAAACCATAGCCTTGACTAGACAGACCTTTGTTAACAAAGTAATGTCTCTGCTTTTTAATATGCTGTCTAGGTCGGTCATAACTTTCCTCCCAAGGGGTAAGTGTCTTTTAATTTCATGGGTGCAATCATCATCAGCAGTGATTTTGGAGCCCCCCAAAATAAAGTCAGCCACTGTTTCCCCATCTATCTGCCATGAAGTGATGGGACCAGATGCCATGATCTTAGTTTTCTGAATGTTGAGCTTTAGGCCAACTTTTGCACTCTCCTCTTTTACTTTCATCAAGAGGCTTTTTAGTTCTTCTTCAGTTTCTGCCATAGGGTGGTGTCATCTGCATATCTGAGGTTACTGACATTTCTCCCAGCAATCTTGATTCCAGCTTGAGCTTCATCCAGCCTGGCATTTCTCATGATGTACTCTGCATATAAGTTAAATAAGCAGGGTGACAATATACAGCCTTGATGTACTCCTTTACCGATTTGGAACAAGTCTATGTTTTCGTGTCCAATTCTAACTGTTGCTTCCTGACAAGCATACAGATTTCTCTGCAGGCAGGTCAGGTGGTCTGGTATTCCCATCTCTTTCAGAATTTTCCACAGAGGCATTACAAAGGACACTAAAAACAAACAAAAAAACCCTGTATATTGCTCGCACATAGTAGGTATTTCACAAACATCAGCCGAAGAACAAGTCCACATTGTCTTCTCTGCCATGTGGAAACCTTTTTCCATTTCAATTATTATTTTAATTCATGTGACTTCCTAAACTTACATCTAAGATGCACATAACAGGGCTACCACCCCTTCTGTGCTGCAATAAAAATTTACAAATTTTGGATTTGTCAAAACACAACAAAACCACTGAGATGAGATAAATAATTATAAATGCCAGTGAAGTCTCTTTCTTGTTTTCCTTTTGATCTGTAAGGTTACTAGTAGATGAGATAATCTTTTATTTATACTGCATGTGGTAAAATTTCGAAACAGGATTTTTGCGTCCATCACATTCTCCCTCCATAATTAAGCCTGTAGGGCTGGCTGGCTGATATTTTTTAATGCAGAGCTTGTCAATTTCTGTTAACACTAATTTAGAGTTCACCGCTCCATATAGCATGGAAAAATGAGGGCAAAACAATTTATATAAAAAATATTTTGAGAGGAGTTGAACAAATGGAAAATCCTTTATTCACCGACTTCTGAGCACTTCTGTTCTGCTGACAGCACTGGTTTATACAGTGGTGTGCAGAAGCTCACCTTCCTTTGATTTTCCCAGGTTCCTCGCTCTACCCTCCTCTTCCTTTCCTACATGCCCTCCTGCTATAAATAAACGCTCCCTCCCACTTTGCCATGTGTTGTCTTTTTAATTATACCCCAAACTCTAATCAAGTCAGTCCAGATCTTGTTTTGCCATTAACTTGGAAAGAACAGAGGCTGCCTCCTGCATTTCACAGGAAACATTACAAGGGCAGACCAAGGCTTTCATCTTGTTCCACCTTCAGCAGACAGAACAATAGGCAGCTATAATCTTGTGACACCCACAACTAATTTATCCAACCAGAAGACAGGTAGCACTCTGCACTGCCGCTCATGTCTGAAGAGATGCAGTAAATACTCAGCTTAATAGTAGCTTCTCCGGCAGGAGGGCAGCATATCACAGCATGGCGTTTTTATAATCTTCCTGGCATGCCGACAGCCAGGAGCATGGCTGTGCATCTCCCTCCCTCAGTGGAGCTCAGGATGCATGTAACTGTTAGATGGTGACACATTGTGCCTTTAAGCAAGTTTAACTGTTTTATATCCCCTCTGATCTGCAGCTTTGTACATCTGTTAAGCTGCCTCTTAAACTTCTGTGGGCGCATCTGTGGAGCCACTCCTTGAAGCTCAGCATACGTTGTAGGCCTGGTGCGGAGTTTCTTTGTGATTGCCTCTTGTTTATCTGTGAGGAGTTTCTCTGCTGCACTGCAAGGCCACAGCTAAATGCATCATCTTGGCCAAAGAGATAATAATAACCTTGTGACAGTCAAGAGCAATACACTTAGCCATGGCTGAACAAAAAGCTTGTCTGGAGAAGCTCCCATTGAAAAACAAATGCAAAAAAGCCACTCATTTTTTAAACATTAATTATCTCTCACATGACTGCAGATCATTTGGGCTTCAGCTGATCTGATTCCAAAAGTTTATATTAGTCAAGATTCTCCAGAGAAGATATATGGACATATGAGAGAAGGATTACTAGAGGAATAGGCCCATGTGATTACAGAGGCCGAGAAATCTCATGATAGGATGTCAGCAAGCTGGAGAACTAGGAAAGTTAGCTTGAATTCAAAGGCCTGAGAACCAAGAGCTTTAAAGACTGAGGGCGAGAGAAGACGGATGTCCCAGCTTAATAGGAGAGTAAATTCACCCTTCCTTCACCTTTATGTTCTTTTTTTTCCTTTTTCTTTTTTTTTTTTCCCTTTTATTGTTTTTGCCATACAATGTCATGATATCACCATGGGTTTACATATGCTCCCCCTCCAGAACCCCCCTCCTTCCTCCCTCCCTCCTCCCTCCCCCCGGGAAATCTCGATGCACCAGCCCCGAGCATCAATCCTGGGCTGGCGATTGATTACACATATGATAATTAACATGTTTCAATGCCATTCTCCCATATCGTCCCACCCTTGCCCTCATCCACAGAGTCCACGAGTCTATTCTATACATCTGCGTTCCTTTTGCTGTCTCGCATGTTGGGTTCTCCTTACCGTCTTTCTAAACACACTGAGGAAACCAGAATTGAAAGAGCTGCGTGTACCCCAATGTTCATTTCTGCATTGTTTACAATAGCCAGGACATGGAAGCAACCTAGATGCCCATCAACTGACAAATGGATAAGAAAGCTGTGGTACATATACACAATGGAATATTACTCAGCATTAAAAAAAAAATTCATTTGAAGCAGTTCTACTCAGATGGATGAAACTGGAGCCCATTATCCAGAGTGAAGTAAGCCAGAAGCAAAAACAACAATACAGTATATTAACACATATATATGGAATTTAGAAAGACGGTAATGAGAACATCTTTATGTTCTAATTCAGGTTCTCAACAGATTGGATGATGGTTGTTTACATTGGGGAGGGCAGATTTCTGGACTCAATTTGCCAATTCAAACACTAATTTCCTCCAGAAATGTCCCCACATACATACCCAGAAAAAACATTTTACCAGTTATCTGGGCATCCCTTTGCCTGGATAAGCTGATGTGTAAAATTAATCACCATGAAAATGTAAATTGGGTCAAGGTCTGCTCCACGTGTCTCATCATCCTTAAACAAGAGGTACCCAAGGCATGTTCTTCCTATGATGGAATGCAACTTTGTTTCAAGTCTTGCATCTTTGACTAACTTTTCACTGGCCAAAGCAAATCATGTGGATGGTCAGGCACAAGTCAAGAGACAGGGTGGTGCACTCTGCTTATCATGAGACTAAAGCAAGTCACAGGGCCAAGGTCAGCATCAAAGAGGCAGGGAAATAAATTCCTCCCAGGAAACTGGGAGTAGGGGACGAAGTGAGTATTAACTGAACAACAATCTAAGCTACAACACTATCCCCATCTATAAAAGAGAAAGCACTGAGCACTGTTGTTTGCCAGATACTGGGAATTTGCATATACTGAGTCCATCAGTATGGGTTCCATTTCTTAAAGACACCAAGGATACCGTGAAAGGATGAACAACTAAAAGATCTTGAGGACCTGAAATCAAGATAAAGAGGTCACATTTAGGACCTGTCAGTCTGATTCACTAGGAGATTTTGAGAGCCTGGTTCTGGTTCTTCAAGTCTTGGTGAGATATGCCATGGTTTGAAACTTTGACCTATTAGAAGAAAGGAGAAGAGGCACTGGCTGAGAAACCCAGCTTTTAAAATATTTAGTGTTTTTCTTGATATTGTAAACTTTGTTCATTCTGCTCTTTTAGCACTTTTGGTGTCTAAATACTTAAAGAAAATAAATGTGTGTGAAGGTGCTTGGGGCTTCTATCAGGGATGATATTCATTTGCGCACACACCAGGATGGCACAAAGCTGGTATCCATTCCAACTGGCTGAGGACCACTTGCAAAGGATAGCACTCATACTGTACAATTACTTATAGTTTGAATATCACCACTGGCTAAATATATTTACAGCTCTGTGATGCTGGGTCTTTATTAGGCATGTAAATTATGATTCTATATTGACTTGTCAGCTCTTCTAGGGGAAACCTTTTTGCCCACAGCCTTTGCAGAAAGCATTCCTTTTTGGCTGAAATACAAAACTCCACATCCCAACCACCTCCCCATCCTGGCCACAACTGACTGGACACAACTGGATGGGCACCTGACCCAAAGACAGCCAACGACTACACTCAGGTCCGTAAGGTGGCTTGTTATTGTGTTTCTCTTTAGATGTGTTGGACCAATTCAGTTCTCCATCTTAGAAAAATGAATTGGGAAGTCTGGAGTAAATTAGATTTTTATCAGTGACTAACTGGAAGAATGAGATTAGCACTGTGTTTTAAAATCAATTTGTTGAAGAACTTATGGTTGCCAGTGGGGGAGTTGGGGGAGAATGGGAGGATGGGATAATTAGGGAGTTTGGGATGGACATGTACACGCTACTATATTTTAAATGGATAACCAGCAAGGATCTGTTGTATAACACAGGGAACTCTGCTCAATGTGGCCCCCTCAATGGGAGGGGAGTTTGGGGGAGAATATATACACGTATAAGTATGGTTGAATCCCTTTGCTATCCAACTGAAGCTATCACAACATTGTTAGTTGACTATATTTCAATATAAAATAATAAAGTTTTGAAAACAATTTTTTGGAGTCAATCTGTATTAGTCTTCTACTATAGAGTAACAAATCACCCTAAAACTTAGGAGTTTTAAACAATAATACACTATAATTTATCTCATAGTTTCCGGGCATAACTTAGCTTAATCCTCTGCTTTAGGGTCTCTAATGAAGCTGCAATCAAGGTGCTGGCTGAGGGAGTGGTCCTCTCAAGGCTCAGCTGGGCAGGATCCACTTACATAGGGTTAAATAACAGGAAACAGGGATCACTGGAAACCACTTCATGATGCTAACTCCCAGAGTCACTTTTTAATTTTACCGGCAAAATAACTTTTGCAAGGGCAAATGTCCTTAAAAGTGTTCCCAATTCTAGAAAAATAATCTGCACAATTATTTGTATATGTTGAATTAATTATAGTTAAATGAATGAGGTCTTATTCAGTGGTTAATCACACAGGTTTGGTGAGCAAACAGAGTTTGCAACTTTAAGTGAACAAATCCAGTTCTGTACAACAAACATTTAATAATAAACATGAGCTTTCACTAACAAATATTTATAGTCTTGAGGTTATAAGTCAGTGTTTCTCAGAACTACTAAAGCAAACCTCTGAATATTACAAAGGAAAGTCCTTTGGTCTTCCTAATTAAAAAAGTACAGACTGAAACTTACTAGATGACAAAATACAGAAAGTCAGTATGGATTTACCTTAAATTTTATGAGTTAATACATAAATATTGATCAATCTTCTTCCTTGTCTTTTCAAACAAAAGATAATGGCAACCCTAGGATTTTGCATTCTCAAAATCTCTTGTGTCAACCCTATCTTCACTTAAAAGTGATTATTAAAGATCATTGAAAGCTATGACAAATGGATTTTACTCTAGCTTTAACTGAAGCAGAATTGAAGAAATTAGGGTTTTTGATGCTCTGTTTCCACAGTCTGGGAGAGTTGAAGGCTAGGAGGCCCTTCTGGACCAGGAAGGGTGAAAGGTACAAGCCATCTGAAGGCATGAATGAGCAGAAGCTTTGAGATGAAATAAATACTAGTGGAAAAGCGGTTCCCACAACGGAAAGTGATATCACCACTATGGAAAACAGTATGGAGATTCATTAAAAAACTAGGAATAAAACCACCATATGACCCAGCAATCCCACTACCAGGCATATACCCTGAGGAAGCCAAAACTGAAAAAGACACATATACCCCAATGTTCACTGAAGCACCATTTACAATAGCTAGGACATGGAAGCAACCTAGGTGTCCATCCACAGATGAATGGATAAAAAAGCTGTGGTACATATATACCATGGAATATTACTCAGCCATAAAAGGAACACATTTGAGTCAGTTCTAATGAAGTGGATGAACTTAGAGCCTGTTATACAGAGTGAAGTAAGTCAGAAAGGGAAAAACAAATAATGTATACTAACACATATATATGGAATCTAGAAAGATGGTGCTGATGAAATTAGTTGCAGGGCAGCAACGCAAACACAAAGATCAGACTTATAGACATGAGGCGGGGGGAGGAAGGGGAAGGTAGAATGTATGGAGAGAGTAACATGGAAGCATATACACTACCGTATGTAAAATAGATAGCCAAAGGGAATTTGCTGTATGACTCAGGGAACTCAAACTGGGGCTCTGTAACAACCTAGAGCAGTGGGATGGGGAGGGAGGTTCAAGAGGGCGTGGGCATATGTATACCGATGGCAGATTCATGTTGATGTTTGGCAGAAACCAACACAATACTGTAAAGCAATTATCCTTCAATTAAAAAGAGGTAAGTTTTAAAAGAGAGAGGGAAAGGGGGCTCCAACAACTACACAAAGGGGAAATAGGAGGATGGAGGGAAGGTAACAGCACCAGAGAAAAGATCCCTGACCTCCTGCCGCTGAGGCTGCTGTGGGTTCATTTCCTGTCTTCACCAGCGTATGCTCAAATCATTTCTATTCCTGGATTCTTCTCCTTAGTTCCTCACTACATTACCCTCCTCCTACCACCCCTCCCCTCATTCCATTGGCATTACTTCCTTGAGTGAATATTCAGGAAAAGTGATGTTTCACATGTATAAAACGGTACTCTTTTTTTGGTTTAGTTCCAACTTAAATAACCTAAAGTCAAAGTTTTTACTGTGGTAAAATACATTTAAAAATTCACCATTTTAACCATTTTTCAGTGAACAGCTGAGTGGCATTAAATACATTCACATTGTTATATAAACATCTCCACCATTTATCTCCAGAAATTTTTCTGCTTCTCCAAATGAAACTTGGTGCCAAGAAAACACTAGCTGCCCCAACCCTGAACAACCACTATTCTACTTTCCGTCTCTCTGAACTTTATTACTCTAGGTACCTCACATAAGTGGAATCATACAGTATTTGTTCTTCTGTGACTGGTCTGTTTCACCTAGAAAAAAGTCTTTAAGGTTGTAGAAAGTGTCAGATTTCCCTTTTTTTTTTTTTTTTTGAAGACTGAGTAGTATTCCATTGTATGTTCATGCCCCATTTTATTTATCCATTCATCTGTGAGTGGACACTTGGATTGCTTCCTCCTTCAGTTATTGTGAATAATGCTGCTATGAACATGGGTGTATGAGTGCCTCTTTCTTGACTTCTTTTGCATTTACCTCCAGAAGCAGAATTGTTGGATCATATAGATGGTAATTCTATGTTTAATTTTTTTTGAGGAGCTGACATACTGTTTTCCAGACTGGCTGCACCCTTTCATATTCCCACCTACCATGCACCAGGGTCCCAATTTCTCCACATCCTCACCAACACTTGTTATTTTCTAGTGTTTGGATAGTAGTCATCCTGATGAGTATGAGGTGGTCAAGGGAGTTCTGATAAAGAGATACATGCTTTGATTTGGTATGGGAACCAGAACTAGAAAGATTCTTGGGGATTTGCTTGTGGCTGTCTTGGCATCTCTGTTTCTTTCTGAAGCTTTGCTTAGTTTTTCTCATTGTACTGACTGGCTTTGTCTGCTTGCTTGGGGCTTTTACCCCCTTATCATTCTGACTGGCATGCGGCCCCTCTTGGTTACTTCAGTTCAGTCTATATGCTGTGACTTGTTTAACATCATTTCAGCTTAAAACCCACTTACATTCACTTAAGACTCTGAGTTATCCCATACTGAAATGATGACAAAGGACTCTGATTATTCTGATTCATATTTTGATCAGACTTGCCTGATAATGGGCTAACTTAGAGTTCAGTTCGGTTCAGTCGCTCAGTCATGTCTGATTCTTTGTGACCCCATGGACTGCAGCATGCCAGGCCTCCCTGTCCATCACCAACTCCCAAAGTCCACCCAAACCCATGTCCATTGAGTTGGTGATGCCATCTGACCATCTCATCCTCTGTCATCCCCTTCTCCTCCTGCCCTCAATCTTTCCCAGCATCAGGGTCTTTTCCAATGAGTCAGCTCTTCGCATTGGGGGCAAAGTACTGGAGTTTCAGCTTCAACATCAGTCCTCCCAGTGAACACCCAGGACTGATCTCCTTTAGGATGGACTGGTTGGTTCTCCTTGCAGTCCAAGGGACTCTCAAAAGTCTTCTCCAATACCACAGTTCAAAAGCATCAATTCTTCGGTGCTCAGCTTTCTTTACAGTCCAACTCTCACATCCATACATGACTACTGGAAAAACCATAGCCTTGACTAGACAGACCTTTGTTGACAAAGTAATGTCTCTGCTTTTCAATATGCTGTCTAGGTCGGTCATAATTTTCCTCTCAAGGGCTAAGTGTCTTTTAATTTCATGGGTGCACTCATCATCAGCAGTGATTTTGGAGCCCCCAGAAATAAAGTCAGCCACTGTTTCCCCATCTATCTGCCATGAAGTGATGGGACCAGATGCCATGATCTTAGTTTTCTGAATGTTGAGCTTTAGGCCAACTTTTGCACTCTTCTCTTTCACTTTCATCAAGAGGCTTTTTAGTTCCTCTTCACTTTCTGCCATAAGGGTGGTGTCATCTGCATATCTGAGGTTATTGATATTTCTCCCAGCAATCTTGATTCCAGCTTGTGTTTCATCCAGCCCAGCATTTCTCATGATGTACTCTGCATATAAGTTAAATAAGCAGGGGGACAATATACAGCCTTGACGTACTCCTTTTCCTATTTGGAACCAGTCTGTTGTTCCATGTCCAGTTCTAACTGTTAGGTGACTAGTTCTGGCCATGATCAGAAGGGTAGAGTCACTCTGAAAACTGTGAGTAAGGCATTAAGGGCAGAAGGTAGGCCAGATCTCCTAAAAGGGTGTGTGTGTGTGTGTGTGTGTGTGTGTGTGTGTGTGTGTGTTAATAGGAAATAGTTGGCTATACTGAGTGGTGTCTGAATCAGATTTTCCATGATCAATCCATTTCTCAATCAGTACATATACTCTATAGAGGTGTTGGATCTCTTATATCCCATGGGCTTGAATGGGACAGGCAAGCAGCAGGCTGCTCCTGGGTTGCCCTTACCTCCACCCAGTACTCTTTGAGAAACTATGTAATGCTGCTATTTCTAGAGGCAGCTAGCTGGGGGCATAAGCTCTTGGCTCTGCCTAGGGAGACTACAACCCTGGTGAGACAAAGTGGAGAGAAATATGCTGAAACACAGAGGGGACAAAAGGAGCTTCCAGATGGACAAAGGGTGCCTACTCTACTGTCCTACAGTCTTCCATGGAACAAACCTCATTTTTTGATTTGCTTAATATTCTCTGGTCAAGTAGCCACCCTACAGAAGACAAATGATAACAGGCACTCACTCTACAGTCATTAGGTTTTCTGTTTGTTTTCAATTAATTTTTTTTAAACCATCAACTGTTGGTTTACTATAACAGTGTTGAAAAACAAATGGTTGCTTGATCTATACTCTAATATTGAACAAGCACGCTCATTTCTAATAACCCAAGTTTTAATTATTCCAGAGGGCTTAGGAAGTAACAGCAAGGACAACAACAACAGTGCTTTAGCTAAAGACACATCATAATATCATCAACAAGTTGTCTGTTGTGAAGTAAAAGTCACTCAGTCACGAGCGACTCTTCACGACCCCATGGACTGTAGTCTGCCAGGATCCTCTGTCCATGGAATTCTCCAGGCCAGAATACTGGAGTGGGTAGCCGTTCGCTTCTCCAGGGGATCTTCCCAGCCCAGGGAGTGAACCCAGTTCTCCTACATTGTAGGTGGATTCTTTACTGTCTGAGCCACTGGGGAAGCCCAAGTCCTCAGCTAGGAAGGGCTTGATGTTGCCTTCACATTTGATTACCTTCTTGCTCTCAATCCAGACTTTCACAACATTTAGAATATAAATTTCTGGCCTGTAAAAATGAGGGTTACTTAGTTCAAAAGTGAAACAGGTCCTTCTCTGGTACCAAGTCTCCACTTTTTCTTTGGCAGGCCCTGGGGAGGTACTTCCAAGGGGACCCATGTCAGAGCAGCTTTCAGAGAAAGGAATTTGAACTTGATCCCAAATAAGCCAAGGGAATGGGAAGGACAACAAGGCAGATATACTTATTTATTTCACTGCCTTTACATAGTGATGAGGTCCTTATCCCTGCCTTCCTCTCAAGCCCTATAAATCCCTACAAGGGGGCAATGGGATCAGACCATACATTTAAATGATTTTCAAAGATATCAGGCAATTCCAACTTTCTTAATACAGGAGTGATGAATCTCCAAAATGAAGAGAAGCTTCTCCCTTTCAAATCTGAGCTGTGAAATACTGATTATGTATTTAAGCTTTGGAGCTATGTAAAGCTTTGTTAGGCAAATCAGCAACCCATCTCTCCTAGCCCCAAATCTACAGCTTCTATTTATCCATGATGCATTTTCTGGGGCTCTAAGAACAGATGTCTTAACACGGTCATCATCGGTCCTTTGCAGAACATCTGAGGAGACAGAGACTTGGTTGGGCTGACAGCAGACTTTTCACTCCAACAAGCCTCACCCCTATAACGGAAATCCAAAGGCCTGGAAACAATGTACATGGCTTCCCTGACTAATTTCATTACGCAGACATCCTTAGTGGCTCCTGTTACAATCACATCCGGGGTGGGAAACAGTACTGGATTGTGACGATCCCACTAAATCGACAAGGGTTATCAGTCATCAAAAAGGAACCAAATTAGCATCAAGCAGTAATATTTTATACTTATCAAATCTTCTGCTGGTCAAGGTCCATTACTGAGCAACACCATAAAGGCAGGAGCCGTCAGCTCATTCTCCAGAACATTTAAATCTCTGTTGTATTTGTGTAGGATATGATTTCTGGTAGCAATAAAGCCTAATAAAGGTTACACCCCAATGAATAAAGTGTTCATAAATTGACCCATGACATTTAAATGGATAATTATATTTGAGATAAAGGAAGAATCTCTCATTTCAGTGAAGAAGTGTTTCAAGTTGTGCCCAACCCAAGTGACCTACCAGCTACAGGGTGGTTTTACATGGCTTTATAGTGGTATAAAATATTAATATTGCTGGTTACTATTGTATTAGATTAATTATTCATCAGGTCTTCCCAACAATTCCTGTCTATCAGAATCATCAAGACTAAATTTAAAATGTTCCCACATGTAAGAAACTGAATGGAAAAGAACTATTACCTGTATCTCTAAGCATGGCTGACATATGCTGCTATTTACTTTCCCCTCAACCCCCACCCTGCCACAGCATGTCAGCCTGTCACCAGACTTTATCTTCGCAAGGCAGAGAAGTGTAAAATAGAATCAGTATATGATTAGGAGGAAACTGAAAGAGTTGTTACCGAATGTGATGTATTGAATCCAACTGGAACATTTCAACATATGTTATGTACAGATGCCTCTCAGTTCTCATTAGGGCTGTACCACAGACAACCAACAAAACCTATCTAGGCAAAAACAGAACAAAGCACAAGTGCTGCAGGGGCTGGAAGCGTGGCTACCCTTCCGTCTCTGGGGTAAATCGTCTCCTATTTCTTGTACAGCATTAGACTTAGGGAAAGAAGAAAGACTCAAGTATAACACAACTAATGCTAACTTGTTTTATTAATCAATTAATATTTAATTTGTGCATTCAACAAACATTCATGCATTCATATTAGGAAGCTATTTGACTCTTTTGAGAGAATACTGGCCATATTATATTTTCTCAAATAAACCGAATAGACAAAATGTTACAAATTCTAAGAGGAAATCTCAGAGAACTCAGCCAGCAAGACTATCATCACTTTAAAAGCAGGGACTGGGTTTTACTATTCTTTATATGCCAGGTGCTTAGCAATAAATCTTCAGTGGATCAATAAATATAATTTATTTTTTAAGGAATTTTCTCTCCAACAACAGGATAGAGTAGAAACCCTAAACAGATCTCCCTGGATAAATTACAATATCTCCCTTAGGAATGCAACATTGAGCTGGAAATAAAGTAAGGAGTCTTCTGATGCCAAAAATAGTGAAAGATGGGACTCCATTGAGCAATGAAGTCCTTTTATTTCAGAGAGCTTCTGATGAATTCTGGTGACTCTGAAGTTCCATTTTGACTAATACATGGGAAAAGGGAGACAGAAGGCAAAACATATAGCCCCTCCAAGATGGAGAGTCTAATAAGAAACCCCTGGGATTTCTGGGATCCTAAAAAGTTATGTTATTAGAAACAATGAACCAGAAATAAACATACTTGCAGAAGAGGACTAAAAGAAAAATTGTCTTTTCTGACATTGGCAATGAGAAGAGGGGAAACAAAGCCTTTCCTAACTACAGCTAAGCCTACATACAGATTTGCAAACCAAAGTACACTCTCAGAATATTTAGAGAAAGGTCAAGTCAAAATTTTAGTTTAATAGTTTAAGGCACCTGGATGAAGCTTTACTTTCTTTACAGAAGTTGAACTCTCTGTAAAGGAACATCCTTTAAATCAGGGTTTCAAAATATTCATGAACTCTAAGTTCATTGTAAAAAAACATAGGCAGAATACTCTGACATAAATCACAGCAAGATCCTCTATGACCCATCTCCCAGAGTAATGGAAATAAAAACAAAAACAAACAAATGGGACCTAATTAAACTTAAAAGCTTTTGCACAACGAAGGAAACTATAAGCAAGGTGAAAAGAGAGCCTTCAGAATGGGAGAAAATAATAGCAAATGAAGCAACTGACAAAGAATTAATGTCAAAATTATACAAGCAGCTCATGCAGCTTAATTCCAGAAAAATAAACGACCCAATCAAAAAAATAGGCCAAAGAACTAAACAGACAGTTCTCCAAAGAAGACATACAGATGGCTAATAAACACATGAAAAGCTGCCCAACAGCACTCATTATCAGATAAATACAAATCAAAACCACAATGAGGTACCATTTCACACCAGTCAGAATGGCTGCTATCAAAAAGTCTACAAACAATAAATTCTGGAGAGAGTGCAGAGAAGAAGGAACCCTCTTACACTGTTGTTGGGAATGCAAACTAGTACAGCCACTAAGGAGAACAGTGTGGAGATTCCTTAATAAAAAACTGGGACTACAACTGCCATATGATCCAGAAATCCCACTGCTGGGCATACACACCGAGGAAACCAGAACTGAAAGAGACACGTATACCCCAGTGTTCATCTCAGCACTGTTTACAATAGCTAGGACATGGAAGCAACCTAGATGTCCATCAGCAGATGAATGGATAAGAAAGCTGTGGTACATATACACAATGGAATATTACTCAGCTATTAAATAGAATGCATTTGAATCAGTTCTAATGAGGTAGATGAAACTGGAGCCTATTATACAGAGTGAAGTAAGTCAGGAAGAAAAATAACAATACAGTATATTAATGTATATATATGGAATTTAGAAAGATGGTAATGATGACCCTATATGTGAGACAGCAAAAGAGACACAGATGCAAAGAACAGACTTTTGGACTCTGTGGGAGAAGGCAAGGGTGGGATGATTTGAGAGAATAGCATTGAAACATGTGTATTACCATATGTGAAACAGATTGCCAGTCCAGGTAGGATGTATGAGACAGGGTGCTCAGGGCTGGTGTACTAGGATGACCCTGAGGGATGGGACAGGGAGGGAGGTGGGAGGGGTTCAAGATGGGGGACACACATTTACACCCATGACTGATTCATGTCAATGTATGGCAAAAATTACTACAATATTGTAAAGTAATTAGCCTCCAATTAAAATAAATATATAAATTTAAAGGAAAAAACAGCTGTGGAAAAAAGGCAGTTCCTCTGCAAAGGAATGTCACTTAGACTGACAGCCTGACAGCTAATTTCTCAACAGCCACAATATAATCCAGAAGACAATGTAATGATCTAATGTTTCAAGAGAAAAAAAAAAGTTGTTAAATTAGAATTCTATGCCCAATAAAATTATCTTCTATGAACAGAGTAAAGAGACTTTCACATAAGCAAACATGTAAAATTAGTAAAATGCAAAATTTAAAATCAGTTTTCTATTGCTGCCGTGACAAATTACCATAAACTTAGCAACTTAAAACACAGTTTTATTATCTCACAGTTTGATGGGTCTTATCCACTGAAAAAGCATAAGGCACTACAATTTCTAATGCCGATTGAGCTTTGAGATCTGGGTTTCAAAGTGACTCTCTATGGAGCCTAAGTAGGTCCAGTCAATGCTAATGGATCCTAGACTCAATTTATAGGCAAGATTCTAACAGACATCCAACCTGTTTTATGATAAAAAGATGAAGCCATCCCAGAGTAAGTGATGCTAACAATCACTGTTAAGCAACTCCTGCAGCCATTAAAAGTGCAAAGGATAAAATATTGGAAGCTGACCCAAACTTGGAAAGAAGTATAACAATTCACCAAAGCACAGAAAAGATCTCAACTCCACATCATAGGTTATATGATAACTAGAAGGGAAGCACTGTTCAAACTAATTTTGATTGTTTTTTTTAAATTTCTACAATTAAAGACTTTAATTCTCAATATGTCTAACATTTTAACTTACAAGGTACTAAATAAGTACTAGCTTTACTATTTTTAAAATTTCTGCACACATTTATAAGCAACAGTTAAGATGAATTTTAAGGTTTTGAGGAACTTTTTTAAAGGTCATGAAACAACTGCAATTTTTCCCTCTATGGTTAAGTAAGATTTCTAGGGTTCCAGCTTGCTCAGTCATTTTTATATTTCTGCACAAATAGGGAAAGCCACAACTGCCAGCATAGTATGTTGATTTCATGTATGTGTTTGGCTGAATATGCATGAGGAAAAAAGCATTTTCAATATGGCTATCCTTCATTAGAATTTCTATTCTTTAGGAGACAGTTTTGCCAATGACAAGATGATTAACGCTAAATAAGCTAATGAATATCTAAAAAGGACTGTAAACAGTAGAAAAATAGTTCCTTTACTGAAGGGTTGTCCACAAGTTTAATTTATAAGCTTGTCAATTTCTGTGCATGGGAACATCAATTTTGTATTAGTGATCAAGATGAAAAAGACTTGGGAGACCTACTAGAGTAAAATTCTCTGAGTACTTTTCAAAGGTAAACACATATATCACCTTAGTCTTCTGAGTGGGAAAGTCTGATTACTCACATCCAAAAATATGAAACTCTATTATAGATGTCATGGGAGTGAAAACTACTCCAGAACCTTAATTTATAATATTAAGCAGCATTGCAATGCCAGAAATGGCTAAAAATTACAAATACTAACAAAACTGAACAAACAAAACCACACTTAAACATTTATAGTATAAATGAGACCAACCAGAACTCCCTTGGAAACTGTTTACCTCAGACGGGGACTTGAGTCCATGTGCTGGGACTCAAATCCAGCCAAAACCCAGTTTGGGACTTGAATCCACATGACCAGGACTCGAACCTGGGAAAAATCCTGCTGGGGACTTTGGGACTTGAACCCATGTGCTGGGACTCAAACCCTGCCAAAACCCTGCTTGGTACTTGAATCCACTGGCCTGGGACTCAACCAAGCCAAACCCCACAGTTCCTGGCTTCAGATTCTTGATGTCTCATTGCAGAAAGAATTCAGTGAGAGACAAAGTGATAGGTAAGAAGTGGATTTATTTAGATTTAGAGAGGTGCACACTCCACAGACAGTGTGTGGGCTACCATAAAGGGTGAGTGCAGCCTTGAAATGTGGTTGCTTTAATATGCAGGGCAATTTCATATGCTAATGAGTGGGAGGATTATTCCATCTATTTTAGAGAGACAGTTGAGTCACTCAGTCATGTCCAACTCTTTGCAACCCCATGAACCACAGCATGCCAGGCCTCCCTGTCCATCACCAACGCTCAGAGTCCACCCAAACCCATGTCCATTGAGTTGGTGATGCCATCCGACCATCTCATCCTCTGTCATCCCCTTCTCCTCCTGCCCTCAATCTTTCCCAGCATCAAGGTCTTTTCCAATGAGTCAGCTCTTTGCATCAGGGGGGCAAAGTACTGGAGTTTCAGCTTCAGCATCAGTCCTTCCAGTGAACACCCAGGACTGATCTCCCCTAGGATGGACTGGTTGGATCTCTTTGCAGGGACTCTCAAGAGTCTTCTCCAACACTACAGTTCAAAAACATCAATTCTTCAGTACTCAGCTTTCTTTATAGTCCAACTCTCACATCCATACATGACCACTGGAAAAACCACAGCCTTGACTGGATGGACCTTTGTTGACAAAGTAATGTCTCTGCTTTTTAATATGCTGTCTAGGTTGGTCATAACTTTTCTTCCAAGGAGTAAGTGTCTTTCAATTTGAAGGCTGCAGTCACCTTCTGCAGTGATTTTGGAGCCCAGAAAAACAAAGTCAGCCACTGTTTCCCCATCTATTTGCCATGAAGTGATGGGACCACATGCCATGATCTTAGTTTTCCCAATGTTGAGCTTTAAGCCAACTTTTGCACTCTCCTCTTTCACGTTCATCAAGAGGCTCTTTAGTTCTTCTTCACTTTCTGCCATAAGAGTGGTATCTGCATATCTGAGGTTATTGATATTTCTCCTGGAAATCTTGATTCCAGCTTGTGCTTCCTCCAGCCCACTGTTTCTTATGATGTGCTCTGCATATAAGTTAAATAAGAAGGGTGACAATATACAGCCTTGACATACTCCTTTTTCCTATTTGGAACCAGTCTGTGGTTCCACAGCCAGTTCTAACTATTGTTTCCTCACCTGCATACAGGTTTCTCAAGAGACAGGTCAGATGGTCTGGTATTCCCATCTCTTTCAGAATTTCCCCCAGTTTATTGTGATCCACACAGTCAAAGGCTTTGGCATAGTCAACAAAGCAGAAATAGATGTTTTTCTGGAACACTCTTGCTTTTTTGATGATCCAGTGGATGTTGGCAATTTGATCTCTGGCTCCTCTGCCATTTTTAAAACCAGCTTGACATCTCAAGGTTCATGGTTCACGTATTGCTGAAGCCTGGCTTGGAGAATTTTGAGCATTACTTTACTAGCGTGTGAGATGAGTAATTGTGCGGTAGTTCAAGCATTCTTCGGCATTGCCTGTCTTTGGGATTGGAATGAAAAGTGACCTTTTCCATTCCTGTGGGCACTGCTGAGTTTTCCAAATTTGCTAGCATATTGAGTGCAGCACTTTCACAGCATCATCTTTCAGGATTTGAAATAATTCAACTGGAATTTCATCACCTCCACTAGTTTTGTTCAAAGTGATGTTTTTAAGGCTCACTTGACTTCACATTCCAAGCTATCTGGCACTAGGTAAGTGATCACACCATTGTGATTATCTGGGTCCTGAAGATTTTTTTGTACAGTTCTTCTGGGTATTCTTGCCACCTCTCCTTAATATCTTCTGCTTCTGTTATGTCCATACCATTTCTGTCCTTTATTGAGCCCATCTTTGCATGAAATGTTCCCGTGGTATCTCTAATTTTCTTGAAGAGATCGCTAGTCTTTCTTGTTCTATTGTTTTCCTTTATTTCTTTGCATTGATCGCTAAGGAAGGCTTTCTTATCTCTCCTTGCTATTCTTTGGAACTCTTCATTCAAATGGGTATATCTTTCCTTTTCTCCTTTGCTTTTCACTTCTCTCCTTTTCACAAGTATTTGTAAGGCCTCCTCAGACAGCCATTTTGCTTTTTTGCATTTCTTTTTCTTGGGAATGGTCTTGATTCCTGGCTCCTGTACAATGTCACGAACTTCCATCCATAGTTTATCAGGCACTCTATCAGATCTAGTCCCTTAAATCTATTTCTCACTTCACTGTATAATCATAAGGGATTTGATTTAGGTCATACCTGAATGGTCTAGTAGTTTTCCCAATTTTCTTCAATTTATGTCTGAATTTGGCAATAAGGAGTCCATGATCTGAGCCACAGTCAGCTCCCGGTCTTCTTTTGCTGACTGTATAGAGCTTCTCCATCTTTGGCTGCAAAGAATATAATCAATCTGATTTCAGTGTTGGCCATCTGGTGATGTTCATGTGTAGAGTCTTCTCTTGTGTTGTTGGAAAGGGGTATATGCTATGACCAGTATGTTCCCTTGGCAAAACTCTATTAGCCTTTGCCCTGCTTTGTTCTGTACTCCAAGACCAAATCTGCCTGTTACTCCAGGTGTTTCTTGACTTCCCACTTTTGCATTCCAGTCCCCTATAATGAAAAGGACATCTTTTTTTGGGTGTTAGTTCTAGAAGGTCTTGTAGGTCTTCATAGAACCATTCAACTTCAGCTTCTTCAGCATTACTGGTCAGGGCATAGACTTGGATTACCGTGATATTGAATGGTTTGCCTTGGAAATGGTTTGCCTTCATTTTTGAGATTGCATCCAAGTACTGCATTTCGAATTCTTTTGTTGACCATGATGGCTACTCCATTTCTTCTAAGGGATTCTTACCCACAGTAGTAGATATAATGGTCATCTGAGTTAAATTCACCTGTTCCAGTCCATTTTAGTTTGCTGATTCCTAAAATGTTGACGTTCACTCTTGCCATCTCCAGTTTGACCACTTCCAATTTGCCTTGATTCATGGACCTAACATTCCAGGTTCCTATGCAATATTACTCTTTACAGCATCGGACCTTGCTTCTACCACCAGTCACATCCACAACTGGGTGTTGTTTTTGCTTTGGCTCTGTCTCTTCATTCTTTCTGGAGTTATTTCTCCACTGATCTCCAGTAGTATATTGGGCACCTACTGACCTGGGGAGTTCATCTTTCAGTGTCCTATCTTTTTGCCTTTTCATACTGTTCATGGGGTTATCAAGGCAAGAATACTGAAGTGGTTTGCCATTCCCTTCTCCAGTGGACCACATTCTGTCAGACCTCTCCACCATGATCCATCTATTTTGGGTGGCCCCACATGGCATGGCTTAGTTTCACTGAGTTAGACAAGGCTGTGGTGCTGTGATCAGATTGGCTAGTTGTCTGTGATTGTGGTTTCAGTCTGTCTGCCCTCTGATGCCCTCTCTCAGTGCCTACCATCTTATTTGGATTTCTCTTACCTTGGATGTGGGGTATCTCTTCACGGGTGCTTCAGCAAAGTGCAGCCGCTGCTCCTTACCTTGGACGTGAGGCAGCTCCTCTCAGCCACTGCCCCTGACCTTGAACGTAGTGCTGGATTTAGAGAAGGGGTGGAGATTTCCAGGAATTGGGCCACTGCCCAATCCTTGGTCTTTTGAAGGTGCCTTGGAACTGTCATGGCACCTCAGGGTGTGCCATTTTGCTTGCTGACTGAGGATTAAGCTTTAGTTTTATCTGCCATCTTGGTCTCATTTGATTCTAATCAGTTTATGTTGTGTCCACTGGCTATGTCATTCTCATACAAGTTGTGCCCTGCCCTTTTCCTTCCTGTTATACCTTGGCCAACCCCCTCTTCAAAAAAAAAAAAAACAGGCCAGAAGGAGTTAATCTAAATAAGTAACAGGATGAGTGAGGTCTCCAGGATGGAGTTTAGCTCAGGAGGCACTGAGTAGTGCCCAGTTTAAGTTAGCCTAAGATAAGTGGGAATTTACTGGCTTTGGAGCCAGGGGTCTAACCTCAGACATGACTCAATTCAGGCTTCCAAACATGGCCAGCAAATTGACATCTCTCTGCTCTGTTTTCCTTCTCAGTGGCTCTCAAGTGGGCACGATGACCACTGAAAGTTCCAGACCTACATCTTCTGACTCGGCAACTCCAGCCAAAAGAGGTTTTCTACTCCTAATGGAACCATCAAAGTTCCAAGGCTATTGTCATGACACTATACTTGAGTTCTGCCCCCTCCCTGGAATAGTTACAGAGGCCAGAACTGGAGCATATGTCTGTCCTGGAAATGAAAAGAAGGATGACTTGAGCCCACAATGTGACACAGACACACACACAACCAGAAACCATACTGGGTGTGTGTGTGTGTGTGTGTGTATGTGTAGTCTCCTTCCAAGAGGGGTCCATAAAAGGAGGATAAATGACCACAAGATGGCCAAAAAAGAACAGACGATCATAATGGAATGATGCAGAAGTTAGGAGTTTGAAAGATGTTAGAGAGTAAATTCCAGACCAAAATTCTAATGACAGAATCTAGGCTATATACAGGACTCTGAAAGGTAATGACCCCATCTTTACTGTTCCTCTTCCCATGGTCAGGAAGCTAATTCTGTGGATGAACAGTTCTGGTTCTTAGAGTCCTTGTACTGTTCCCCAGATCTACCTTGCTGTAGTTTCTACCTTGATACTGTGCAGAGCTCTGTGGGGCTCGTGGGCTCAAGGACTTTCTGTGTTCCCCATTTCTTTGATTACAGGAAACAACCTTCATTCAGCCTCCATGACCTTCCCTGAGTTCCAATGGGCAGATTCAAGCAGTTGTTAAGTAGGGAAGGGAGAGGATGTGAGATCAGGGAGAAACAAATTGTCAAGAGCAGCCTTGGGGAAAGATTCTGTTTTCCCCATCAACGGATTCTCACAACAATGTCTTTGAACTATTTTGTATATACTGAAACCCATTCCAGGTGGGAGAAGTTAACAATTAATGATGGTGTGCTGCCCACAAGCAAGTAGATCCCAGATGAGTTGGAGTTTGATGATTTTGACTCCTACTTACTTCACCAGCAACTCATCAGAAGAATGTCCATGAGCTGATTACACCCTTTTTGAACAACTACTATAAAACTCCTCACTATCTTCCCCAAAGGGGTACACATGGTTTTGAGGGCATGAGCCCACTGTGTCCCCCTTTGCCCGGCAAAGCAACGAAGCTCTCCTTTTCTGATATGAAGTGTTAGTCACTCAGTCATGTCTGACTGTTTGCGAGCCTATGGACTGTAATCCATCAGGCTCCTCGGTCCATGGGATTTCCCAAGTAAGAATACTGGAGTGGGTTGCCATTTCCTTTTCCAGGAGCTCTTCCCAACCCAGGTACTGAACCCTGGTTTCCTGCATTGCACGTAGATTCTTTACCATCTGAAACACCAAGGAAGCCTAAAGAAAGTCAAAGTGTCACTCACTCAGACATGCCAGACTCTTTGCGACCCCATGGACTAAAACCTGCCAGGCTCCTCTGTCCATGGAATTCTCCAGGCAACAATACTAGAATGGGTAGCCATTCCCTTCTCCAGATCTTCCTGACCCAGGAACTGAACCTGGGTCTCCCACACTGTGGGCAGATTCTTTACAGTCTGAGCCAGTTCAGAACTCCTGTTCCACTTCACCCAAAACTGTCTCCAAGATTTGTATAGAGATTTGTACCTGTGTACAGAGACACTGAGCTTTCAGCATTACTTTGGGTCCAAATCCTATCTCCATGAACACTAGAGAAGCAGAGCCATGGTTCCTGGACTGGTGAACACAGCTGATAGCATCCTTCCCACCTGTCTTTCAAGTTTTCCTCCCTACCCCACACACATATTCACAATGAGAGATGAACTCACTGTGGATCCATTAAAGCTCAGGTATCAAGGACCCTCATCAGTACAAGCCCCACGAGTGCTTAGAGTACAGAGCGTCCTAGGAGGGGAGGAAAAGCCAGGCTACCAATAGGAAGTATTTGTACTTATACAGTTTTGGTTAACTGTCTAAGAGCTCTCAGAAAAAGTGACTGCAGTCTCCAAGGCTCCAGTAGTTTGTTGTGATCCATTTCTGCATTCAAAATAAATATTTAAATTCATATCCAATTTTGTGATGATAATTTTGTTTTACTCTTTTTTCTTAAAGACCTTCTTCCCCACCCGTCCCCCAAGATGTACACACTTTAGACCCAACAAAATCTGTATCTGCCATCACTGCTATCTAGACAATATAAAGGTCCATATAGTCAAAGCTATGGTTTTTCCAGTAGCCACGTATGGATATGAGAGTTGGACTATAAAAAAGGCCGAGCACCAATTGATGCTTTCGGGTTTCAGTCCAGATTAAATGCAATTGCCCAGACTTTCTTGATTTACAATTTTAGTTTTTATATTCTGATAAGTGATGCTCAGAATTTCAAGTTTTGGAATTTGGAAGGACTATTATCAATTTTTAAGATCACCAGACTAGAGTTATAAAGTCTGAAGGCTGACCCAAACATTTCAAACAATGACATTTTGTTCATTTTTATTAGTTAAAAGAGAAGGGCCCTTTGTTAGATAAACCAGAAACGGTAAACGCTTTTGCTAGACTGTCAACTCCTGGAGGACAGAGATGATGTTTGATTCAGCTCATATTCCTGCATCACTTGGCATAGTTCCTCACATATCAGGCTGCTTAGGAAATATTGGATATATAAATGAATGAGTGAATGAATGAATAAACTGATGAATAGATTCCTTTGGGGGTCAGCTTCCCCACTGAGTTTTGTTCCGGAGTCTCTTTGTCTTTCAAGATTTATCTGAGAATTTTGCTCCTTGACAAAAGGGAGACCAATGATGTGTAAGGCATCCCAGGTTTGGACCACATACATATTTTTCAGAGCTAATCACCAAAGCATTAGCAACTGAGTTAGAGCTTTGGCAGGACACTAGACTCAGAGTTTAGAGACCTGGGTTTGAACTTAGGAACTGCTTTATCTTTGAATCTTAAGTTTGCTCATCTACAAAATAGGGATGGTAATATGTTCTCTTCAAAGTTGTAGGGAGGATCAAATAAAACAGTACAAAAGTACTCTGAAAATGATGAAATATCCATAAAAACAGGAGGTATTAGTTCTCCTAGTTCTGCAACTAAGTGACTATGAATCTTAGGTCATACCCCTTCATCCTTCTCAATCTTGATTTCTTCATCTTGAAACCAAAAGGGCTGGACTAGATGGTCTCTAGTGGGTGTTCAGCCCTCATGTTATATATACACAGCTGGGTTGCTCAGCTCTGGTGAGAGGAAGGAGGAGAGGGATGGATCAAATTCTTCGCTGAACAGATTTAAGCAATTTAAGACTTCCCCGATGGCTCAGTGGTAAAGAATCTGCCTGTGATGCAAGAGACCTGGGTTCTATCCCTAGGTCAGGAAGATCCTCTGAAGAAGGGAATGGCAATCCACTCTAGAATGTTGTCTGCAGAATTCCATGGACAGAGGAGCCTGGTGGGCTACAGCCCATGGGGTCACAGGGTCGGACAGGACTGAGTGATTAACACTACTATTTGCCCGCTGAGACAAAGCAGTCATTCTAGGTGGTCAAATTCCATGTTAGAAAGCAAGCCAGAGACAAATGCATCTTGGCAGGCTAGAAGCCCTGCATCTGATCCACAGAGAGCTTTATTTGGGAGTGAGAGATGTTTAGAAACAACATAAATCACTCCCAGAAATGTAAGGAACAGTTATGTTTTTGGGGATACTTTGTTAGGCACTTGAAGTATATTATCTCATTTAGGCTCACAACAACTTTTCAGATTAACTATTATGCTCATTCTCCAGTTAAGAGCTCACTGAGATTCTGAGATGTCATGTAACTCAGTGAAGGATTTAAAATAAAGCTGTTAGGCTCCCATGGTTTTCCTTATATGATTCTACTCCTACAATGCACAAACCACAGATAAAAATTTCAGAAACAAAGCTGCATTTTCCAGGAGGCAATGGCTGTGGCATCACCTACAATCCTCTTTTGGCCCAAAAGACAAGCAGTAAAAACCCCAAATCAAAACACGAGAGGCTTCCTGGAGACTCTGAAACGTGACCTTGGTGAGCACCAACTTCAGACATAAAATAAGGCTGCTAATGATATATTCCTGCCTTTTGACCCTTCAGATGAGATGGTGGGTCCATTTCAAAACACTTCTCAAGCTCAAAGATCCATTTTTCTAGGCTGCAGCCTTCTAAGTTCATAGTCTCAACTTACCAGATCCCTGGAGGGAATTTCTGAATTACTCAATTCCCTTTGCCTGTACTTATATCCTAATGATAGGACATTAAGATGTAAATGAAACAGAAACTTAGCAAGCAAATCATGGCACTTTCTAATGGATACATCAATAAATGCTTGCCGAGAGGCACCACACGGTTGCCAAACCTAAGCAATGATGTCAAAGGCCCACCTGCAAGCCTGAGGCACACAATATGTTAGAAATTCTCTCTCGCCAAAGTCGGTGGGGTCGGGCTTCTCCTTATGGGGTGGCTGAGCTTGCTGAACATCCTTCTTTCACCCCTCCCTTCCAGTGCTGACCGAACCCCATGCCTCGCAACTACTGAAACCCTAGAGCCCATGCTCTGCAACAAGACAAAGCACCACAATGAGAAGCCTACACACTACAGAGCAGGCCCTACTTGTCGCAACTAGGGAAAGCTTGTGCAAAGCAACGAAGACCCAGCGCAGCCGAAAATAACCTTTAAAAAAAGTCATTGACTTCTGTAATCCAATTTACTTTAGTTACTGTATCTTAGAAAGTCACACAGTTTATCTTACATTTCACTATCTCTTGTTCTTGGCCCAAGACTGTACAGGAAATGGAAGAAGCTTGATCAATGCTCAAGAGTGAAATATGGCCATCCCTTGATTTCAGTTAGTTTAGGCAGGAGATAAGTACCGAGAGAGTAATTTCTCCCATTTCTTGGGGTTTCAAGACTCTGGGAAATGCCCATGTGAATCACACAACTCCTGGATCACACTTTTAGGGACAGCTGCAGTGTTTCTCACTTACTGCATATTCACTGTCAGTTTATACATAGTCACACATATACCATTCAATTTAGCTACATTGTCTTGTGCTGTTTCTCATCTGTCTTATTCAAGTAGGAGATTTGGCTGGAACCAGGGTCCAGAGATAGGTTTCCAAAAGCGAGGTCATGAGTGTTAAGAATTACATACAAAATTTTATGTGTATGGGTTTTTTTTTTTTTTCTTCCCCTGAGAGACAGTCTATAGCTTTTAATAGGTTTCCAAAGGGATGCAAGAGCCAGGATCATACTTGCCATTACTTCCCTTTCCCCCAGCACCTAATCTTATGCTGGGTACATTCATTCAAATACTGGGGAAAAAGGAAGACTCTGTGTGGGGAATAAAGCTGGAATGCCTGAACTTCTTACCTTTCTGGGACCCAGGTGAAGGACCCTGGATTAAAGACATGTGCTAGCCAGGTAAACAGCTGAGCTTGAACTAAATACTGGATGCAACAATCTGGGTTCAAAATGGGGCAGGGAAAGTGGAGGCTAGTGTATCTGTGATAAGAGAATGAAGGCCAATAAGATCTGCATCAGGGGGTCATGCACACTAGATCTACAAGCATCTGCATACAAAGGATTCTAGACTCAAGGTTCCTGCATGAGTGCTGTGCTGCCCAAGCAGAGTTTAAGGGAGAAGCAGTAGAATTACCCAAGTCATGGTACATACTCCTTTTACCTTTTGCAGCATAATTTATACAGAGAAAGAAATTTCAGGTGATGTTTTGAGAAAAAACTGCAGACATTGACTCCATAAATATCAGCTTGATTTTCTCTTAAAGGCTGAAGGAGACCTCTAGAGGGACATCTGGACCCCAAGGTGAGGGGAGAGCTGGTGGACAGGGACATGAGCACTGTTTAAGGTCGATTATCTGGCTGACTTGAGCCCTTACTTCAGGGTCTTTAGCCCACAATGGTTGTCAAAACTGGTAGGAAGGAGTTTGGAGCATCTGGCTTCATTCTTCACCAAGTCCCAGACCTCCTACCTGGCTCTCTTCTTTGCTCCCCTCGCCTCTCACTCTTGGTTCCACCTGGCTCCAATTTCCCAGCTTTATTTTCCATCCTGGTCTGATCATGTGAGAGAAGATGACAAACCCTGGCCAGTTCAGTTTTTAACCAATGCCAAGTATGTGCACTTTCTATAGGACAACAGTGCTGTGTTTTCCCCCTGACTACTCTCATTACTTCACTCAGTGAAGCTGGGGTGCTCAGTGGGGGCCCCATGGTTTGCATAATTCCAAGTGGTCAAAAGTGATTCAGTATAGCAGAAACCAACATTGTAAAGCAATTATTTTTCCATTAAAAAAAGTGATTCAGAATAACTTTTAGAATTTGAAGGTAAACAGATTCCACCTTCATAATGGAAAAATAAAGCAGTCTGAAATGTTATAGCTAAATGCATGCCAATTTGCAAAGAATTCTGTTTGAATGTAGATCCTTTGGTGGTTCCACCTCATCTCATGCCTCCCCTTCCACCACACACAAAACCATGGTGTTAAATTAATGGCACCTCTATCTTACAAAAGGGATATCTGACTGGAGAAAACAGAGCAAACAAAAAATTACCATTCACCAGAATGCTCAGGAAATAAGGAATTCTGGTTATCTGAAACCTCCAGTAGAATTCTAATTAAAGATTCTCATTTCCTATTCTTTGACATAATACATATTTTTAAAATACTTTGCTCTAAGAAAAAGCCAGAGGTGTACTGACGTTGCAACACTGGGAAGACGTATTTGCAAAGGGAATAACTTACATGCATATCAAGCCCCTCGTATACACCTCGAGTTGGCGGAGGGCATGGAGCAGTTTATGCCATGACAGGAAGGGCTTCCTTCCCTCCTTCCTGGCTTTAATCACCCTGTCCTTTCCTCTTGGTTCCTGTGATAGTACCCACTACTAAAGTATACACATAAGACTTGCCTCAGGTTTGCTTCCTGGAAAACTTTGGCTACAACAAAGAGAATATATGAAACTAGTGATTCTCATTGGCCTTTGGTTAGGGTTTTGTATGTGTGTGTGTGAGATACTTTTGGAGGGACAAGGGAGGGAATATAGTTCTTTTCTCCAAAATTACTTATGACATCTTTTCTCCTCCTCTCAATCAGTTGGTGTCCAGTCAGGAAGTAGAAACAAAGGCAATAACTTGGACATGAAATGTTTACTATAAAGATGTACAACTATTAAAAAGGTAGCTGATTACCTAAAGGGGGTAAAAGAGAACTTAAAGGAGTTCAGAAGTAGCATATACAGAAAGAAGTAAGAAAAAGGAACGAAGACCCTTGCCCCCTTCAAGGGTAAGAATCATCCTGACATTGTCAAAGACCCTTCCTGAAGGGTACGGGCCAAAAGTGGTCCATAGAAGCCACCTGCCAGGTGGTGAAGAAACTTTTCAGAGGCTGTGGATGGGAGCTGTGGCATAGGAATGGTCTCTGAGAATAGGGGAAATGTGCTGAAAGTGCAGGCTGGCAGAGTTGGTCCACCCGGGATCCAGAGATGAGTACCACCAGCCTCCCTCCATACTGACCTGCCAACACACGGCCAAGAAGAGGAAGGGAAATGCATTCCTCCTGTTTGGCCCTAAACTGGCCCTTCAGCACACTCCATAACAAAGTCTAATACCAGCCCAAGGCAAAGGAGAAACGTCCACAGGGTTCAGCTCCACTGGCAGCAAGCAGGGCAATGAAAGATGAATTCAAAGCTGAGAGGTAATTGATAACTAGCATGCCCACCTTCTCGGTGTGGAAAACATTCACATATAATAGTAAGTTTAAATGTAGAAAATAAAAATCTATGCTATATATAAAATATTAATAATTTCTATCATTTGATAACACAACTAAATATTTCTAAAACTTGTCTACATCATCTTTTTCTCTGGAGAAAAATATTATCTTTAAAGATTCTCATTCATCACAGTTTAACTGGGTTCCATCAGTAAACATGAAATTTGTATCACACATTATTGACCAGAGGATTTTTGAACAAACTAATGCCTGTGGTTGATGATTTGTTATGTAAGTGAATGTTGAAACATCTCCTGTCAATAATGATTGGGTACCAAAAGATATATTAATGCATCTCCCATCAAGTTGTTACACCCGCAAGGTTGCAAGGGGCTTAGACACATTCAAGGACAGTGTTTCTGAGCACACATCAAGCAGGTGGCAGATTGGTTAGCCCAGTCTCTGGCCCTGTAGTAACCTGGAACAGCGTACACCCTTTGGCTGCTTGTCTGTAACCCACTATCCACCTAACACAAAAAGGACACAGAGGGACTTCCGGCAGCCCAATGGTTAGGACTCTGCTTCAACTGCTGGTGGCTTGGGTTTGATCTCTGGTTGGGGAACTAAAATCCTGCAAGCCATGTGTCATGACCAAATAAATAAATAGAACAATAGGAAGAGAAAAATAAAACAATGGGAAGAGGATATTAAGAAAAAAGCAGTAGCTCCTGCTCCAAAGCCAACATTACCGATGCCAACACTCATATAAACTTTCTGCTCTCTTGGACTCTAGAACCTGGTTATCTAGATCCTCACAATCTGGTGGCCCTTGCTTTGGCTGGAAGTCCTTGGACTTTGCATCTTCCCTCCTACTGTTCCTAGGCAGCTCACTTTATCTCTCACCAAACTTCCCAGGCTTTGAACTTAAGTAACAGAAATATCAGACTCCAGCTAGGGGTTCCTCTGTCTGCCCCTCCTCCACGTTTCCTTCCTCACTGTCTTTGTTCACCTCAGTCCTCCAACTAAACTGATCTACTCCTTTCAGCCAGCACTCCCCCAACCTCCTTAATTCCTTTCTAGGAAATTACCTCCCATGAAGGATCTTGTGTACACATGTTTGCACAGTGCATTCTGTATTGTTTTGAAATCATCAGTTTAGGTGTCTTGTCTCCTCATGTCTGTCCTCAGAGTTCCCTCTTGGCATCTTCAGCATTAAGCACAATGGCTAGGGTGGAACAGGCACTCAATACCTTTTGGTGGAGCTAACACGTCTCCAAATTAGCTATTTCAAATCCTAAAAGATGATGCTGTGAAAGTGTTGCATTCAATATGTCAGCAAATTTGGAAAACTCAGCAGTGCCCACAGGAATGGAAACAGTCAGTTTTCATTCTAATCCCAAAGAAAGGCAATGTCAAAGAATGCTCAAGCTACTGCACAATTGCCCTCATCTCACACACTAGCAAAGTAATGCTCAAAATTCTCCAAGCCAGGCTTGAACAGTATGTGAACCATGAACTTCCAGATGTCCAAGCTGGTTTTAGCAAAGGCAGAGGAACCAGAGATCAAATTGCCAACATCTGTTGGATCATCAAAAAAGCAAGAGAGTTTCAGAAAAACATTTATTTCTGCTTTATTGACTATGCCAAAGCCTTTGACTGTATGGATCACCACAAACTGTGAAAAATTCTTACAGATATGGGAATACTATACCACCTGACCTGCCTCCTGGGAAATCTGTATGCAGGTCTGGAAGCAACAGATAGAACTGAACATGGAACAACAGACTTGTTCCAAATCAGGAAAGGAGTATGTCAGGCTATATATTGTCACCCTGCTTATTTAACTTATATGCAGAATACATCATGAGAAATGCTGGACTGGATGAAGCAACAAGCTGGAGTCAAAACTGCTGAAAGAAATGTCAATAACCTCAGATAGGCAGATGACACCACACTTATAGCAGAAAGTGAAGAAGAACTAAAGAGCCTCTTGATGAAAGTAAAAGAGGAGAGTGAAAAAGCTGGCTTAAAGGTCAATATTCAGAAAACTAAGATCATGGAATCTGATCCCATCACTTCATGGCAAATAGATGGGGCAACAGTGGAAACAGTGACAGACCTTATTTTGGGGGGCTCCAAAATCACTGCAGATGGTGATTGCAGCCATGAAATTAAAAGACACTTACTTCTTGGAAAATAAGTTATGACCAACCTAGACAGCATATTAAAAAGCAGAGACATTACTTTGTCAACAAAGGTCCATCTAGTCAAAGCTATGGTTTTTCCAGTGGTCATGTATGGACGTGAGAGTTAGACTATAGAGAAAGTTGAGTGTTGAAGAATTGTTGCTTTTGAACCGTGGTGTTGGAGAACTCTTGAGAGTCCCTTGGACTGCAAAGAGATCCAACCAGTCCATTCTAAAGGAAATCAGTCCTGAATATTCATTGGAAGGACTGATGTTGAAGCTGAAACTCCAGTACTTTGGCCACTTGATGTGAAGAACTGACTCCTTGGAAAAGACCCTGATGCTGGGAAGGACTGAAGGCGGGAGGAGAAGGGGACAACAGAGGATGAGATGGTTGGATGACATCACCGACTCAATGGACATGAGTTTGAGTAGACTCCGGGAGTTGCTGATGGACAGGGAGGTCTGGCTGCCACAGTCCATGGGGTTGCAAAGAGTCAGACACGACTGAGCCACTGAACTGAACACATCTCCAAGTCCTGATCCCACTGGTCTTTTTGTTAGGGGAAACACTGACTGAAACTGCCCACCCTGGTCAGGCAAGATAGTGACTGCTTGCATGAGTCATCATACAACAGGAGGTTCTGGTAAGAAACTTGGAACTAACAAGCTACCACCAAGCCAAAGAGTTTGGGAAAGGTCAAAAGGAAAGAGGAGATGCCAATCCGTATGTCCTACCAGCCTTCCAGAATCCTTCTAGTTGGAATCCATCTTGGCTGAGTGATGCATGTATCACCAGGGAGGACCCTGAATCAGAAAAACTGGCCAGAGACAGCCCAGAAACTAATTTCATCACCATTAAACCAGAGACTATGAGCGAAGTGGCAGAGCAGTTCTCTTGGTTTCCCTTACCCTCCTGCTCTCCGCCTGGGTGCTCCTTCCCAAAAAAGTCTCTTGTTTTGTCAGCTTGTGTGTCTCCTCGGTCAATTCATTTTCATGTTAGACAAGAGCTCCCTCTCGGGTCTTAGAAGGGGTCCCCCATTCTGTAACGCTCTCTGCCATGCATGTCTTGGCATGAGGTGCCTGTGTAGGAGGAGAGCTCGGGGCCAGAGGCGTCAGGGCAGAAGTCTCATGGTTTGGTGCCAGCCTTCTCCTTGCCAAGCTATTCCCAAAAAATGATAGGAAGAGCTGCAGATATAGACACAGGTCTTTCTAAAGACTCAGATTTCCATTTGAAACATACAAGAACAGAAAGAAGCAAATGCCTCTCCTTACAAGCACTGTAGCTGATTTTCACAAGGTTTAACCTAATGTGAGTGAGGGGCTGGGAGACTGGGCACATTTTATCTTCCACATCCAAACCTCCCTTTCCTGACACTTGCACAAACTCTGCCCACACACGCAAATAGTTATCCGTCTATCACTTTCACCTAAAATGTATGAACAGGTGAAGCTGAAATGAGCTCGGATGCCTTGCAGTGTCAGGATCATAACTTCCATTTCCCACACTGGAGACACCAACACTCATACAACAGAACAGGTTTCCCTGTATGCAGAGGCCTTTGTTACAAAACACTTCTCACCTCATATGTTAGCTTACCCTATCATCAAAACAGTGTGGGTAAGTGAAGCTCAGGAAGATGGATAGGGTTGTTAACAGCAAGCATCAGGGGTGGGTGGATGTCCTTGTGAAGCCACAGGCAAGCAATGTGGTCATATACCCACAGGGTACAAGCAGGGCTGGGTCGGACAAGCAGATGGGGCTGCAGCCTTCTCTTTACCTGTGTTTACCTCTCAGGAAAATCCCCTTATTTGGGCCACAGGCTGCTCCCAACAACTGCTGGTACTCAAACGATGCTGAATAAAGGAAGGAAGGAAGGAAAGAAGGCCTCCCTTTAAATACTACTATTATATCAAATCATCCTGCTAGATATAAATGCTGGAGAAAAGAATTTCTAAACCCAGGCAGAGCTGGAGTCCTGTGTAATCTCACATTAGAGTGAAGAAGTCAGGCACAGCCTGTTCTGCCACCATCCATCGCCAGAACTTTCCTCATGTTCTTAATTTCAAACTAATTTCTCCTGCCCTTAATTTCAGACAACAACTTTCCTAGTTGTCCAAAGGGCACCCCATGAGAGACCCATGCTAGGGGAACTTCTGCCACTTTGTAAAGAAAGGACAGCACAGTGCAAATGTCTCAATCGGTCCAGTACCTCAAAGTTTTCTCGGCCCTATTTTAGGGAAATCTTGTTTTCCAGATTGTCCTGGCTTGTCTTGCTTGACAAAATGTATAATCCTGTTTCTAAGGTGATTCTTATTATTTGATGTCCTTGTTCATTAGATGGGGCTCTTAATCATAGGGAGAAAGAATGAGAGCGAGAAAAAGAGGGGAAAAGTGAGAGAGGAAAAGAAGTTTATTTAGAGTACAAAGCTGACTCCTGACAGCCTCAGAGGATGGGAGGGGATCTTGAGAAATGAAATGGTTGGCACAAGAGGAGCAGTGCTGAAAGTATGGAAAGACCCCACAAGGATTACTGCTGGGTTGAGAGGGCTGGTTGAATGCTACCAGTCTGTACAATCCCTTTTAAACAACAGTAGGTGAATACAGGGTGAAGTGCATAAATACTCAACATATGTTTAAATAATTTAAAATATTTAGTATTAAAAATAAATTTTAAAACTTGGCATCAGGAGTCACTACTATTGACTTTAACCAGTGAAGTTTCAACACTGCTTAGATAACTTGAAAATCACCTTTAGACTCCAGCTGACTGTCACACATGTGGCATATATGGGTCATGTTTCCCCTTTGCATAGAGAAGAAGCTCCTGCTGGGTTTTCCCACTGTTTTTTCATGTCTTTTCTACTTTTGTAACCTCAGCCAGTGTCTCAGACTTGGCTGTTGAAGCCGAGCTATGAACTCTGAAGAAAAAAGGGTGGTTGACATTATACTGGAGTGGGTAGCCATTCCCTTCTCCAGGGGATCTTCCTGACCCAGGGATCAAAGCTGGGTCTCCTTCATTGCAGACAGATTCTTTACCATCTGAACCACCAGGGAAGCTCTGTTTTCAACTTTGACTCATCAGTTCTTATCCATGCCTGTATTAGATCATTTAATCTTTACATTGAGCCCATGAGTTACCCAGGGATTCTCTTTCAGATGACTTCTTGTACACATTTGGTAAAAACACCAAACAGGTGCTCCAGCAGTCTGCAAAGAAGTTTCTAGGAGTCAAGTATCTCTGGCTAGAATGTGTATCTATTGCAGTAAGGTCCCTTTAGGTGCATGGAAAGATGAGACCAATATTGCTGCTTGCTATTTAGTTACTAACTTGTATATCCATGGATATGGATTGTAGCCTACCAGGCTCCTTTGTCCATAGCATTTCCAAGGCAAGAATACTAGAGATTTCAAATTTAGTTTATCTCATTCAATAATAGTTCCCTGGTGGCTTAGACGGTAAAGAGTATGCCTACAGTGGGAGACCCAGGTTTAATCCCTGGGTCGGGAAGATCTCCTGGAGAAGAAAATGACAACCCACTCCAGTATTCTTGCCTGGAAAATCCCATGGACAGAGGAGCCTGTTAGGCTATAGTCCATGGGGTTGCAAAGACTCAGACATGACTGAGTGACTTCACTTTCTTTCTTTCTTTCATCCAATAAAAAATATGAGCAATGAAAGTGTGTAGAGCAGGCAATAGGGGGAAATTGGAAAGGAGAGAGAGAAAGAGAAGGGTTATAGCTGGCCTCTCTTTCCTTCTGCTAGAAGGAAAGGAGGCAGAAATCTAGGAATCCATCTGAAGGAGTATCCACTTGCCTCCCCTGATTCAAGTGCATAATTAACCATGATAACTGCCAGCCCTTAGATAAATTAATTCACCCACTGTTTTGCTCACGATGCCCTCCAGGATAACAGGTGTGGGACATAGCCAGAAGGGACACACACAGATTAACAAAGATGTCATTACCCAGCTGCCTCCAGGGAACCCAGTCCACCTGCCCTTGAACTTGGCAGTGTTGAAGCCGAGCTATAAACCAAGAATAACTTTTGCCTAATTTGAGAGGAGTCAGAACCCTTGAGAATCCTAGAAATCCCCTGTTTTTTTTTCCAGTCTCATGCCGTTTTCTCAATGGGCCATCCTCTTGGCCAACATTGGGAGCTGCCAGCCGAAACAGTGGGAGCAAAGAGGGTTTCTTTTAACAGAGCTTTCAATTAATTTGGAAAAAAAGATATTTATACAGCGACTTCATTGGGAGGCTTGCTGTTGGAATACTGAGCAAATTTCACAGTCATTGTTTCAATATTTGCCATGAAATTCTTGGCTGAATTCTAATGAGAAACCATCTCTCTATCCTTGGGTTCTATCCTGTACATGGGGAATAAATACATTTCTTCTTCTCTCTTACTTACCAGAAACTATTGAGAGAGCCGAGTTTAGTGGCGGCTGTCCAGACTCAGTTCAGACAGACTCAGATATTGATAAATTCTGATATGTACTTCCCTGTACTAACTATGGGGCTTCCCTGGTGGCTCAGCTGGTAAAGAATCTGCCTGCAATGCAGGAGACCTGGGTTTGATCCCTGGATTGGGAAGATCCCTTGGAGAAGGGAACTGGCCACCCACTCCAGTGTTCTGGCCTAGAGAATTCCATGGACTGTAATAGTCCATGACACTATGGACAAATTCTTTAAATTCCACTTTTCTCACCTATAAACTCACTTCAATATCTTTCATAATTTAAAAAAAAAAGGATAAAGAAAACAAAATACCACATAAGTTTCCTCTGAAGATTAAGAGAGATATGCATGAAAAACTCTAGCACAGAAACTAGCAGAAAACAGTCAACATATCATAGCCGTCTCTTATTTAAAATTTTCAATATCATCCAGTATTTCCCTCCTTCTGGAGTGAACCTGGTGGCTTGGATGAGAGTGTTCAAAATCTCAAAGTCAGGCTAAAATGGGTTGCTTCTCAAGTTAAATTCTATCACCCCAAATGGAACTACACCTGTACGATGTATTTAGAAGGCTGGATAGTACACAGAACTCTTTTTTTTTTTTTCATATATTGAATCACATTTGACAGATATGGCCCACACTTGCTGGATAGTCACAGGCCGTTTGATTTCAAATATCCTGTCCCATGAGAAAGAGCCCTAACGACTGGCAAAGAAAACGCGGTCTGTGTCCAACACTGTCTTGCGTCTTAATCAGCTTTCTTCAAAACAGGACAGTTCTGAAAATTTGGAGAACTGAGGTCACTGCTTTGGAGTCCTTGCCACTCTCCAACTTGGAAGTCAGAGATAAGTTAGGGTCACAAGCAATCACAGCTTGGGGGAGGAGGGTCTTGTATCTCTACAGCCGTGCTGCATGTTCCTAGAGTGTCTTCAACTGCTTATTCAAAGGGAATTCCTCCTTCCCTCCCTTCCTGATGGAGGTAAACTCTGGAGATAAGAATTCCTAAGTCTACTCCAGTAAAGCACAGCTAGGGCTCTGTGCAAGTTCATGGCAGAGAAAGAAGCCAGAAGTGTAGTAGTCAAGTCCTTGGCAAGTCAAGTTCTGGTGATTTAGGTCAACTAAACTCACCCAGATAAGCAGGGGTGCAAGTGATCCAAGAGGCCAGAAACACTCTCACTTTGCGATGTGAAGCATGGCAGGCAATTGCCCAGAGCGTCTCTTTCGGAACCACTTGCCTTTTATCACACAGTAATGTAGACTTAAATTTCTCTGTTCTGAAACTGAAAATGTCACAAGACTTTACTAGATTGGTCAGTGAATTTTCTCCTCCTCCACACCCACAAATCAAAAGAAAACTGGAAGATATAAAATATATAACTCCATATGTAGAATAAATAGGCAACAAAACCATCCCATTCCTAGGCTTTAATCATAAAGCCAGGAATTCTGGTTGCCTCCACCTTAGGGCCAGCAACCCACAAAAGAACAAGGTAGGACTCAGACCCCAATTTAAATTTCATTTAAACTGTTTCCTTACTACCTCTCTCCCAGCACAAGAAAAAAGAACTTCCCTGAAAGTTCCTGTTCTTATACTCTGTGACCATAATGTTCAGATCAGTCCTTGGGCTCTAAGTAGCTCACATATTTGTCAAACACAAAATGGAAGGAGGTTGCAACCTCTGGCTTACACAGCCCAAACTCTAAAAGTCACCCTTGGAGACTACTTAGCCTGCAGTACCTGATCTGGTCCGCTCGCCTGTGCTTCTGGCCCTGTGGAAGGCAGCCCAGGTGAAATGTGTTGGCCACGCATAGGCGAGCCACCAGCAGATCACTGAGTGCAAATCCAAGGGAGCCCAGGCCTCCTCCTGCTGCGGGTCCCATCCTTTCCCCAGGTCTCAGAGGTGGGACTGGGCTCTCACAGCTCCAAGCCTGGAGATGTGCCAGGGTGTTGGCTCCTGGACTCTCAGTCCCAAGAACTGCCAACTGGAATCTTTCCAGAAAGCTTCTGTTTACTCTTCTTCACTGTCTTCCTCCTCCCTTTATGGTGCTTAGGATCCTCCCAGGCTGTCCCCCGTCTCTCTGCTTGGATACAGCTGAATGAATCAATAACACTTTAAATCAAGTGAAATCAATGCATCACCTTGCCCAGGGACATGTGCATTTTAAAAGAATGAAAGACTTTCAAGCGATGGCTTTGGATGGGGGATAGTTTTGAACAGAAGGTTTCTTTTGATGTGTAAAACCTTTCATTTAGGCCACTGTCTCTCCCGCCAAGTTAAGGGCAGTCAATTCTGGAAAGCATTGAAAAATCAAGGATGCCCAAGATAGGGTGGTACTGAGTAAAGAAAGTATCAAAATATGCTATTTTTATTTCATAGCTCCTATATCTTCATACAGGTCCACGGGGGAATAACAAAATAAACATATTGATGTACCAGGGAGCAAAAGCAAAATGTAACACCCAGGTGTGAGCTGGGTCCTTATCCCAGCTCTACCACTTCCTCATGGCCCCAGGGCAAGTCACCTAACTTATCATACCTACCCTAAGTCTCAGTTTCCTTGTTTACACAATAACAAGACAAGTTACCTCATAAATGTGCCATGAGAGTCGAAAGTGAAAATCTATCTGAGATTGACTTGTAAATGAAAAAGTACTCTAGACACAATAGGTAGGACTCTGATCAAATTCATGAAGGGTTAAACAATGCAGGCTTTCTGAGATTTCAGCTGTGGGCATGAATTGGTCAAAAGCATAGAGTGGCAGGGATGTGGGAAGGAGGGGAGAAGTTGTTTCAAGCATGAGAAAACAACAGGAGCCAATGAGGCAGGACCCCCAAACACATTTGAATGTATTTCAGCCCTAGTGTAGATTTAAGCTGTATCTTATTTCGAGAGGGAAAGAAAACTTGCATTTTAGTTAAATTGTGTTTCGTTTGTTCTCAAGTCAACACTTAAGTGCTTGCTGAGCACATATGCTGTGCCCTTATTTCATCAGAAGTGAACAGACATCGTTTCCCCTGCATAGCAAGAGACGTTGTTGAGTACCAACAGCTGGCTCTGCAGATGTCAACAACAGCTGCATTTTGTCATTCAGAGATGCTTTAGTCCCAATTAATCTCCCTCTATCCTTGTTTTTAGAAACTGATGTCTATATATAAATTTATTTTATCTTCCTGGTTAAACTCCTTTGGCCAACACATCCAGTAGCCTTGACAAAATTAGGTTTAGTTTGCTCAGGAACTGGAAATAAAAATGAACTCGTCTCAATTATTAGGGAGAGAAATCTCAAATGAAGGCATGATCTAGTCCACTAATCACTTCTAGCAAAGGCTCTGAGTCATACATCAGTGAGCTAAATCATCTGGCCCCCACAGAGATATTTCAGTAGGAAGCCTGTAAATAAAATGGATATTTAACATTTCATAGTACATTTTTCTTATAACAGGTACCAGAGTAGGGCCATCACTCAATAGATGGGAGGAAGGTGCTCAGTTGAATAAAAAGAAAGGGAGATGCCTGCGAGAGTTAAACTACATTTGTAAAGATGAGGATTGTTATTTCAACCTAGATGCTTGTTTCATCCATCAGAAAGTACCTAACACAGTGATACTCATAGACACCATTCAAAATGAAATTCAAATACTAAACAGCAGACATGGATTTAGACAAAATATGTTCCTGGGCAGAATGTGTTTGAGTCAATGGCTTTGGGGCAAAGTCTTGGCTGTGCATGAGCTGGGACCCAATTTGGGGCATTTGTTAAATGAATGAATGGTTGTTTTTTTTTTTTTTTATTATTGTTTTTGCCATACATTGTCATGATATCACCATGGGTTTACATATGCTTCCCCTCCGGGTCCCCCCTCCCTCCTCCCTCCCCCCCGGGAAATCTCACTGCACCAGTCCCGAGCATCAATCCTGGGCTGGCGATTGATTAGACACATGACAATTAACATGCTTCAATGCCCTTCTCCCATCTCATCCCACCCTTACCCTCATCCACAAAGTCCACAAGTCTATTCTATACATCTGCGTTCCTTTTGTTGTCTCCCATGTTGGGTTCTCATTACTGTCTTTCTAAATTCCATATATATGTGTTAATATACTGTATTGTTGTTTTTGCTTCTGGCTTACTTCACTCTGGATAATGGGCTCCAGTTTCGTCCATCTGAGTAGAATTGCTTCAAATGAATTTTTTTTTAATGCTGAGTAATATTCCATTGTGTATATATACCACAGCTTTCTTATCCATTCGTCAGTTGATGGGCATCTAGGTTGCTTCCATGTCCTGGCTATTGTAAACAATGCAGCGATGAACATTGGGGTGCACGTGGCTCTTTCAATTCTGGTTTCCTCGGTGTATATGCCCAGCAGTGGGATTGCCGGGTCATATGGCAGGTCTATTTGCAGCTTTTTAAGGAACCTCCACACTGTTTTCCATAGTGGCTGTACTAGTTTGCATTCCCACCAACAGTGTAAGAGGGTTCCCTTTTCTCCACATCCTCTCCAGCGTTTATTGCTTGTAGACTTTTGGATGGCAGCCATTCTGACTGGTGTAAAGTGGTACCTCATTGTAGTTTTGATTTGCATTTCTCTGATAATGAGTGATGTTGAGCATCTTTTCATGTGTTTGTTAGCCATTTTTATATCTTCTTTGGAGAAATGTCTGTTAAGTTCTTTGGCCCACTTTTTAATTGGGTTGTTTATTTTTCTAGAATGGAGCTGCAGGAGTTGTTTGTAAATTTTTGAGATTAATTGTTTGTCTGTTGCTTCATTGGCTATTATTTTCTCCCATTCTGAAGGCTGTCTTTTCACCTTGCTTATAGTTTCCTTTGTTGTGCAAAAGCTTTTAATTTTAATTAGGTCCCATTTGTTTATTCGTGTTTTTATTTCCAATATTCTGGGAGGTGGGTCATGGAGTATCCCGCTTTGGATTATAGCAGAGAGTGTTTTGCCTATGTTATCCTCTAGGAGTTTTATAGTTTCTGGTCTTATGCTTAGATCTTTGATCCATTTTGAGTTTATCTTTGTGTATGGTGTTAGAAAGTGATCTAGTTTCATTCTTTTACAAGTGGCTGTCCAGTTTTCCCAGCACCACTTGTTAAAGAGGTTGTCTTTTCTCCATTGTATATTCTTGCCTCCTTTGTCAAAGATAAGGTGTCCATAGATGCGTGGATTTATCTCTGGGCTTTCTATTCTGTTCCATTGATCTATGTTTCTGTCTTTGTGCCAGTACCATACTGTCTTAATGACTGTGGATTTGTAGTATAGCCTAAAGTCAGGTAGGTTGATTCCGCCAGTTCCATTCTTCTTTCTCAAGATTGCTTTGGCTATACGAGGTTTTTTGTATTTCCATACAAATTGAGAAATTATTTGTTCTAATTCTTTGAAGAAGACCTCTGGTAGCTTGATAGGAATTGCATTGAATCTATAGATTGCTTTAGGTAGTATACTCATTTTCACTATATTGATTCTTCCAATCCATGAGCACGGTACATTTCTCCATCTGTTTGTGTCCTCCTTGATTTCTTTCATCAGTGTTCTATAGTTTTCTATATACAAGTCTTTTGATTCTTTAGGTAGAAATACTCCTAAGTATTTTATTCTTTTTGTTTCGATGGTGAATGGGATTGTTTCCTTAATTTCTCTTTCTGATTTCTCACTGTTAGTGTATAGGAATGCCAGGGATTTCTGTGTGTTGATTTTGTATCCTGAAACTTTGCTATATTCACTGATTAGCTCTAGTAATTTTCTCGTAGAGTCTTTAGGGTTTTCAATATAGAGGATCATGTCATCAGCAAACAGAGAGAGTTTTACTTCTTCTTTTCCAATCTGTATTCCTTTGATTTCTTTATCTGCTCTGATTGCTGTGGCCAAAACTTCCAAAACTATGTTGAATAGTAGTGGTGAGAGTGGGCACCCTTGTCTTGTCCCTGATTTCAGGGGGAATGCTTCCAGTTTTTCACCATTGAGGATAATGTTTGCTGTGGGTTTGTCATATATAGCTTTTATTATGTTGAGGTATGTTCCTTCTATTCCTGCTTTTTGGAGGGTTTTTATCATAAATGGATGTTGAATTTTGTCAAAGGCTTTCTCTGCATCTATTGAGATAATCATGTGATTTTTATTTTTTAATTTGTTAATGTGGTGTATTACATTGATCGATTTACGAATATTGAAGAATCCTTGCATCCCTGGGATAAAGCCTACTTGATCATGATGTATGATCTTTTTGATGTGTTGTTGGATTCTATTTGCTAGAATTTTGTTGAGGATTTTTGCGTCTAAGTTCATCAGTGATATTGGCCTGTAGTTTTCTTTTTTTGTGGCATCTTTGCCAGGTTTTGGAATTAGGGTGATGGAAGCCTCATAGAATGAGTTTGGAAGTTTACCTTCGTCTGCAATTTTCTGGAAGAGTTTGAGTAGAATAGGTGTTAGCTCTTCTCTAAATTTTTGGTAGAATTCAGCTGTGAAGCCATCTGGTCCTGGGCTTTTGTTTTTTGGAAGATTTCTGATTACGGTTTCAATTTCCATGCTTGTGATGGGTCTATTAATATTATCTATCTCTTCCTGGTTTAGTCTTGGAAAGTTGTACTTTTCTAGGAATTTGTCCATTTCATCCAAATTGTCCAGTTTATTTGCATATAGTTGCTGATAATAGTCTCTTATGATCCTTTGTATTTCTGTGTTTTCTGTTGTGATCTCTCCGTTTTCATTTCTAATTCTGTTGATTTGGTTCTTCTCCCTTTGTTTCTTGATGAGTCTGGCTAACGGTTTGTCAATTTTATTTATCTTCTCAAAGAACCAGCTTTTGGCTTGGTTGATTTTTGCTATGGTCACTTTTGATTCCTTTGCATTAATTTCTGCCCTGATCTTTAAGATTTCTTTCCTTCTACTAGACCTGGGCTTCTGCATCTCTTCCCTTTCTAGTTGCTTTAGGTGTATAGTAAGGTCATTTATTTGATTTTTCTCTTGTTTCCTGAGGTGAGCTTGTATTGCTATGAACTTTCCCCTTAGCATTGCTTTCACAGTGTCCCATAGGTTTTGAGCTGTTGTGTTTTCATTTTCATTCGTTTCCATGCATAACTGAATTTCATTTTTAATTTCTTCTGCGATTTGTTGGTTATTCAGCAGTGTGTTGTTGAGCCTCCATATGTTGGAAGTTTTGAGAGGTTTTCTCCTGTAGTTGATATCTAATCTCACTGCATTGTGGTCAGAAAAGATGCTTGGGATGATTTCAATATTTTTGAATTTATCAAGGTTAGATTTATGGCCCAGGATGTGATCTATCCTGGAGAAGGTCCCGTGTGCACTTGAGAAAAAGGTGAAATTCCTTGTTTTGGGGTGGAATGACCTATAGATATCAATTAGGTCTAGTTGGTCTATTGTTTCATTTAAAGTTTGAATTTCCTTGTTACTTTTCTGTCTAGTTGATCTATCCATTGGTGTGAGTGGTGTATTAAAGTCTCCTGCTATTATTGTGTTGTTGTTGATTTCCCCTTTCATATTTGTTAGCATTTGCCTTACATATTGTGGAGCTCCTATGTTAGGTGCATAAATATTTATAATTGTTATTTCTTCTTCCTCGATTGATCCTTTGATCATTATGTAATGTCCATCTTTATCTCTTTTCACTGCCTTTATTTTAAAGTCTACTTTATCAGATATGAGTATTGCCACTCCTGCTTTCTTTTGGTCTTTATTTGCATGGAATATCTTTTTCCAGCCTTTAACTTTCAGTCTATATGTGTCCCTAGGTTTGAGGTGGGTCTCTTGTAGACAACATATATAGGGGTCTTGTTTCTGTATCCAATCGGCCAATCTTTGTCTTTTGGTTGGGGCATTCAGCCCGTTTACATTTAAGGTAATTATTGATAAGTATGATCCCGCTGCCATTTATTTTATTGTTTTGGGTTCCAGATTATCTATCCCATCGGTGTTTCCTATCTAGGAAAGATCCTTTAGCATTCGTTGGAGGGCTAGTTTGGTATTGCTGAATTCTCTCAGTTTCTGCTTGTCTGAGAAAATTTTGAATTCTCCTTCAAATTTGAATGAGATCCTTGCTGGGTAGAGTAGTCGGGGTTGTAGATTGTTTTCTTCCATGACTTTAAGTATGTTTTGCCATTCCCTTCTGGCCTGAAGCGTTTCTGTTGAGAGATCAGCTGTTATCCTTATGGGATTCCCCTTGTGAGTTATCTTTTGCTTCTCCCTTGCTGCTTTTAATATTTGGTCTTTGTATTTGATATTTGCCAATTTGATTAATATGTGTCTTGGGGTGTCCCGCTTGGGGTTCATTCTATTTGGGATTCTCTGTGTTTCTTGGACCTGAGTGGCTATTTGCTTCCCCAATTTAGGGAAGTTTTCTACAATTATCTCTTCAAGAATTTTCTGATGGTCTTTCTTTTTGTCTTCTTCTTCTGGGACTCCTATGATTCGAATATTGGTGCGTTTAATATTGTCCCAGAG